>QJPP01000290.1:0-600000 GCA_003996215.1 Jaltomata sinuosa
AGGTTTGTAACTTGGAAAAAGGAAGGAATGAAAATTTTACTTTGTAATTTGGATAAGTATCTTCCTTACATATTTCTCATTCTAATATCAACTTCACAATTAAATTTTGATGATATATTATGTTTAAATCGTGATACCAATCAGTACATATCAAAATTATATTTTTTTTTTCTAATTTACGACTAGTATTCATGTACTTCAATTAAACTTTCAAGTCGGATATATATATATATATATATATATATATATATATATATATATATATATATAAAAGGAGTTTGTAATGAGATATTATCTCAATATTATTTTAGTTTTGATTTATATGATTATAAATTATATTATATTATTTTAGTTTGTAATGAGATTAAATTTGATATTGGCCATGAAGTCAATTTATTAAATTTGCATGTTACTTATTGCAATTGAGAGTTTTCCTGGTAAGATATGAGAAAATTTGTCATCATTTATAAATTAGCAAACTAAAAATAGTACCATTTACAAATTTGAATGTCATCAAATGTTTGCAATTTTCTCATGAATTGATTGTATTTAACGTGAAAAATATTTTTTTCAAGAAATGACTTTTTATTGACGATAAAGTATCTTTGAATTGTATGAAAAATGTAATTGTCATTAATAGTTTTCACTACAAAATTATAAGCTATTTTCAAAGCGGACTTCCCATTAATTAGATAGATAAGATCATCAAGATTTCGCGATTCGCTATCGAATTTATTCCAATTTCAAGAGCTCAAATCGAATCGGTATTGTATATAAGCAAAGTTATCACTAATTTACACATTTAAGGACAATATATATATTTTTGTCTTTAAAAAGTAATCTTTAGTAACAAATTTACATTTGTTCAACTATGAAATATATTTAGCTTTAGAGACAATTGGTGTCATCACTAATTAACTAAATAATTAGTGATAAGATAGTTTCGTCGGTGTTAATAACTTTTTTAGTGACAAAAACACACTTCAACTACAAAAAAATTCTAGGTTTTATGAAGAACAAGTTCGTCACAAATACTATCCATTTGGAGATGGAAAAAATCGTAGTTAATACTCCTATAACTTTATTTAGCGACAAAACACTATATTGTAATTATCTACCTTTAGCAACCCATGTTTAAGGATGAAAGATTGATGAATTTTTTTTCAACACACAAGAATTTTGTTACGAAATATGACTTATAAGTGATGAAATTATTTATCAGTGATAATCGAATTTATTATAGTGACGAAAGTATATGGTATCACTCACTCCCGACTGATAGCAGTTAATACTGAAGAAAGATAAACTCATTGAAGAATACTATGACTCAATGATATCAGGACAAGAAATATCACCTTACCACATTTGGAGTCAATCATGAATGCACCTATATTTTTAAGATAAGATATTAAATTTTATTATGATAAAGAAGTAGCTAAAAGAAGGATTGTGTCGTTTGTTTTTTACCATTATTTCCGGTCATTGTGTTTTTGGCTTTATTTCTGTGTTAAAATTTTAAATAAAATGAAGTTGGCAACTAAGACTGCTCTAGAAAAAAAAAAGGTTAAAAAAGGGTTGTAAGTGAAAAAATAAAGTGGCAGCGACTTAAGATAAGCTCTCAAAAAGTGCATCATAAATGTCTTTAGAAAATATTAAATATATTTTAAAAATTATAAAAAATAATATATCGAATTTAGTCAGATGACCACAAACTCACGTGACTTTTTTTGTACATATAAATTCGTCACTGGCTACATTGCACTGCTCGGTGATTTGATGAAGCTAAGAGAATTCGATCTAATATGGACAAATGCTATGCAACTCATACACAAGTGTATTACTTGGCTAGCTAATAAAAACAGATTGCTCACTAAGGCTAGACTTTATAGCTGTAATTTTTTAGTCAAGGATGATCATGTTGCTTGTGAACATCAAGAGTACCTAGAAACTCCACAACACTTGTTTGGAGATTGTGGTTGGATTAGTGAAGTCAGAAATGATCCAGCATGATATTAAACAAAGTTTATAGTGACTGAAAAGGAAGAGGTAGAAGCAAATAAATTGTGATTGCAATTTTGGAGGCAATGATCTATCATACATAACAAAAAAAAATTAAAGATTCTTCGAAAACACAGTTATAAATATAAATATTGCAATAGCACAAATACAAAAAGAAGTCAAGGCTAACTTAGATATACTGCATAGTATGAAAAGAGCTCAATTGCAATAAGCAAATAAATGTTGTTGTATTTTTTTGATGTCGTCATCACACAAATCACAATTGTGCAATTTACTCGACCTTTTTTTTGTTAGCAACTTGTCTTGACATGCTAATCAGACTAGCCTTTTATTTTGACAACATCATCATCGAATTTCATATTAGAGCATAGCAATATAACTCCTTGAAATAAAATAAATACTATTTGAAGTTAATATGTATTGTCATCTGATATCAATGAACAATTTCAAATTTGAGTGGATTTAGCTTCCTTTAGTATCAACTACTATCCATAGATGTGTATGCTTTCAAATGTTCCTAGTTTCTTTCAGATAAATCTCATTCATTCATGGGTGTTTTAAGGCCTATTAGGATAATTAAGTAAATTCTAATATTTTTTATATAAATATACTTATGATGTATAATTAAATATACTGAAGAGTAGTATTTTCTATGTTCTATTCTCGCTTTCAATCAATGTAAGGTGAGGCTGCGTACAATAGACCCTTGTGGTCCGGCCCTTCCTCGGACCCCGCGCATAGCGGGAGCTTTAGTGCACCGGGCTGCCCTTTTTAGTTTTCAGAATTAAAAAAGAATTTTTTAAAACAGATTTGAAAAACGTACGAATCAAATCTGAAAAAACAAAAAAAATAGAAGTTTTAATGAATCAGACCTGGAAAATAAAATAAAATTCTTTTCAAACAGACCTGAAAAAAACTTTAAAAAAATTAAAATAGATTTGAAAAAAACATCTATCAAAAATAGATCAGTTGTCCAAAACAGATTTAAAAAAAGATTTTTTTTTATCTGAAGCACGAAATCAAAAATATTTTTTTTTTGTTCAACAAAAAAAAATATTGTTTTCCAAGTTTCATTGCTCCTACGATTGAAAGGGTTGAAGAGGAAGAAGTTTTCTTCCTAAAATCTAAAAAAAAGGCTGAATTTTTTGGGCATAGGGGTTAATTTTAAATTGTTATGTAAAAAATTGACAAATTTTAGACTCGCTTTATTAAAAAAAAAATCTCCACAACCGTATTTGTATCAACTTCTCTTCTAAATTCTCTCGCTTCTTTTTTCTCTCAAATTCAATCTTTTTCACTAAATTGTCATCTTGATTAGGGTCTATAGCAAAGGTGTTCGACCACAATTAAAGACCGCATGCAATGATACTTCCGCTTTCTCCACTAAAGATTGGTGGTCATAGCAAGATTGATACACTGCATTTTGTTTAATGAAAACTTAATTTGTCATCACACATGCTAAACACATTTGAATTGTAGACATAGAAATTAAAGCAACAATGGGTATAAGATAAACAATCATCCCCACCGTGCTCCACCTAACAAAATATTGTTGCCCAAGCGACGTTCTCACAAAAAATTATCATCATCTGTTAATATGTTGAAAGATAAAAATTATGAAAAAGTTTAAGAAATATTTATAAATTAAATCACAATAAATATTTTTATATATAAAATATTTTAAAAAATAGTATACGTGTAATATCGGGTTGGTTCGATTCGATTTGACTTTCTTTAGTTAAAATTAAACCAAATCAATTATAGTCAAAAAAAAATTCTAATACCAAATCAAGTCAAACCAAATCACTAATCGATTTTTTTTTTATTTGACTCGATTTGTAATTTGGTTCGATTTTGTACACCTCTAGACGACTCTGTCTTGCTAACATGTGGGCAAGAAAGTGATACTGATATACTCTATGTTTTCAAATAAAAGATATAGAAATAACGACACATAGTGGAATAACTAGATGGATTTTATGTTAAGATTAGTGTCACGAGTAAATTCAAATATACTAACATTGATTTATCGAATGTTAATTCGTAGAATATTTCCTTGAAAGTTGTCCAGAAACACAATTTGTCATCTCAAATAGATTGTTATTTATGAAGTTCTTGATTATAACCTGACTTGCAGAAGAAAAGTGTATGTGGATTCAAATATTAATATTTATTTGTTTTAATTGTTTATATTTTTGTCTTCTGATTACCTAGTCAATCTTTTTTTTTTGGGCTTGATTTTTTACTCAGATAATTTAAATTATTAGAAATCGAATGGATTCGATTTTATACATACGCGAGAAAGGTAATCAAATTTTTATTTGCTTTGATACACCACTAGGAAAGAATCATTTAACATTTGACGTTAGTGAATGCAAAGGAAGATGAAACTTTAGTCTTATTTATTTAGATGTTTGTAGTATGATTTTTAACACTTATATTTTTTATCCCATTAGATTAGTTTCTATAAAAGTGTAGTTATAAATATGTTTTGTTATAAAATAATTAACAAATTCTTTAAATAGATGAACATTGATGGAAACTCAATTTTTTCCACCGGATTGAATGAAAAGCAAACAAAATTAAATCATGTATATTCACACCACATTAAATCATATATATATATATGTCACGACCCGATTTCTCAAGTCATGATGGCACCTACTACCCCCCAGTAGGCGAACCAATTCCCGTGGCCCGGAACAGCTAGTAATGGGCTACTACCTAACCAATACGCTCAACAAGCTGAGATAAGAAGAAGCAGAATGTAAAGGTAGACAAAATGGAAGCAAAACTCGAATATAAATACATAAATGAAACTACACCAACCCCAAGACTTGGTATCAATAGTACAGAAGCTTCTAATAGGATACAAGTGCTAGTAGTAACAAAATACAACATAAATTGCCTCCGAAAGTACAAGGAGCAACAGTACAACAGATGAGATGTAGACAAGCCCCGACCGTCAGGCGCTCACCCTAGTCTCAAAGATCCAAAAGCTGCACGAGTCTCCAACGTGATCAACGGCGAAAGCTCAGCTAATATCTGCACAAAAAAAGTGCAGAAGTGTAGTATGAGCACCAAAACCACGGGTACTCAGTAGGTATCATCGGCCGACTGAGCGCATATAAGATATAAAAGCAGTAAGTAACAGATAGCAAGAAAGCAGTCACTGAAGTAATAAGCAAGGCACAAGGAGCTAGCACAGATCATCCATAACCAAGAGCTTCAAGTAACACATGCTAGCACAGAGATACAATTACATAGAATCACAGGTGAAGGAAAGGAGAACACACCTGGAGTCCTTGCACAATAATATAAGTAAGTAGAGAGAGAGTTGAGAAAATGGCGGTATACCGGTAACCTCAAGTGGAAGGAAAAGACGGAGAGCAGTCTAACATACTCAAAATGGAATCAACCAGTATAAGGAAATCATAACACCAATCCAATCATATGATAGCATAACCAGGGAATCACCTCACAAGTACAACCCTAGGATGAAATAACTAGGCCACGATAACCGAGAGATACCACTCAGCTTTCCACAAGAATAGAACCAGAGTCTCACACTCTGCTCAGAAGGACACACAAAAGTGCCTCAATAAGATAGGACTCTAAAGCCCTCTCTATAATCAAAAATCCCACAACCAAAGCCTCAAAAGGCTAGCCATCACTAATCTTTCAAGAACCGGGTGCCAAGACAAGCTCTAAGTAAAAACAGGAGTAAATATAGTCTACCTACAGTCCCAACGGCCGCCCATACAACCGAGGAACACAATCAAGTGAAAACAAACCCTCCGGCATCCCATACTACCGAAGCGTACACTGAACACACAACAAACAAGGGTGGAATCCAACGCATGATATGATATGATATGATATGATGTGTGAAATAGAACCTTTGTATGTACCTCCTCCGGTGCCAATCGGGGCCAGCAGGCAGGTTCCATGTAAGGACTCAGCCTGTATACCTATACTCCACCGTATACCCTTCCCTCCGGCGCCCCAAGCCCAGAGCGGCAAGGTCCATGGAGGTCCCCGACCCCATACTAAAACTCAGTATCAAGATATGTCATCCGGAAGCAAGTTCGGGATCAAGATAGAGACCCAGTCTCAAGTATGCATGCCCAGACCCCGTCCAGGACTAAAGTAGTAGAAAATGCCTCAAAAACCCCTCCAAGAGTGCGCGGGCGTAACCCAGTCTAAAACTGTAGTAAATCAAGTCTAGTGCTCCGCCCCGCAGAGACTAGTATCAGTAATAAAATCAAGTCTGGTGACCTGCCCCGCAGAGACTAGTATCAGTAATAAAATCAAGTCTGGTGCTCTGCCCCGCAGAGACTAGTACCAGTAATAAAATCAGTGCGAAAACATCCAAAAATCCCCTTTTCTATCAACAACAGTACCAAAAGCGGGCCCCCAGGGCCATGAAAATTTAGGAAAACTCTCAGTAGTGGCTCACAGCCAAAACTGTAGTAAAACATGCAGGGGAAAACCTTTTTCATGGATGATATGCTCGCACACAAATATAAAAGTAGCCCAACGGCTCACAACAATTCCTATCAGCCCTGCACAGGCCCAATAACTACTCAGCAGACATAACCAGCCTAAAAGGATAATCTCTATGTACGGGACTCGCAGACATTCCCAAATAGCCCACCATCTATGTTCCAGAGTCAATACAAGGCCAAACAGGACCACAAAGGTAATATACATTACTACGCGAATACTACAAACAACGTATAAAATAGACGGATGAAAGGCGGACAAGGTCTGGGGTACCAACCTATAACGACCCATCCAAGGATGCTAATTAATGCAGTTATAGCCTATATACGCAGAGTCTAGATAGGGAAAAATCATAACCTACCTGTCATCCGATGACTAGCTGCGGGAACGGCATCATCCAGACTCGAACAGCTCCAGGAAGCTCTGAATCACACAAAACAAATACTTTCAATTGAAGCCCCAAAGGCGTCTCTATGAAGCCTGACCAACCAAGGTAATGGAACAATTGCTAGAATCGACAAGGCTGCAAGAACGAGCCATGGCCAATTGATAAGGTGTTAATGTCACACTCGCGACCAGCCAACTCCAAAGCATAAAAATGAGGCCAATAACAATAACAAATGGCAGCTAAATCCAACAACAATACGTTAACCACATCTCCAAGGAGCGACGAGCTCCCGAGGCACTATTTCAAGGTATACTTCACGTTTGTCCAATCCAATCACTATCGTATGTGATCCCAAAAAGAATCGCACAATTTCCCAATCCCTCCAGCACCTTACCATAACCAGAACACCACAAAAATAACCAAACATAACAAGATAAAGGGGTTGTCCAAAGCCACAAATCCAAATACCACTTCGGGGCTCAGAAATCCATAACACAATACTAGAACATATAATAACGAAGGAGGGTCGTAGGGGAGAGATTCCTTGACAAAAATATTCAATATCCCAAGATTAACAACCTGCCTCCTTGCAGGAACAACAAACATATCCAAATCCAACAAGAAACTACTACAAGTTATCGAAAAATACAACTTTTCGTGACTAGAAGCTTAGAAACTTGATCCAACAAATAGATAAGTGTACGGGATCCATACCTCACCAAAATAACTCCATATCTACTTCCAAATACTTAGAAAGCACCTGCTAGCTCGCTGCATCAACACCCACGAAGATACGCCATGAAATCGACGGGGAAAACTATACCAAAATGACGAGCTCGCGAAGTAGAGCAACTTTCGTTAAACTTCCGAATTGAAAGCATCAAAGTCCATGGAGTATCTAGGGGATTTACCTCTGATTTTCTGAAGTTTTCGGTGAAAATAATGAGTTAAAACGAAGGAGAAATCAGCTTTTATAAGCTGAACCGACTTAGGATGTGGACCCCACTTTGACGTATCTGCTTGCGCAGTCTTATGAAAATGTGAATATCTCTCTATTCTGAAGTCGTATAGATAAACGATTTAGTGCGTTGGAAACTAGACTCGTAGACCTTCAATTTGGTATATTAGAGGCCCACTAACTCTTTATAGATAGGGAGAAACACCCCAAGACATTTAACCAAAATTTGAAGAGAATTCCTTAAAGGAATTTACAATAACTTTTTCCGACTTTTGTTTCGCAACTTGCTTGACTTCAAAACTCATCATACGACCATTTTGCGATTATAATACCTCATAACACATCCTTGTTAGTATATTAGACTCTATTAGTCTTACTCCAAAGGCACGGGTTACTTTAAACCTTCCAAACGGGCGAGGTGTTACACGAGGCATTTCTTTAACTCGAACTTTCGAGTAAGGAATTCCTTTGACCTAGAACCTTGGTTTAATTCTTTGATATTACCAAGAATGTTGACGGAAGTCAACGATTTCCAAAGTTGAAGCTCTAAAATGAGGAACGGCCATAAAGACCAAACAAACGGCCCGGGCACCGAACTACCAGTCCCGACAAGCCATAAATGACTTGGGCCGCTACAAGTAAGCTCTAATGGTAAAAGAAAGACGAAAACGTGTAAATGACCGGAAGGGTCATTACAATATATATATATAAAAATTTCTTAGGTTGCTAATTTCTAAGAAGGCTCGCCAACCTTCTCCCTCTCTTTAATAAAAGAGACTATGTATAACATCTAAAAAAAAAAAAGAAAAAAAAGTAAATAGTGAATCCAATTGGCTATGTGAGATAAATATTTTCAATTAATTCAATATATGTCCTTTGCAAGTGAGTAGCACAAAATAAAATTATCAACTTATCCAACATAGATAAATTTCCATTTTCCATTTGCAAAAGGGAAAATTGAAAACACACATTAAATGAAAAAAGAAGAAGAAGATGATGACCATTTTTAAAAAAAATCAAGAACTCAATTAACAGTTGTTTTTATCTTTATCATAATCAGTCTCCAAAAATATTTACCAAACTTTTTTGAGTAAACAACTATTTATGTTAATTTCTCAAAGTTTAATAGGTTATAATGAGCTAAACAATGAATCATAATATAACTTGCACAACCCTTACAAATTTTTCACCTGTTTGATTTTTTCTTATAATTTGTTTGATTACTATAAAATAATAATAATAAAATCTTCTTCTTAATTATAATAGCAATAGATAACATCTCGAATAAAAACAATATTTTTTGTTTAAATATTTTAACAAAGTTTTTCATTAGTTAATTTATACTACATACCAAACTTTTAATGACCTGAATTTGGTGGGAACAAGGATAGAATAAACAAATATTGCCCCCCCCACCCCACCACACACAATTTAACCGGATCATATTTTCAAGAGTGAATTTTTGTCAATGACCTACCAAACTAATTAATCACCTTTTATATTTCCTGAGCTAATTTTGCTATCTCTAATATGATGCATTTTAAATTTTTGCACGTGTATATTATAGGGATTCAAGAATTGAATTGTGAGTTTGCTAGAACGAGTGCTTTGGGAATGTACATTTATATATAGGGATGACAAGTGGTTTGGGCGCTACGATTGGAGGACAAACTCACCTAAACCAAAGAATAATTTATTATTTTCAACTCGCTCCACATAAATCACGTTAAAAAAGATCATATAGATAGAGTTTGATATACATTTCTGAACTTACTTTTTTAATCAATTCAAAACTTGCAACGTCGTCTAATTCTGAATCAGTCATAGTAAATTACATACCTTTGATGGGTTTGACACCTTCAACCCATTCATGCCATCCTTGAGTACATTCTTGGGATAGAATTTGATATATCTATGTTAGTTGATACTAAATAAGTAAAGATAATAATATTTCTGGCATGATTAATTATCAGAGGTCTTAAAGATATAGTAACTAGGCCAACTTTTTGTATACTTTAATATCTGTTTTGTACTTGAGAAAAGTGGTTTCGAAATTATATATAAAATGAAAAAACTATTATTTTAAGACCTTAATTTCAATCAAATAAAATTTTACCAATTTCTTTGTGATGGATTGCGATTAGAGATTCGAGTAATAATTAAAACATTTTACTAAAAAAACCTCACTTTAAATAGGAACTTTTGATAAAGAAATCTCAATTTTGTTGGAAATTCTTATGGAAAATACTTCATCTCGAACACTTGAAGAAACTCTTCATCACAAATATTTGTAGGATCTCTTCATCACGAACATTTGTAGAAATTCACCATAGCTTGAGGCATGTCAAGCGACACTGTCCTTAAGAATATTTCACCCGGTATAGGTGTATACCCCAGGATTCAACAAACTCTTCTAGTATAAACTAGGAGCACAGAACTAACGAAGATTTCATGAGAAGATAACCCAACACTCTTTAGAATAAGAGGAATATGTTGTAAATAATTGTGTTACCATACAATGTTGTCATCTTGTATTGTGGATGTCCACACTATAACTCCATTAGTGTATAGTTAATCCTCCACTACTCCACACACTATTATGAGTGTAACTCCCTCTCCCCATAACTTTTTTCCCATAACCTCCATAGTTAATGTCATGTTTATGACAACCTTTAGGATGCCTCTATAAACACTATAAATAGAGGCACAAAGATTCATATTGGATACACTTGAACATACTTGGAAGAATAAGAAAGTTCTCATCTTTTGTCTCTCTAATTTTTTGTCTATTTCTTGTTCATATTATTACTCTTTTAGTTTAGTTTTACAACACGTTATCAGCACGAATCGCTTATTTTTCTTCTCTATTCGAATGTCATAACTTTAGTAGACGGTGCAAGTTTTGCATCACACTGAGAAGTGAATAAGGTGAGGCAAGGTATATTCTTTTTATTTATGTTATTATCTATGAACAGTTAACATGATACTAGTATTTACAAAATGATGGAGTTTAGACATTTTAATAGTAATTTTATTATATTAAATTGTGTCAATATTGCTAAGTCATTTGGGCAGTTTCTCCATTTGTCCGTTGGTGGCATGTTTGTGCCATTACTCTCAGCAGTTAGTGGTCATATCAAGGCTAATGCCTTAAATGATATTTCATGCCTTTTATTTTGTCCGTTGCATTTCTACAATGCATTGTTATGCTGCTGCTTTTCATATTCTTGGGTGGCATTATATGTCACATTACTCTTTTGGGTTAGTGGTCTTTTAAGACATAAGAATTGTAACTCTTTTTCCCACTAATGCATTTGCTTCTTGTAACCTCTATTCTATTTATCCACCCTCTTTACTACACAATTTATTCTTTCTATTCAATACTAGGATGAGTACCTCAACTATAAATAGAGGTGGTTTTGCATATTTTTTGTAATAAGAAGAAAATATAGAGTGTAAAAGAGTTAGTAAAAAAGGGAGTTTTATTAGTTGAAGGAAGGTTTTCTTGTGTTGGAGCTTTGGACTCAACTCTTGTCCAGAGGTTGTTGAGTTATACTTTGTGTGGTGGCTGTTGTATCCTGGAGGGGACAAGTCAAGAAGACTACTGCTGGACCGGTGAAAACATTTGTTGAAGTGGGCTTGAATCTCCTTAAAGAGTGCGAGATATCCGCGCCTCAGCCAAGAAGATAATTTATTTTCTTTGTATTTTTTTCAATTGTGCTATTGTTATTGTAATTTTAACCAACACAAAACATTATTATTTCATAGTTAAAAATTACTAATGCTATATTTGGTTCATATGAAAATTTCTCCGAATGTCCTAATTAAAATTAAATGGTGGTATAGTATATTTTGTTTTCACTTTCTTCTTATTTTTTTTTCTTATGGGAATAAGAATAAGAAAAATATTTTTGAATTTGATCAAACATGAACGAGGACATGTGCTGGCCGATTTTGGCACAAATTCTACCTCTTATATTCTTTGGTCACCTACAAGTAATTTTATCCTAATCATTTTTCACAGTGGTGAGAGTATTTATTTATATTGATACTAAAGTATCTAGCTTTATTTGTTTTATTAGAAATTGTGTGTATGTGTTATTATGTTATTTAAATAATTACTTTGTTGTTAACGTTAAATAATCATGTTAGTGTGTTATACTAACTATAATAAAGTTTATGTCACTATGCAGTTACCGGTTGTATATTAAAATATTGTGTATTCATAGTACCTGCTAAATTAAATTCAAGTGTTTTTCAACTATGCTACCTGTGGCATATAGCGTCATCGCAATGGTTATTTGATAATAATTGAAACTTAATTTACTTATTTATATAATTGAAAAGTGATAATATTTTTTTAAGGCTTGTTACTGAGTTTCATTGTATTTTGCCCTATCGTGTCATTGGTTGAGAATAAGACGATGAATTCAAGTTTCATCGCATTAAAAGGGTAAGACATCGGGTTAAAGTCTCGATGCACTATAATGATAAGATGTTGGGTTCAAGTCCCATCGATCTATGGCCTAATACGCCTTTATATGGGTAAGACATTGGATCTAAGTCCTAATGCACCAAATTGATGGTATAATGATGACTAAGGCAAAATGATGAACTTTTGATGAAAAGTCATGGATCCCGCTCAATTAATTTGCTCCATTCTCTTATGTGAATGTGGTAGCATATGTCTGAAAGAAGACAAATGGTTGAATGTATGAATATGAGTGTGAAGGGACAAAATAAAAATAGTCATCATTGCGGTAGTTGGGTTCAAATCCCACCAAATATGGCCAAACATATGAAAAAAATATCCGATTAAAGTACAAATACAACCTTGATAAAATTGTGAAGCCTGTCACATTGAATATGCTCCATTCCATGAAATGAATGTGGTAGCAATATATGATAAGTTTGAAAGATGACCGAATCACTATTATGATTGTACAAATGATTGTGGACATGAAAAAGGATAAAATATCATCATCTTGATAATAATAATAAAGAAAGAACGCTATGGGTTCTCCAAATGGTCTTTCAGAAGTGAAGGTAATTTTTACCATCAATTTGGTATGAAAAGTATACATTGGGCACACGATTTTTGTGCGATCTAATTTTGTATAAATCCTCCATCAAAAGAAAAAATAAAGTGGTGGTACACTTGACTTTTCAAAGTGATGTTGAGGTGGGTCATGTAAATAGACATGACACTTAGCTTCTAATTAAAAATTTGTGAAGCACATACATATGATGATAGTCCATTTCTTGAAGAGAATGTGACTTGTGATAAGCATTGAAAATGTCAACCCATTCTTGAAAGTGAATATATCGAATGTGATAAAAATTATTGTGTAAAGACTTGCTTATATATGGTTGGACAAATATCAAAACTCACATCTACGGAAGGTTTGAGAGAAATGAAAAGAAAATATTTTGATATTAACGGTCATTGGTCAAGTACTTTTAGTACGTCATATATATTATGGTATGTCCTATATATCATGGATTACCAAAAGGTAAAAGCAAGAAATAAGTCTTACACAAATATTGTGGCATATTTTATTATAAACTACCAAAGGGCAAAAGAAAGAAATGATTCTTTCATATAAAGGTATTGGTCATGACCAAAAATGAATGTTATTGTGTGGCTACACAAATTTGTCATTGATTGGGTACATATAATTTTCTCCTTAAAGGAGATGTTCACCATAGGTGTGGTGTTTTAAAATATTGAGGTAGTACTCAAGCATTTGATAGCTTCGAAAAAGCTAATGTGTTACTACACGATGGAATGAACTTGTTCATGATATTGAGATTGTAGTAAGTCTCCAAAAGAAACTTTTTAAGTTTCAAGAAAAAAAAATTATTATTGTTTTGAGACTATAAATTATGGAAAGATTTTATATCTTCACATTAATACAATCAAAACGGTTATAAATGTTTATGTGAATGACTACCGTTTCCCTCTTATTTGTTGATACAAATATGGGCACGGTGATGAAATCTCATGCGATAGTAAACTAAAAGTTTACAAGAAATATATAAGTTGGCATGACCGGTTGACCATTCCGGTTCAAATGTGATGCAAAAATAAGTGAGAATTCATGTGGTTATACATTGAAGATTCTTCAAGAATTCTCTTATGTTGCTTGTTCTCACGATAAAATATTATATCGGCTAAGATTGAGATTGTACCCCTAATTTTTGGAACATATAACAAGATGAATACGGGCCCCTTCACCTGCCATGTAAACCATTTACTATGAAATGAGATGCATCTATGGTTGGTCACATGCGCTTTGCTATCAACTTGTAATTTAATATTTGCAAGGTTGTTTGCTCAAATTGTTAAATTAAGAGCATGGTTCCAAACTATAAAAGTTGATAATGTTGGTTGGTTTAGCAGAAATTGTGTGCCTCCAATTATAGCTAAACCGTTGGTTATGAGAATAAATCTCCCAAAAGAAAATTTGGTATGAGATGTGTGTAGCAACACTTGTATGCATCAAGCCAATAAAGTTCCCCTATATTGTTGGTTCAGGGTCAGGAGCCAAATAATTCCATCTAAAAATTTGAATGTGCGGTATTTAATTGCTCCACGACGCACAAAGATGGATCCCCAAATAAGATTGGGGTGAATGTTAGATTTCCTAACATTAAGGGGAGATATGATTAACAACTGAAATGGACGATGAATTATCTAGATCCTTGTAAAAAAAAGTGAACTTGAAGTTCAAGAGATAATTCAGTTGCAAAATATTGCAAATTAATTGACAGACGTATTTGCTGACCCTGTGCTATAATTCAGTTGTAAATGCTCCAATGAGAAGTCCTTGAAGGACAGGGTCTATGGCATGCCTGAAGCGTAATAGACTAATCGATTCCAAAGGTAAAACTCCTTGAAGAAGGAGAGGAGCAAGTGATAAAAATGGTCATAGTAATGAGGCAAGTGCTTTAAAAGAGCACCATGACATAACTCTTCATAAAACCTTGGCAAAGGTCCAGGTACCTGAAAATGATGAAAAAGAAGAGATCGATTTCGATATGTTATGTCGTAATGGAATCGATATCAAATGACCGTCGAAGGTATCTTTGATATAATGTAGCGCTCACTATTATAAATGGTAATGAGGATCTTGAATTTAAATCTGTCAAACAGTATGGACAGATAAATTATTAGCCAGATAAAATACGCAATTCAAGTATATTTTATTTCACTTGATAAGTGATGGTCTGGACATAGTCTTTAGACTAAAGTATAATGTCAGTGGGGTACAAATGAATTATTATGCGAAATGTAAAATCGTAAGATATAAAGTACGTCTTGTGCCTTGAGGAATAAAGATTTTTCGCAAAAGTCCTAGCATTATTGTTTGGAGATGTATTCTCCTGTTGGTGGATGCAATGAGGTTTCTTTTAATCTAGCAATAGATGAAAAACTTGAATGCGTATAAATAATGGTTGTTATGTCTAGCTAGACGGTAAAGATTGTATGGAAATCCTTGAAGGATTCAAAAAGTTTTAAAGTGATTTCATTGAGTACCCCAATGATTGTGATATCACTAAAAATAAAGCAAGATCAATTTTGATCTCATAAAAATGATTAGAAATACCATGTCTTAGTGCAATTGGTGCACTTATATATCATGCTATCTATACATGAAATAATATTTTTGATATGCAGGAAAGACATAATTTCACTTTTATGTGAAAATATTTGAGCAAAATTAGAAATTGGTATAGATGATTATTTCTAACCAATATTGTCAAAAGTTTGTTGGATATGAAAATGCAGGAGACTATTTGATCTACAAAACGTTTGATCATACGAAAGTTCTCTATTTGCATGTGAGGTCATTGCCATATTATTATATTCAACAAGACAGTCAATGATTGACATTTATTCAAGTCAAGTAAAGCTACTAGCAACGTATAAAACAAGTGACTCTACACATGAGAAGATGTGTGATTTTCTTTGAGATTAAGGTTGCAATACTATATGAAATGATGCGTCTTACATAGCTTAATTGAGAGAAGAATATAGAGAAGAGGGCAAAACAAAGTATATTTCAGCAAATGACTATTTTGCTCGATTTTGGTGGAATATTTGATGAAGGCATTGTCGATTCCAACACTTTGAGAAGCTGGATTGAAATGTATCATCTACAAGATTAAGTGATGTCTTTGTCAGGGGGAGTAAATACGTGCTGCACTCTTTTTTCCTTGGCCTAGGTTTTGTCCCAATGGGTTTTCCTGACAAGGTTTTTAACGAGGAAGCAAATAACGCGTATTACAAGATATGTGTACTCTTTTTCCTTCACTAAGATTTTTTCCCACAGGGTTTATCCTAGTAAGGTTTTAACGAGGCACATTATCTATCAATGGACATCCAAGGGAGAGTGTTGTAAATAATTGTGTTACCACACAATGTTGTCATCTTGTATTGTGGATGTCCACACTATAATCCATTAGTGTATAGTTAATCCTCCACCACTCCACACACTATTATGAGTGTAACTCTCTCTCTCATAACCTTTTTCCCATAACCTCCATAGTTAATGTCATGTTTATGACAACCTTTAGGATGCCTCTATGAACACTATAAATAGAGGCACAATGATTCATATTGGATACACTTGAACATACTTGGAAGAATAAGAAAGATCTCATCTTTTGTCTCTCTAATTTCTTGTTCATATTATTACTCTTTTAGTTTAGTTTTACAACATAATATTATATATTTCTGATCACTTCTTCCTCTTCTTCAAAAAGGAGACACTAATATTTATAGGTAAGAAATAAACTCCCAAAAGAATTGTCATTGTTGAAAACGTTTTTACCATTGTCAACAATAAAGATAGGCCATTATAGGATTAATGATAAAGGTTTAAAGGGACCAACGGCTAGAAGCTTTTATTGTCAATAAAGAGGATGAAAATAAGGGAAATAAAGAGTGTGATAGTCATTACATTGGTCAATAATAATAGCTCATAATGGATAATAATATCTCATTAACAAGTCATTCAAGACTAGTTAATTGTAGAAAATTGACTTAGTTTTGTAATTGTAATTGTAAACATATTAGAAAATAATAATTCTTTTTGAAATATAAGATTATTTTTCCAATAAATTTTAATAGGAATCTATTATATTTGTATGTTAATTAATGAAATTTGTGTAAATTGTCTTTAGAAAAAATGGGATTGGGGAATCAGAAAGAAGTCACAGTCCCGGGGATGCTACAAATGTTCTTTTTTTCCTAATTCATTTTGTTTGGGAAGATGTGATCGACCATTTCCCTATACAAAAGCGAAACGGCGAGAAGACAGAAGGGAATAGAATTTTGAATTGGTGAAGGTAAGTGCTAACCTCGAGGCAAAGGAATTTTTCCCGTAGCTGAGGGAATGATACTCAAAGAAAGGAATAAACTGCCTATGACCCAATAGAACTATGATGAATACCATGAGGAAAAAGAGTTAGAATTAGGTCTAGGGCAAGGAAACAAGTTGATTATTTCTTTGTTTGAATGAAGTCAATAACATTCTTGAGTTGTGGTGTGATAATGTAGTGGTAAGTGGATTAAAATTATTGAACAGTCAGATTATATATAGTAGTAAAAGAATTTCAAATGTTACTATTGATTATAAATTCCAATTCTAATCATGTCCAAATTTTTGAATTTGTTTTATCAAAATTCCTAATTTCATCAATGGATGAAAAGACTTAAAAGATTTAAAAAATCATGACCTTTTCTCAATACCTTTATAAAAGCTCACTTTTATTACCTCTTCATCATCTCCATCAGAAAATCAAATGCACGTATAATCTATATTTTTTAAAATAAAATTAGAGAACATAATTAATGATTGATGTCCATATATTTCATGTACTTATTTACAGATTATCAAGGAATATAATTTCTTATAAATCATTTCTCTTTAAATATATAGATATTTGTGCTTATTTAGACAGGAGATTATTTTTTAAAAAAAAAAATCATGAAGAAATCATTTTCTGGTATTTGATTATCATAAAAGAATATCATCTCTAAAAATGTGAAAATGACTTTTCTAACTAAGAGCGAAATTTTTCCTTCTAAATATCTTATTATCTAACTTCCACGGGCGAAGCTAGCAAGGGTCCAGATATTCATCCGAACTCTCTCAACGAAAAATTATACAATTTATATATGATTAAAATTATTTTTACGTATATATAACAAATGTTGAACTCCCTTTAGCCTCTTTGTGTGTTTACTTTGTATATTTTGTACTCCTTAGTGAAAATTTTAGCTCCGTCACTACTGCTAAGTTCATGTCACTTGTTTCAACTAACAATTATCATTATTAATTTTGATTACACTTAAAATTCATTCTATTAAAACACTATCCAAATTAGGTGTCATATATATGTTGTTGTGGTGATTTGATAATTGATAAGATTTGAAATGAGGAAAAATATTGGTGAACGTCATCCATGATCGCAAGTCGCAACTCTACTAGTACATAATATGCCAAATTAAATGGTCATTTTTCATTAATTAATATAAAGAAAAATAAGAAGCTTGAGTTTCGCCTTTGTCGTCGGTTAAAGAATATTTCCATCTTCAACTTAATCTCTCAACATTTATGACAAATCTAACCTAAAATAATAATAGATTTAGTGGGCGTCTGACCATGAAAATAAAAAAAATACTTTATTTGGATTTTCAAAGTTGGACTATAATTTTAAAATAAAATATAATTTAAATAAGATTATTTTATGAAATAAGTTGTATTTGATAAAATAGATTAATTTTCCAGAATATAGTGAATAATATCCATAGCCAAACAGCTTCTTAGAAACATCATATAATTGAAGAATAATAACTTAATTGGTTGACTATCTAAAACTTTCACTTCTGTTAATGAGGATCTAATTTCTCACTTTGTAATCCCCGATTTTCCTCCTTCTCCTACCCTCAATTTAAAAAAGAAAAAAGAATCATACTGTTTTTCCACTTTAACTTATTATTTTCTTCTACCAAATGATTTACACAATTATCTTAAATAGTCTCAAAAAGAAAGAAATTTGGATGATTATTTTTATGCATGTTATAAATTAAAAATGGAAGTGAAATATTTCTCGATCTTTCTTTCAAATATAAGTAGTGGTAAGCCGTGGGGGAGCCAGAAAATTTCTACCTTATAAATATATATGGTATGATTTTTTTGGGAAGAAAATTTGGATGAACTTTTTCCGCCACTCTAACTTCATCCCTTGTGGTAATTAAGGACAATCATATTATAATAAAGGTAGAAGTTTAATTTGTCATGCTTCCCTAATTATGCTCATTTACAGAAACATTAATTTAAATAATATACATTGACATGAAAATTATTTTACACTATTAATGTAATTTTATTGAATATAAGAAGTTTTGCGTCAATTTAACCTATGTGTAAAACTTTTGTACACCGTCAATATACAAAACTTATGTCTTCTCAATGTATATTGTGAAATTTTATTGAATACACAAAATACTTTCTCCGTTCAACTTTACTTATCACTTTTTAACTTGGCACACCCATTATGAAAATAATGATTGACATAACTATTTTATCACATTACCCCTATTAATGAATGTTACTATTAACTATTAAGTCTTGGAATATAATTTTAGGAATAAGTGATTAATGCTAAGAGTAAAATATGGAAAAAATAGTTGTCATTTCCTGATATGTCAAAATTGACAATTAAAAATAGAAATCAAAAATAAAAATAAGTGACAAGTAAAGTTGAACGGGGGAGTATTAGATTAACATTTCTATATATTTGTTGTATTTAAATGTAGGTAATTAATGAGTAAAGCAATATTTGAGAAGCAACCGGCCACTCACATGTTGATGTTTTACTCAAACCAATGGCGTTGTTCATGGATCTTAGAAAAACCATTAATCTTAATCTCGTGAGCTTTCTTCTAATTTTTGAAAATACATTAATTAGCTACACATCCCCCAAGGATTCATCTAACTAATAATTTGAAAATTTAGTACGCAACGTACGGTTGACATTTGAATCATAGCCTCAATTGTTTTGTTTGTCTCCATTAGATCCAAACTAATTAGAAAAAGAACTATTCCCTTCGTTTCAAAAATAATTGTGCCAAATTATTTATTTATTTACAAAATTAAAAGACAATTAATTATATTTTTCTCATTTAACCCTGACAATTAAGAATTTAAACAAGTTTGAAATTGATTTCTAAAAAATTTCTTAAAGGATAAATTAGTAAAATTACCCTTCTTATTTATGATTTTTAAGAAGCATGTAAAAGAGAAAGTGGACAACTAATATGAGACGGAGGAAGTAATTGTTTGCAATATTTCTTTTTGTGGTAAATATAATTTTATCGATAAACAATGTGGGTATAATTCTGTTTGTTCCATGGATTCTTCTTTCTTGGTTCTCTCCGTAATTCAAGGTCCGTTAATAGCGTATTTATCGAACATAAGATGATTTGGACCTCCTTGGGATATATTTGATCGCAAGGAACATCGGGCAGCCTATGAGAAAGATGGTATTTGACGTCTTGATTGTAAATATCTCATGAGTTTATGAGGATATTTGAGATGCCTCTTCAACAGAATTTATTACCCATTATACAGGTGTAAGCTAGGGTTTAGGGTAGACTTTGAGAAAGGCGGTATTTGACAATTACTGTTTATATAGGTGTGAACTAGGATTTAGGATAGAGTAGCCTTCAAAAATCCTAACAGAGATCGAACTCCTCTTGTAAAATCCCACAAAATTTCGATTTCCACACTAATCTATATAAACGTACGTACACATTAATCTTCATGTTCATAAATTACAACCTTAAACTCCTCACGTTAATCCAAAAACGACATGGCCAACTTCAAATCAAATATTGTATCTTTACAATATTTCTTTTTCTCTTCTTGCATAATGATCGTATTGCTTATACCTAATTCTTGTTTAGCTTACAATGTGGTTAGTTTTGGAGCTAAAGGAGATGGAAGAACAGATTCAACCGCGCCCTTTCTTCGAGCGTGGATGTCCGCCTGCAGCTCAACTAGTCCGGCAAACGTGTACGTTCCTCGGGGAACATACGTGATAAGGCCAGTGACATTCACTGGCCCTTGTCGGAGCAGAATTGAGTTCCGGATTGACGGAACTCTAGTTGCTCCGGAGGATTATAATGTCATTGGAGATATTTTTGGGTTTATTGATATCCCTCAACTATTTTTTTTAGGGATTTTGTTGCACCTGATTATGTTTTTTTTCATTTTTTTTTCCAGATTTTATTAAGTTGGTAGGTTTTGTTAGAAAACTTATGGTAGATATTGAAAACTAGAATCTATTGGTATAAGTTGTAATATTATATCAAATATAGTATATATGAGTTTTTTTTCCCAAAGGGTATTTGGGTGTAAATATTTTAATTTTTGGTCCATTTAATGTACTTTTTTCTAAGAAAAATAAAAACCCATATGGCTGATAAAGTGGAGGAATTGACACATAAATACAATTCCTAGATAAAATTGACTTCTTTTAGCCTAAAAATATTTGAAATTTTAGCCATAAAAATATTGGCACTAAATAACCAGAATAGGAGAGAGAATATTTTTTTCTCCTTATCCACGTATTCTTGAAATTAGGAGTCCACTTTTTTTTCCTTATATCCCTAAAATTAGGGACTCATTTATTCATGTTTCCCTTTTAATTTGTAGTAAGTATTAATTAAAAGACTCTAATTATATTCTTTCCTTATTTCACGTTGGATATTCCTAATACTGTGGATTCAATTATTTTATTTGTCGAAACCTTTTTCATATCAGCAAAAAAAATTATCTTTAACTTTATATCTTCATATCATGATTTGTGTAAAATTCATTCTGCATATTATTATTTTTACACATCATACAAATATATACACATGTATATGAGCTTTTATATATATATATATATATATATATATATATATATATATATATATATATAGCGAATAGACCAATAGATAACAATGAAAATAAATGTATACAATTCTTAGGTGAATACGAAAATGTATACTAATGCAAAATTACAAAGATAGTAATGTAAACTAATTTATATCAATTTATTAGATGAATACAAATTAATTTATTAGATAAATACAAATCAATGTATACCAATTTATATACACCAATGTATACAAATTAATGTACACTAATTTATATACACCAATATATACAAATCAATGTATACCAATATATACAAGTCAATAAATACAAATCAATGTATATCGATGATGCCATTAAGGGTTTGGAGTATGATTCAATTGAGTCTGTTAATTATAGATTCAAAGTTGTAAAGGGTTTGTGGTGAAAAATCAATAATTAATTTGTGGGGGCCGAGAATTAACCCGAAGGAATTTACTCATCAGAGACTATGAAATTTTCTGATGGGAATGTTCTTCATTTAGTTATTGGACTATCTGATCTTCAAGTAATTAATGTGACAACTTCTTCCGGTGGAACCCAATTTTGAATCAAAATCACTCTAAAAACTTGAAAAATAAGGTAAAACCCAAATCAATAATAGATATCTCCAAGACCTTAGATTTTTTGAGGGGAAAAACACTACCAGATAATGATAATTTTTTGTGAGAACGTCGCTTGGGCAACAATATTTTGTTAAGTGGAGCACGGTGGGGATGATTGTTTATCTTATACCCATTGTTGCCTTAATCTCTATGTCTACAATTCAATTGTGTTTAGCATGTGTGATGACAAATTAAGTTTTCATTAAATAAAATGCAGTGTATTAATCTTGCTATGACCAATCTTTAGCGGAGAAAGCGAAGGTATTTAATTGTGGTCAAACACCTTTGCTATAGACCCTAATCAAGATGACAATTTAGTGAAGAAGATTGAATTTGAGAGGAAAAAAAAGCGAGAGAATTTAGAAGAGAAGTTGATACAAATACGGTTGTGGAGAATTTTTTTTTAATAAAGCGAGTCTAAAATCTGTCAATTTTTTACATAACAATTTAAAATAACCCTTATGCCCAAAAAATTCAGCCTTTTTTTTAGATTTTAGGAAGAAAACTTCTTCCTCTTCAACCCTTTCAATCGTAGGAGCAATGAAACTTGGAGAAAACAATATTTTTTTTGTTGAACAAAAAAAATAATAATTTTGATTTCGTGTTTCAGATTAAAAAAAAATTCTTTTTTTAGATCTGCTTTGGATAACTGATCTATTTTTGATAGATTTTTTTTTTCAAATCTATTTTAATTCTTTTAAAGTTTTTTCAGATCTGTTTTAAAAGAATTTTTTTTTTCCAGATCTGATTCATAAAAAACTTCTATTTTTGTTTGTAATTTCAGATTTGATTCGTACATTTTTCAATTCTGTTTTAAAAGATTCTTTTTTAATTCTGAAAACTAACTTCAGAAATTCAAAAATAATTTAATTACTGATTCAATTTTTTTTCTAAATCAGTGTCATGAAATTAATTTATCATATCTAATTGCATAGAGCAAAAATACAAAAATATTATATTTAATTCACGTAGAAAATTAAAAACAGTTTTATATTTTCGGATCAAAAAATCAACTTATGACTCTTGATTTCAATGAAGGTTTACTTATACAATATTAATCCAAACTAATTAGATTATACGTAAATCATAAAATGAGAACTTACATATTTTTCGTGTAGCGAAAGACTTGATTGAATCGTGATTGGAATTACTGGTCAATGGTGATTATCATGATATGTTGGCAGAACCCCCTATATCACAACCTAAATTCTAACGGGTCGTTTGTTACGCGGGATAATGTGTGATATCCTATGATTAAGTTTAGTACTAAAATTTACACCAGTTTGATTGATGATATAAATTTATTTTAGGATTACTTTATATCGTTAATCAAACATGATACAGATCTAATACCAAATTTAGTCTTGAAATATCTTACCTTATCCCATCTAACATGAAATTATTTGATCTCACCTATCATATGGGATAAATTAGTCCAAGATTTATAATTTCAGGACTATAATCTCGGGATAATTTAATCTTCGTATCAAATGACTCTTAATTGATAGAAAGCGAGAATAGAACATAGAAAATACTACTCTTCAGTATATTTAATTATACATCATAAGTATATTTATATAAAAAATATTAGAATTTACTTAATTATCCTAATAAGCCTTAAAACACCCCATGAATGAATGGGATTTATATGAAAGAAACTAAGAATATTTGACTATATTCGATATATTATTTTTTATAATTTTTAAAATATATTTAATATTATCTAAAGACATTTATGATGCACTTTTTGAGAGCTTATCTTAAGTCGCTGCCACTTTATTTTTTTATTTACAACTCTTTTTTTAACCTTTTTTTTTTCTAGAGCAATCTTAGTTGCCAACTTCATTTTATTTAAAATTTTAACACAGAAACAAAGACAAAAACACAAAGACCGGAAACAATGGTAAAAAACAAACTACACAATCCTTCTTTTAGCTACTTCTTTATCATAATAAAATTTAATATCTTATCTTAAAAATATAGGTGCATTCATGATTGACTCCAAATGTGGTAAGGTGATATTTCTTGTCCTGATATCATTGAGTCATAGTATTCTTCAATGAGTTTATCTTTCTTCAGTATCAACTGCTATCAGTCGGGAGTGAGTGATACCATATACTTTCGTCACTATAATAAATTCGATTATCACTGATAAATAATTTCATCACTTATAAGTCATATTTCGTAACAAAATTCTTGTGTGTTGAAAAAAAATTCATCAATCTTTCATCCTTAAACATGGGTTGCTAAAGGTAGATAATTACAATATAGTGTTTTGTCGCTAAATAAAGTTATAGGAGTATTAACTACGATTTTTTTCCATCTCCAAATGAATAGTATTTGTGACGAACTTGTTCTTCATAAAACCTAGAAATTTTTTGTAGGTGAAGTGTGTTTTTGTCACTAAAAAAGTTATTAACACCGATGAAACTATCTTGTCACTAATTATTTAGTTAATTAGTGATGACACCAATTGTCTCTAAAGCTATATGTATTTCATAGTTGAACAAATGTAAATTTGTTACTAAAGATTACTTTTTAAAGACAAAAATATATATATTGTCCTTAAATGTGTAAATTAGTGATAACTTTGCTTATATACAATATCGATTCGATTCGAGCTCTTGAAATTGGAATAAATTCGATAGTGAATCGCGAAATCTTGATGATCTTATCTATCTAATGAATGGGGAGTCCGCTTTGAAAATAGCTTATAATTTTGTAGTGAAAACTATTAATGACAATTACATTTTTCATACAATACAAAGATACTTTATCGTCAATAAAAAGTCATTTCTTGAAAAAATATTTTTCACGTTAATTATAGTCAATTCATGAGAAAATTGCAAACATTTTATGACATTCAAATTTGTAAATGGTACTATTTTTAGTTTGCTAATTTATAAATGATGACAAATTTTCTCATATCTTACCAGGAAAACTCTCAATTGCAATAAGTAACATGCAAATTTATTAAATTGACGTCATGGCCAATATCAAATTTATTCTTTAAACTTAGCATCTCATTACAAACTAAAATAATATAATATAATTTATAATCATATAAATTAAAATTAAAATAATATTGAGATAATATCTCATTACAAACTCCTTATATATATATATATCTGACTTGAAAGTTTAATGGAAGTACATGAATACTAGTCGTAAATTAGAAAAAAAAAATATAATTTTGATATGTACTGATTGGTATCACGATTTAAACATAATATATTATCATAATATATGTAGTCCCATTAAATGGGCTAACCCAATGGTAGGGGTGGACATGATATGGTAAATATCGAGACAAATATTTTAATACCGTGATTATAGTATTATGGTATATGATATGGTATAAGTATACATTTTAAATTTTTTATATTAATTTTTTATAAATTAAATATAAAAATATCAAATTTATATTGTACCTAAATATATAGTTATATAAATAATTTATACATCACTCACTTACTTTAGCACTTTAGTTTATTGTCATCACTCATTTTTTGTGTTATTTTTTTTAAAAAAATACCTTAGATAATTGTATCTTGCTATAACTAAAGAAATATTTGAAACACAAGTTAATCATATATTTGTATAAAGACTTTACTCGAAAAAAATCTAAAAAATCCAAAAAAATTCGAAGTTGAAAAATCTGACTTTTATTGATTTGGTTTGGTTTATAAATTTAAAAACTCGATACTAATAATTTAATTTGATATTTAAAAAATTCAAGCTAACCCGATTCATGTACACCCCTAAATGTCCCCGAAGAAAGTCAATTTATAAATGGAGGCCGTTTACCCTGGATGTTGGGTAGTGGGTGAAGCATTTAGGATAGTATAGATAATGTAGGTGTTTGTTTTAACTTTTCTTTTATATTTGGGTTTGTAATAATTTACATATTGTTTTGAAACCCTTTTCTTGTGGGCGTAATCGCATGTTTTTGAGTTTTTCCAATTGAGTTTCTATTTGAATCAATACGAGTTAATGAAGCAACTGTGTTAAAATTATGGGATTGAGGGGTGCCTCACACCTTTCACTTAGTTAACAAAATTTCTTTAATTGAGATTTTTATCGCTGATCAATTTTAGAGTCAACTTGTTTTTAAAAGGATGTTGATTTTGATAAGTTAATCCTTTAATATAAGGACTAATTAATTACTTTTTAGACAATAGTTAATGAATTTATTAATTTTGAAATAATTCTAAATTAATATTACTTATTAAAATAATCCTTAATTAGAATCCTACAACACAAAAATCTAAGCAAAAAAATTAAAGTTTAGTAATTTTCAAACAATTTGTTTTTACTTTTTTTTTCATTAAAAGCAAAAATGGCTCCACAAAGAAATTTTCAATAAAAAGTCTGATTTTGCTCTCTTTTTTAATGTCTCGTATTGTTATCGTCACCAGAGGTCGGTGAAAGTTTAAAGCGTAAAAGTGATTTTGTTTTAGGCTGAATTCACCTATTTCTCCTTTTTTTTTTGTTATGTCCTTTCACATCATATTAAATTAAATATTAACTCATTAAAGTTAAAAATTACACCATTTGATTTTAATTTTTTTGGTACATTTTTTCATTTAAAAAATTTAATTATTAATACTATACAGTTTGATTTTAAAATTTTTGGTACATTTATTCATACAAAGTTTCAATTGTTAATATTACACAGTTTGCTTTTAAAAATTGGTGCACTCATTTGTCAATTTTTTTTTTTACTTATACAATTTTTAAACACCCTTCATAAAATCTCTCGCTCCGTCACTATTCACAAAGCTATATGGTGACTGCTTTTACAACTTCTCTTGGTGATGGTTCCAATAACAATGCTGAGGCGAAAATTTTTATTATGCATGAGATACATATATGATGTGGCATACAAAACTTGTATGAGTCTCTACACATATTTTGATAAATAGATAATTGAGACTCACTTTCAAAAAAAGAGACCAAATTCACTACTTTTTTTCCATCTCTCTCCTCCAACTTTTCATTTGATTAAGTTTTGGTTTTTCAATTTTTTATCCTCCAAGTACTTTTTAACTTTTTTTCTTTTCCAATTACTTTCCCTCTCCAACTTTTTTTACTTTGGTTCAACTTGTTTTTATTTCTTCGTTTTAAATTTTGCAACTTTCTTTCCTTAACATTTGTTTTTCATAAAAAAGTGTGAAACTCAATATTTTTAGCCTGTCTTATCCTATTTCTAACATTCTAATATTATAAAATTTTGTTACTTTTCTTATCTTAATATTTTATTCACTAACAGTGCAAAATGTATTATTATTTTTTACCTAACTCAGTCTATTTTTAATATCATAATATTATAAGGATTAGTTTGGCCGTAAAAATTATTTATGTTTTTTAATTATTTTTTTGCTTTATTAAAATTCATCATTTGACCATGAAACTTGAAGTTACATTTAAAATTTAGAAATCATCTAAAATGTTGTTTTCACTACTGACTTTCACTGTATTTTTCTTTTTCAAATTCTATCCTTATTTTTTAAATATAAAATCTTCTCATTTGAATTATATTTCATGCTTAAATCATATTGTGTTTATGTTATTTTTAGGAAGAATACGCTCAAACAATCAAATTCTAAAATATTTTATGGATTTAGGTGTTTTTGAAATTATGAAAATTCTTAGAGGTCGTTTAATCATGAATGTTTTTATATTTTCTCGAAAGTTGAACTTCGAAAGTTCGTTTGGCCATAAAATTTCAAAAATTTATGGAATTCAACTTAAAACTGGATTTTAGAACTTTTAATACTTTGAAAAAATATCAAAGTTATTTTCACTTTTCACTCCAAATTATTCAAAAATAACTCAATTTGTATTCATGGCCAAACACGACTCCAATTTTTAAATATAATTTTTCACTTTAAAAATAAAAAATACTTTTTAAAAATGTTCACAATTTTCATGATCAAGCACTTCCTAAGAAAATAATAATGTGAAAGACCCTGACCCTGCCAACCAAGCCCACTCAGATAGATTAAGTAGACTAAAAAAAACAAGAAAGACTAAGGAAACAAAACCTTTTCTCGATAACGCTGGGCCAAGTAGCGACACTTCACCCAGATTCGATCATCATCAAAGAATAAAATAATTTTATAATATTAGAATGTTAGAAATAGGATGAAATAAGCTAGAAATAGTGTTTCACACTTTTTTTGAATAAGTTTATTAAGAAAAGAAAGTTGCAAATTTGGAAAACAATTGCACGAAAAAAAAGGTATTTGAACCAACGAAAAACAATTGGAAAAGGAAAAATTTTAAAAAGTAATTGGACAAAAAAAAATTGAAAAAGCAAAACTTAATCAAATGGAAAAGTTAGAGGAGAGAGATGGAAATAAATACTCTATTTGGTCTCTTTTTCTGAAAGTGGGCCCTATTTATCCATTTGTCAAAATATGAGTGGAGCATCATACAAGTTTTGTATGCCACATCATATATATATCTCATGCATAATAAAATTTTTCATGTATCTCATGCATAATAACAATTTTCATGCTGACGCTGTGGCTATTTTTGTGAGCTTATTTCAAAATCTTACTATATATGGAGTCTGTTCCATCTGTGTAGGTAAAGGGAAGTTTTCTACCTCTATGTTGTACATTCTGCCTTCTTTTGATATGAAAATCCCACTCATTTGAGTTGGGTTTAAAAAAAAAGAAATTGACTTCATATCACATGTTCAAATACAAATTAAAAATGTGTTTAATGTACTAAAATATTCTATAAATTTCTGGTATTCTTGCCATGTAGGATATTTGAATTATCAACTTCTTAGATATAGAAAATCTTTAGCTTTGTAGATATTAATGCGTTACATATGTAGATATGTATATTAAAAAGAAAAGAAAGTAAATTCCTTTATTAATCAATTACACAAAAAAGACATTTCAATATTAATTTTTTTTTTGAAAATTCTAACGTCTACACATTTAATTTCGTACTAATATTAGATTGTATATTTGTTAGTATTATAATAATATGTATAAATTATTTATATAACTATATATTTAGGTACAATATAAATTTGGTATTTTTATATTTTATTTATAAAAAAATAATATAATTTTTTTTTAAATGTACACTTATACCATACCATACACCATAATACTATAATCACGGTATCAAAATATTTGTCTCGATATTTATCATACCATGTCCATCTCTGCCATTGGGTTAGCCCATAATGGGACTACATATGATAGTTTAGGCCACTTTGTCATGTTCAAGGTGTCATCTTATCCTAAAGGTCTGATTTAGTGCTACGTGATCAAATGACGTGGCACGCCAAGTCAAATATAAGAGACAATAAGATCATGTCAAAATAACATAGCATGCCTGGTCAAATTCAATGGCAATGAAAATATGCCACATGAAACGACTAATTAAATATCGCCATGTCACTTGAATCTAAAAGGCCGAAAAGGATTCGTCCATATCATAACTCTTCCATCCTATAACTATAAAGAGGGGCCTCATAATTAAAAAAAAAAAGAGATTAGAATTCTAACAAGAAATCAGAGGGAGTTCGTGGATTAAAGATTACAATTTCCCTATAAGTTGCAAGCATTCAAATATTCCTCTACAAATTTCAAACACTTGAAGATCAACGACGGAGGCAAATTAAATACCAAGACGTTCTAGATCAAATTCACTTGTTTGTGGGAGTTTTATTATTTGTAGCGGTGTTCAAAGTGTTTATGACGAATCAAATTTAAATTCAAATCAAGATCAAGCTCAACATCCTTGAATTTATATTGTAAAAAAAGAACTAAAAGATTCATAGAAATTGTAATAATCACAATATTTTTCTGTCTTGATTATTATTTTTTCTCGACACGAATTTTATTGTCTATATCCATATTTTGTGAGTAATATAATAAATTTAAAGTGTAAAAATAAAATGAAACCAACACATTTCATGTCTAATATCTTTTTATTATGATAAATACTTAATTTTCTACACAATTTTTTTTCATATTTATTATTCTCTTCATTTTAATTTATTTTTCTTACTTTTCTTTTTAGATCATTTAAAAAAGAATGCCTATTTTCTTTTTTGTAACTCTTTACTTTTAATTTTTTACATGACATGTTTAAGATTAGAAGATTAAAAAATATTTTGACACATCCAGGATGTAACATCCTACATATCTTTAGTTTAAGATTATAAAATTCAAAAATCATTTTTACTTTATTAATTTTTTTGTCAACTCACATAATATTATTTACTTTCGTAAATTTCAATTTGTGAAATTGGGGCTTTGTAAACTTAGTCTTCCCCCGCCCTGGTGTTCTTGTTTCAAAAAATAGTATGATAATTTCAGTTACGAATTTCTTATGTCTTATGTATTTTTTCTGTGTTAGAGACTTTTTAAAAAATATGATCAGATTTTTTTGACTTCTTTATATGTTGAGTATGTTTCTCTGTCTTATTTTTTAATTTTTTTTGGTCGTTTGCAGACAAAGCTCAAGGTTTGTAACTTGGAAAAAGGAAGGAATGAAAATTTTACTTTGTAATTTGGATAAGTATCTTCCTTACATATTTCTCATTCTAATATCAACTTCACAATTAAATTTTGATGATATATTATGTTTAAATCGTGATACCAATCAGTACATATCAAAATTATATTTTTTTTTTCTAATTTACGACTAGTATTCATGTACTTCAATTAAACTTTCAAGTCGGATATATATATATATATATATATATATATATATATATATATATATATATATAAAAGGAGTTTGTAATGAGATATTATCTCAATATTATTTTAGTTTTGATTTATATGATTATAAATTATATTATATTATTTTAGTTTGTAATGAGATTAAATTTGATATTGGCCATGAAGTCAATTTATTAAATTTGCATGTTACTTATTGCAATTGAGAGTTTTCCTGGTAAGATATGAGAAAATTTGTCATCATTTATAAATTAGCAAACTAAAAATAGTACCATTTACAAATTTGAATGTCATCAAATGTTTGCAATTTTCTCATGAATTGATTGTATTTAACGTGAAAAATATTTTTTTCAAGAAATGACTTTTTATTGACGATAAAGTATCTTTGAATTGTATGAAAAATGTAATTGTCATTAATAGTTTTCACTACAAAATTATAAGCTATTTTCAAAGCGGACTTCCCATTAATTAGATAGATAAGATCATCAAGATTTCGCGATTCGCTATCGAATTTATTCCAATTTCAAGAGCTCAAATCGAATCGGTATTGTATATAAGCAAAGTTATCACTAATTTACACATTTAAGGACAATATATATATTTTTGTCTTTAAAAAGTAATCTTTAGTAACAAATTTACATTTGTTCAACTATGAAATATATTTAGCTTTAGAGACAATTGGTGTCATCACTAATTAACTAAATAATTAGTGATAAGATAGTTTCGTCGGTGTTAATAACTTTTTTAGTGACAAAAACACACTTCAACTACAAAAAAATTCTAGGTTTTATGAAGAACAAGTTCGTCACAAATACTATCCATTTGGAGATGGAAAAAATCGTAGTTAATACTCCTATAACTTTATTTAGCGACAAAACACTATATTGTAATTATCTACCTTTAGCAACCCATGTTTAAGGATGAAAGATTGATGAATTTTTTTTCAACACACAAGAATTTTGTTACGAAATATGACTTATAAGTGATGAAATTATTTATCAGTGATAATCGAATTTATTATAGTGACGAAAGTATATGGTATCACTCACTCCCGACTGATAGCAGTTAATACTGAAGAAAGATAAACTCATTGAAGAATACTATGACTCAATGATATCAGGACAAGAAATATCACCTTACCACATTTGGAGTCAATCATGAATGCACCTATATTTTTAAGATAAGATATTAAATTTTATTATGATAAAGAAGTAGCTAAAAGAAGGATTGTGTCGTTTGTTTTTTACCATTATTTCCGGTCATTGTGTTTTTGGCTTTATTTCTGTGTTAAAATTTTAAATAAAATGAAGTTGGCAACTAAGACTGCTCTAGAAAAAAAAAAGGTTAAAAAAGGGTTGTAAGTGAAAAAATAAAGTGGCAGCGACTTAAGATAAGCTCTCAAAAAGTGCATCATAAATGTCTTTAGAAAATATTAAATATATTTTAAAAATTATAAAAAATAATATATCGAATTTAGTCAGATGACCACAAACTCACGTGACTTTTTTTGTACATATAAATTCGTCACTGGCTACATTGCACTGCTCGGTGATTTGATGAAGCTAAGAGAATTCGATCTAATATGGACAAATGCTATGCAACTCATACACAAGTGTATTACTTGGCTAGCTAATAAAAACAGATTGCTCACTAAGGCTAGACTTTATAGCTGTAATTTTTTAGTCAAGGATGATCATGTTGCTTGTGAACATCAAGAGTACCTAGAAACTCCACAACACTTGTTTGGAGATTGTGGTTGGATTAGTGAAGTCAGAAATGATCCAGCATGATATTAAACAAAGTTTATAGTGACTGAAAAGGAAGAGGTAGAAGCAAATAAATTGTGATTGCAATTTTGGAGGCAATGATCTATCATACATAACAAAAAAAAATTAAAGATTCTTCGAAAACACAGTTATAAATATAAATATTGCAATAGCACAAATACAAAAAGAAGTCAAGGCTAACTTAGATATACTGCATAGTATGAAAAGAGCTCAATTGCAATAAGCAAATAAATGTTGTTGTATTTTTTTGATGTCGTCATCACACAAATCACAATTGTGCAATTTACTCGACCTTTTTTTTGTTAGCAACTTGTCTTGACATGCTAATCAGACTAGCCTTTTATTTTGACAACATCATCATCGAATTTCATATTAGAGCATAGCAATATAACTCCTTGAAATAAAATAAATACTATTTGAAGTTAATATGTATTGTCATCTGATATCAATGAACAATTTCAAATTTGAGTGGATTTAGCTTCCTTTAGTATCAACTACTATCCATAGATGTGTATGCTTTCAAATGTTCCTAGTTTCTTTCAGATAAATCTCATTCATTCATGGGTGTTTTAAGGCCTATTAGGATAATTAAGTAAATTCTAATATTTTTTATATAAATATACTTATGATGTATAATTAAATATACTGAAGAGTAGTATTTTCTATGTTCTATTCTCGCTTTCAATCAATGTAAGGTGAGGCTGCGTACAATAGACCCTTGTGGTCCGGCCCTTCCTCGGACCCCGCGCATAGCGGGAGCTTTAGTGCACCGGGCTGCCCTTTTTAGTTTTCAGAATTAAAAAAGAATTTTTTAAAACAGATTTGAAAAACGTACGAATCAAATCTGAAAAAACAAAAAAAATAGAAGTTTTAATGAATCAGACCTGGAAAATAAAATAAAATTCTTTTCAAACAGACCTGAAAAAAACTTTAAAAAAATTAAAATAGATTTGAAAAAAACATCTATCAAAAATAGATCAGTTGTCCAAAACAGATTTAAAAAAAGATTTTTTTTTATCTGAAGCACGAAATCAAAAATATTTTTTTTTTGTTCAACAAAAAAAAATATTGTTTTCCAAGTTTCATTGCTCCTACGATTGAAAGGGTTGAAGAGGAAGAAGTTTTCTTCCTAAAATCTAAAAAAAAGGCTGAATTTTTTGGGCATAGGGGTTAATTTTAAATTGTTATGTAAAAAATTGACAAATTTTAGACTCGCTTTATTAAAAAAAAAATCTCCACAACCGTATTTGTATCAACTTCTCTTCTAAATTCTCTCGCTTCTTTTTTCTCTCAAATTCAATCTTTTTCACTAAATTGTCATCTTGATTAGGGTCTATAGCAAAGGTGTTCGACCACAATTAAAGACCGCATGCAATGATACTTCCGCTTTCTCCACTAAAGATTGGTGGTCATAGCAAGATTGATACACTGCATTTTGTTTAATGAAAACTTAATTTGTCATCACACATGCTAAACACATTTGAATTGTAGACATAGAAATTAAAGCAACAATGGGTATAAGATAAACAATCATCCCCACCGTGCTCCACCTAACAAAATATTGTTGCCCAAGCGACGTTCTCACAAAAAATTATCATCATCTGTTAATATGTTGAAAGATAAAAATTATGAAAAAGTTTAAGAAATATTTATAAATTAAATCACAATAAATATTTTTATATATAAAATATTTTAAAAAATAGTATACGTGTAATATCGGGTTGGTTCGATTCGATTTGACTTTCTTTAGTTAAAATTAAACCAAATCAATTATAGTCAAAAAAAAATTCTAATACCAAATCAAGTCAAACCAAATCACTAATCGATTTTTTTTTTATTTGACTCGATTTGTAATTTGGTTCGATTTTGTACACCTCTAGACGACTCTGTCTTGCTAACATGTGGGCAAGAAAGTGATACTGATATACTCTATGTTTTCAAATAAAAGATATAGAAATAACGACACATAGTGGAATAACTAGATGGATTTTATGTTAAGATTAGTGTCACGAGTAAATTCAAATATACTAACATTGATTTATCGAATGTTAATTCGTAGAATATTTCCTTGAAAGTTGTCCAGAAACACAATTTGTCATCTCAAATAGATTGTTATTTATGAAGTTCTTGATTATAACCTGACTTGCAGAAGAAAAGTGTATGTGGATTCAAATATTAATATTTATTTGTTTTAATTGTTTATATTTTTGTCTTCTGATTACCTAGTCAATCTTTTTTTTTTGGGCTTGATTTTTTACTCAGATAATTTAAATTATTAGAAATCGAATGGATTCGATTTTATACATACGCGAGAAAGGTAATCAAATTTTTATTTGCTTTGATACACCACTAGGAAAGAATCATTTAACATTTGACGTTAGTGAATGCAAAGGAAGATGAAACTTTAGTCTTATTTATTTAGATGTTTGTAGTATGATTTTTAACACTTATATTTTTTATCCCATTAGATTAGTTTCTATAAAAGTGTAGTTATAAATATGTTTTGTTATAAAATAATTAACAAATTCTTTAAATAGATGAACATTGATGGAAACTCAATTTTTTCCACCGGATTGAATGAAAAGCAAACAAAATTAAATCATGTATATTCACACCACATTAAATCATATATATATATATATATATATATATATATATGTCACGACCCGATTTCTCAAGTCATGATGGCACCTACTACCCCCCAGTAGGCGAACCAATTCCCGTGGCCCGGAACAGCTAGTAATGGGCTACTACCTAACCAATACGCTCAACAAGCTGAGATAAGAAGAAGCAGAATGTAAAGGTAGACAAAATGGAAGCAAAACTCGAATATAAATACATAAATGAAACTACACCAACCCCAAGACTTGGTATCAATAGTACAGAAGCTTCTAATAGGATACAAGTGCTAGTAGTAACAAAATACAACATAAATTACCTCCGAAAGTACAAGGAGCAACAGTACAACAGATGAGATGTAGACAAGCCCTGACCGTCAGGCGCTCCCCCTAGTCTCAAAGATCCAAAAGCTGCACGAGTCTCCAACGTGATCAACGGCGAAAGCTCAGCTAATATCTGCACAAAAAAAGTGCAGAAGTGTAGTATGAGCACCAAAACCACGGGTACTCAGTAGGTATCATCGGCCGACTGAGCGCATATAAGATATAAAAGCAGTAAGTAACAGATAGCAAGAAAGCAGTCACTGAAGTAATAAGCAAGGCACAAGGAGCTAGCACAGATCATCCATAACCAAGAGCTTCAAGTAACACATGCTAGCACAGAGATACAATTACATAGAATCACAGGTGAAGGAAAGGAAAACACACCTGGAGTCCTTGCACAATAATATAAGTAAGTAGAGAGAGAGTTGAGAAAATGGCGGTATACCGGTAACCTCAAGTGGAAGGAAAAGACGGGGATCAGTCTAACATACTCAAAATGGAATCAACCAGTATAAGGAAATCATAACACCAATCCAATCATATGATAGCATAACCAGGGAATCACCTCACAAGTACAACCCTAGGATGAAATAACTAGGCCACGATAACCGAGAGATACCACTCAGCTTTCCACAAGAATAGAACCAGAGTCTCACACTCTGCTCAGAAGGACACACAAAAGTGCCTCAATAAGATAGGACTCTAAAGCCCTCTCTATAATCAAAAATCCCACAACCAAAGCCTCAAAAGGCTAGCCATCACTAATCTTTCAAGAACCGGGTGCCAAGACAAGCTCTAAGTAAAAACAGGAGTAAATATAGTCTACCTACAGTCCCAACAGCCGCCCATACAACCGAGGAACACAATCAAGTGAAAACAAACCCTCCGGCATCCCATACTACCGAAGCGTACACTGAACACACAACAAACAAGGGTGGAATCCAACGCATGATATGATATGATATGATATGATGTGTGAAATAGAACCTTTGTATGTACCTCCTCCGGTGCCAATCGGGGCCAGCAGGCAGGTTCCATGTAAGGACTCAGCCTGTATACCTATACTCCACCGTATACCCTTCCCTCCGGCGCCCCAAGCCCAGAGCGGCAAGGTCCATGGAGGTCCCCGACCCCATACTAAAACTCAGTATCAAGATATGTCATCCGGAAGCAAGTTCGGGATCAAGATAGAGACCCAGTCTCAAGTATGCATGCCCAGACCCCGTCCAGGACTAAAGTAGTAGAAAATGCCTCAAAAACCCCTCCAAGGGTGCGCGGGCGTAACCCAGTCTAAAACTGTAGTAAATCAAGTCTAGTGCTCCGCCCCGCAGAGACTAGTATCAGTAATAAAATCAAGTCTGGTGACCTGCCCCGCAGAGACTAGTATCAGTAATAAAATCAAGTCTGGTGCTCTGCCCCGCAGAGACTAGTACCAGTAATAAAATCAGTGCGAAAACATCCAAAAATCCCCTTTTCTATCAACAACAGTACCAAAAGCGGGCCCCCAGGGCCATGAAAATTTAGGAAAACTCTCAGTAGTGGCTCACAGCCAAAACTGTAGTAAAACATGCAGGGGAAAACCTTTTTCATGGATGATATGCTCGCACACAAATATAAAAGTAGCCCAACGGCTCACAACAATTCCTATCAGCCCTGCACAGGCCCAATAACTACTCAGCAGACATAACCAGCCTAAAAGGATAATCTCTATGTACGGGACTCGCAGACATTCCCAAATAGCCCACCATCTATGTTCCAGAGTCAATACAAGGCCAAACAGGACCACAAAGGTAATATACATTACTACGCGAATACTACAAACAACGTATAAAATAGACGGATGAAAGGCGGACAAGGTCTGGGGTACCAACCTATAACGACCCATCCAAGGATGCTAATTAATGCAGTTATAGCCTATATACGCAGAGTCTAGATAGGGAAAAATCATAACCTACCTGTCATCCGATGACTAGCTGCGGGAACGGCATCATCCAGACTCGAACAGCTCCAGGAAGCTCTGAATCACACAAAACAAATACTTTCAATTGAAGCCCCAAAGGCGTCTCTATGAAGCCTGACCAACCAAGGTAATGGAACAATTGCTAGAATCGACAAGGCTGCAAGAACGAGCCATGGCCAATTGATAAGGTGTTAATGTCACACTCGCGACCAGCCAACTCCAAAGCATAAAAATGAGGCCAATAACAATAACAAATGGCAGCTAAATCCAACAACAATACGTTAACCACATCTCCAAGGAGCGACGAGCTCCCGAGGCACTATTTCAAGGTATACTTCACGTTTGTCCAATCCAATCACTATCGTATGTGATCCCAAAAAGAATCGCACAATTTCCCAATCCCTCCAGCACCTTACCATAACCAGAACACCACAAAAATAACCAAACATAACAAGATAAAGGGGTTGTCCAAAGCCACAAATCCAAATACCACTTCGGGGCTCAGAAATCCATAACACAATACTAGAACATATAATAACGAAGGAGGGTCGTAGGGGAGAGATTCCTTGACAAAAATATTCAATATCCCAAGATTAACAACCTGCCTCCTTGCAGGAACAACAAACATATCCAAATCCAACAAGAAACTACTACAAGTTATCGAAAAATACAACTTTTCGTGACTAGAAGCTTAGAAACTTGATCCAACAAATAGATAAGTGTACGGGATCCATACCTCACCAAAATAACTCCATATCTACTTCCAAATACTTAGAAAGCACCTGCTAGCTCGCTGCATCAACACCCACGAAGATACGCCATGAAATCGACGGGGAAAACTATACCAAAATGACGAGCTCGCGAAGTAGAGCAACTTTCGTTAAACTTCCGAATTGAAAGCATCAAAGTCCATGGAGTATCTAGGGGATTTACCTCTGATTTTCTGAAGTTTTCGGTGAAAATAATGAGTTAAAACGAAGGAGAAATCAGCTTTTATAAGCTGAACCGACTTAGGATGTGGACCCCACTTTGACGTATCTGCTTGCGCAGTCTTATGAAAATGTGAATATCTCTCTATTCTGAAGTCGTATAGATAAACGATTTAGTGCGTTGGAAACTAGACTCGTAGACCTTCAATTTGGTATATTAGAGGCCCACTAACTCTTTATAGATAGGGAGAAACACCCCAAGACATTTAACCAAAATTTGAAGAGAATTCCTTAAAGGAATTTACAATAACTTTTTCCGACTTTTGTTTCGCAACTTGCTTGACTTCAAAACTCATCATACGACCATTTTGCGATTATAATACCTCATAACACATCCTTGTTAGTATATTAGACTCTATTAGTCTTACTCCAAAGGCACGGGTTACTTTAAACCTTCCAAACGGGCGAGGTGTTACACGAGGCATTTCTTTAACTCGAACTTTCGAGTAAGGGATTCCTTTGACCTAGAACCTTGGTTTAATTCTTTGGTATTACCAAGAATGTTGACGGAAGTCAACGATTTCCAAAGTTGAAGCTCTAAAATGAGGAACGGCCATAAAGACCAAACAAACGGCCCGGGCACCGAACTACCAGTCCCGACAAGCCATAAATGACTTGGGCCGCTACAAGTAAGCTCTAATGGTAAAAGAAAGACGAAAACGTGTAAATGACCGGAAGGGTCATTACAATATATATATATAAAAATTTCTTAGGTTGCTAATTTCTAAGAAGGCTCGCCAACCTTCTCCCTCTCTTTAATAAAAGAGACTATGTATAACATCTAAAAAAAAAAAAGAAAAAAAAGTAAATAGTGAATCCAATTGGCTATGTGAGATAAATATTTTCAATTAATTCAATATATGTCCTTTGCAAGTGAGTAGCACAAAATAAAATTATCAACTTATCCAACATAGATAAATTTCCATTTTCCATTTGCAAAAGGGAAAATTGAAAACACACATTAAATGAAAAAAGAAGAAGAAGATGATGACCATTTTTAAAAAAAATCAAGAACTCAATTAACAGTTGTTTTTATCTTTATCATAATCAGTCTCCAAAAATATTTACCAAACTTTTTTGAGTAAACAACTATTTATGTTAATTTCTCAAAGTTTAATAGGTTATAATGAGCTAAACAATGAATCATAATATAACTTGCACAACCCTTACAAATTTTTCACCTGTTTGATTTTTTCTTATAATTTGTTTGATTACTATAAAATAATAATAATAAAATCTTCTTCTTAATTATAATAGCAATAGATAACATCTCGAATAAAAACAATATTTTTTGTTTAAATATTTTAACAAAGTTTTTCATTAGTTAATTTATACTACATACCAAACTTTTAATGACCTGAATTTGGTGGGAACAAGGATAGAATAAACAAATATTGCCCCCCCCACCCCACCACACACAATTTAACCGGATCATATTTTCAAGAGTGAATTTTTGTCAATGACCTACCAAACTAATTAATCACCTTTTATATTTCCTGAGCTAATTTTGCTATCTCTAATATGATGCATTTTAAATTTTTGCACGTGTATATTATAGGGATTCAAGAATTGAATTGTGAGTTTGCTAGAACGAGTGCTTTGGGAATGTACATTTATATATAGGGATGACAAGTGGTTTGGGCGCTACGATTGGAGGACAAACTCACCTAAACCAAAGAATAATTTATTATTTTCAACTCGCTCCACATAAATCACGTTAAAAAAGATCATATAGATAGAGTTTGATATACATTTCTGAACTTACTTTTTTAATCAATTCAAAACTTGCAACGTCGTCTAATTCTGAATCAGTCATAGTAAATTACATACCTTTGATGGGTTTGACACCTTCAACCCATTCATGCCATCCTTGAGTACATTCTTGGGATAGAATTTGATATATCTATGTTAGTTGATACTAAATAAGTAAAGATAATAATATTTCTGGCATGATTAATTATCAGAGGTCTTAAAGATATAGTAACTAGGCCAACTTTTTGTATACTTTAATATCTGTTTTGTACTTGAGAAAAGTGGTTTCGAAATTATATATAAAATGAAAAAACTATTATTTTAAGACCTTAATTTCAATCAAATAAAATTTTACCAATTTCTTTGTGATGGATTGCGATTAGAGATTCGAGTAATAATTAAAACATTTTACTAAAAAAACCTCACTTTAAATAGGAACTTTTGATAAAGAAATCTCAATTTTGTTGGAAATTCTTATGGAAAATACTTCATCTCGAACACTTGAAGAAACTCTTCATCACAAATATTTGTAGGATCTCTTCATCACGAACATTTGTAGAAATTCACCATAGCTTGAGGCATGTCAAGCGACACTGTCCTTAAGAATATTTCACCCGGTATAGGTGTATACCCCAGGATTCAACAAACTCTTCTAGTATAAACTAGGAGCACAGAACTAACGAAGATTTCATGAGAAGATAACCCAACACTCTTTAGAATAAGAGGAATATGTTGTAAATAATTGTGTTACCATACAATGTTGTCATCTTGTATTGTGGATGTCCACACTATAACTCCATTAGTGTATAGTTAATCCTCCACTACTCCACACACTATTATGAGTGTAACTCCCTCTCCCCATAACTTTTTTCCCATAACCTCCATAGTTAATGTCATGTTTATGACAACCTTTAGGATGCCTCTATAAACACTATAAATAGAGGCACAAAGATTCATATTGGATACACTTGAACATACTTGGAAGAATAAGAAAGTTCTCATCTTTTGTCTCTCTAATTTTTTGTCTATTTCTTGTTCATATTATTACTCTTTTAGTTTAGTTTTACAACACGTTATCAGCACGAATCGCTTATTTTTCTTCTCTATTCGAATGTCATAACTTTAGTAGACGGTGCAAGTTTTGCATCACACTGAGAAGTGAATAAGGTGAGGCAAGGTATATTCTTTTTATTTATGTTATTATCTATGAACAGTTAACATGATACTAGTATTTACAAAATGATGGAGTTTAGACATTTTAATAGTAATTTTATTATATTAAATTGTGTCAATATTGCTAAGTCATTTGGGCAGTTTCTCCATTTGTCCGTTGGTGGCATGTTTGTGCCATTACTCTCAGCAGTTAGTGGTCATATCAAGGCTAATGCCTTAAATGATATTTCATGCCTTTTATTTTGTCCGTTGCATTTCTACAATGCATTGTTATGCTGCTGCTTTTCATATTCTTGGGTGGCATTATATGTCACATTACTCTTTTGGGTTAGTGGTCTTTTAAGACATAAGAATTGTAACTCTTTTTCCCACTAATGCATTTGCTTCTTGTAACCTCTATTCTATTTATCCACCCTCTTTACTACACAATTTATTCTTTCTATTCAATACTAGGATGAGTACCTCAACTATAAATAGAGGTGGTTTTGCATATTTTTTGTAATAAGAAGAAAATATAGAGTGTAAAAGAGTTAGTAAAAAAGGGAGTTTTATTAGTTGAAGGAAGGTTTTCTTGTGTTGGAGCTTTGGACTCAACTCTTGTCCAGAGGTTGTTGAGTTATACTTTGTGTGGTGGCTGTTGTATCCTGGAGGGGACAAGTCAAGAAGACTACTGCTGGACCGGTGAAAACATTTGTTGAAGTGGGCTTGAATCTCCTTAAAGAGTGCGAGATATCCGCGCCTCAGCCAAGAAGATAATTTATTTTCTTTGTATTTTTTTCAATTGTGCTATTGTTATTGTAATTTTAACCAACACAAAACATTATTATTTCATAGTTAAAAATTACTAATGCTATATTTGGTTCATATGAAAATTTCTCCGAATGTCCTAATTAAAATTAAATGGTGGTATAGTATATTTTGTTTTCACTTTCTTCTTATTTTTTTTTCTTATGGGAATAAGAATAAGAAAAATATTTTTGAATTTGATCAAACATGAACGAGGACATGTGCTGGCCGATTTTGGCACAAATTCTACCTCTTATATTCTTTGGTCACCTACAAGTAATTTTATCCTAATCATTTTTCACAGTGGTGAGAGTATTTATTTATATTGATACTAAAGTATCTAGCTTTATTTGTTTTATTAGAAATTGTGTGTATGTGCTATTATGTTATTTAAATAATTACTTTGTTGTTAACGTTAAATAATCATGTTAGTGTGTTATACTAACTATAATAAAGTTTATGTCACTATGCAGTTACCGGTTGTATATTAAAATATTGTGTATTCATAGTACCTGCTAAATTAAATTCAAGTGTTTTTCAACTATGCTACCTGTGGCATATAGCGTCATCGCAATGGTTATTTGATAATAATTGAAACTTAATTTACTTATTTATATAATTGAAAAGTGATAATATTTTTTTAAGGCTTGTTACTGAGTTTCATTGTATTTTGCCCTATCGTGTCATTGGTTGAGAATAAGACGATGAATTCAAGTTTCATCGCATTAAAAGGGTAAGACATCGGGTTAAAGTCTCGATGCACTATAATGATAAGATGTTGGGTTCAAGTCCCATCGATCTATGGCCTAATACGCCTTTATATGGGTAAGACATTGGATCTAAGTCCTAATGCACCAAATTGATGGTATAATGATGACTAAGGCAAAATGATGAACTTTTGATGAAAAGTCATGGATCCCGCTCAATTAATTTGCTCCATTCTCTTATGTGAATGTGGTAGCATATGTCTGAAAGAAGACAAATGGTTGAATGTATGAATATGAGTGTGAAGGGACAAAATAAAAATAGTCATCATTGCGGTAGTTGGGTTCAAATCCCACCAAATATGGCCAAACATATGAAAAAAATATCCGATTAAAGTACAAATACAACCTTGATAAAATTGTGAAGCCTGTCACATTGAATATGCTCCATTCCATGAAATGAATGTGGTAGCAATATATGATAAGTTTGAAAGATGACCGAATCACTATTATGATTGTACAAATGATTGTGGACATGAAAAAGGATAAAATATCATCATCTTGATAATAATAATAAAGAAAGAACGCTATGGGTTCTCCAAATGGTCTTTCAGAAGTGAAGGTAATTTTTACCATCAATTTGGTATGAAAAGTATACATTGGGCACACGATTTTTGTGCGATCTAATTTTGTATAAATCCTCCATCAAAAGAAAAAATAAAGTGGTGGTACACTTGACTTTTCAAAGTGATGTTGAGGTGGGTCATGTAAATAGACATGACACTTAGCTTCTAATTAAAAATTTGTGAAGCACATACATATGATGATAGTCCATTTCTTGAAGAGAATGTGACTTGTGATAAGCATTGAAAATGTCAACCCATTCTTGAAAGTGAATATATCGAATGTGATAAAAATTATTGTGTAAAGACTTGCTTATATATGGTTGGACAAATATCAAAACTCACATCTACGGAAGGTTTGAGAGAAATGAAAAGAAAATATTTTGATATTAACGGTCATTGGTCAAGTACTTTTAGTACGTCATATATATTATGGTATGTCCTATATATCATGGATTACCAAAAGGTAAAAGCAAGAAATAAGTCTTACACAAATATTGTGGCATATTTTATTATAAACTACCAAAGGGCAAAAGAAAGAAATGATTCTTTCATATAAAGGTATTGGTCATGACCAAAAATGAATGTTATTGTGTGGCTACACAAATTTGTCATTGATTGGGTACATATAATTTTCTCCTTAAAGGAGATGTTCACCATAGGTGTGGTGTTTTAAAATATTGAGGTAGTACTCAAGCATTTGATAGCTTCGAAAAAGCTAATGTGTTACTACACGATGGAATGAACTTGTTCATGATATTGAGATTGTAGTAAGTCTCCAAAAGAAACTTTTTAAGTTTCAAGAAAAAAAAATTATTATTGTTTTGAGACTATAAATTATGGAAAGATTTTATATCTTCACATTAATACAATCAAAACGGTTATAAATGTTTATGTGAATGACTACCGTTTCCCTCTTATTTGTTGATACAAATATGGGCACGGTGATGAAATCTCATGCGATAGTAAACTAAAAGTTTACAAGAAATATATAAGTTGGCATGACCGGTTGACCATTCCGGTTCAAATGTGATGCAAAAATAAGTGAGAATTCATGTGGTTATACATTGAAGATTCTTCAAGAATTCTCTTATGTTGCTTGTTCTCACGATAAAATATTATATCGGCTAAGATTGAGATTGTACCCCTAATTTTTGGAACATATAACAAGATGAATACGGGCCCCTTCACCTGCCATGTAAACCATTTACTATGAAATGAGATGCATCTATGGTTGGTCACATGCGCTTTGCTATCAACTTGTAATTTAATATTTGCAAGGTTGTTTGCTCAAATTGTTAAATTAAGAGCATGGTTCCAAACTATAAAAGTTGATAATGTTGGTTGGTTTAGCAGAAATTGTGTGCCTCCAATTATAGCTAAACCGTTGGTTATGAGAATAAATCTCCCAAAAGAAAATTTGGTATGAGATGTGTGTAGCAACACTTGTATGCATCAAGCCAATAAAGTTCCCCTATATTGTTGGTTCAGGGTCAGGAGCCAAATAATTCCATCTAAAAATTTGAATGTGCGGTATTTAATTGCTCCACGACGCACAAAGATGGATCCCCAAATAAGATTGGGGTGAATGTTAGATTTCCTAACATTAAGGGGAGATATGATTAACAACTGAAATGGACGATGAATTATCTAGATCCTTGTAAAAAAAAGTGAACTTGAAGTTCAAGAGATAATTCAGTTGCAAAATATTGCAAATTAATTGACAGACGTATTTGCTGACCCTGTGCTATAATTCAGTTGTAAATGCTCCAATGAGAAGTCCTTGAAGGACAGGGTCTATGGCATGCCTGAAGCGTAATAGACTAATCGATTCCAAAGGTAAAACTCCTTGAAGAAGGAGAGGAGCAAGTGATAAAAATGGTCATAGTAATGAGGCAAGTGCTTTAAAAGAGCACCATGACATAACTCTTCATAAAACCTTGGCAAAGGTCCAGGTACCTGAAAATGATGAAAAAGAAGAGATCGATTTCGATATGTTATGTCGTAATGGAATCGATATCAAATGACCGTCGAAGGTATCTTTGATATAATGTAGCGCTCACTATTATAAATGGTAATGAGGATCTTGAATTTAAATCTGTCAAACAGTATGGACAGATAAATTATTAGCCAGATAAAATACGCAATTCAAGTATATTTTATTTCACTTGATAAGTGATGGTCTGGACATAGTCTTTAGACTAAAGTATAATGTCAGTGGGGTACAAATGAATTATTATGCGAAATGTAAAATCGTAAGATATAAAGTACGTCTTGTGCCTTGAGGAATAAAGATTTTTCGCAAAAGTCCTAGCATTATTGTTTGGAGATGTATTCTCCTGTTGGTGGATGCAATGAGGTTTCTTTTAATCTAGCAATAGATGAAAAACTTGAATGCGTATAAATAATGGTTGTTATGTCTAGCTAGACGGTAAAGATTGTATGGAAATCCTTGAAGGATTCAAAAAGTTTTAAAGTGATTTCATTGAGTACCCCAATGATTGTGATATCACTAAAAATAAAGCAAGATCAATTTTGATCTCATAAAAATGATTAGAAATACCATGTCTTAGTGCAATTGGTGCACTTATATATCATGCTATCTATACATGAAATAATATTTTTGATATGCAGGAAAGACATAATTTCACTTTTATGTGAAAATATTTGAGCAAAATTAGAAATTGGTATAGATGATTATTTCTAACCAATATTGTCAAAAGTTTGTTGGATATGAAAATGCAGGAGACTATTTGATCTACAAAACGTTTGATCATACGAAAGTTCTCTATTTGCATGTGAGGTCATTGCCATATTATTATATTCAACAAGACAGTCAATGATTGACATTTATTCAAGTCAAGTAAAGCTACTAGCAACGTATAAAACAAGTGACTCTACACATGAGAAGATGTGTGATTTTCTTTGAGATTAAGGTTGCAATACTATATGAAATGATGCGTCTTACATAGCTTAATTGAGAGAAGAATATAGAGAAGAGGGCAAAACAAAGTATATTTCAGCAAATGACTATTTTGCTCGATTTTGGTGGAATATTTGATGAAGGCATTGTCGATTCCAACACTTTGAGAAGCTGGATTGAAATGTATCATCTACAAGATTAAGTGATGTCTTTGTCAGGGGGAGTAAATACGTGCTGCACTCTTTTTTCCTTGGCCTAGGTTTTGTCCCAATGGGTTTTCCTGACAAGGTTTTTAACGAGGAAGCAAATAACGCGTATTACAAGATATGTGTACTCTTTTTCCTTCACTAAGATTTTTTCCCACAGGGTTTATCCTAGTAAGGTTTTAACGAGGCACATTATCTATCAATGGACATCCAAGGGAGAGTGTTGTAAATAATTGTGTTACCACACAATGTTGTCATCTTGTATTGTGGATGTCCACACTATAATCCATTAGTGTATAGTTAATCCTCCACCACTCCACACACTATTATGAGTGTAACTCTCTCTCTCATAACCTTTTTCCCATAACCTCCATAGTTAATGTCATGTTTATGACAACCTTTAGGATGCCTCTATGAACACTATAAATAGAGGCACAATGATTCATATTGGATACACTTGAACATACTTGGAAGAATAAGAAAGATCTCATCTTTTGTCTCTCTAATTTCTTGTTCATATTATTACTCTTTTAGTTTAGTTTTACAACATAATATTATATATTTCTGATCACTTCTTCCTCTTCTTCAAAAAGGAGACACTAATATTTATAGGTAAGAAATAAACTCCCAAAAGAATTGTCATTGTTGAAAACGTTTTTACCATTGTCAACAATAAAGATAGGCCATTATAGGATTAATGATAAAGGTTTAAAGGGACCAACGGCTAGAAGCTTTTATTGTCAATAAAGAGGATGAAAATAAGGGAAATAAAGAGTGTGATAGTCATTACATTGGTCAATAATAATAGCTCATAATGGATAATAATATCTCATTAACAAGTCATTCAAGACTAGTTAATTGTAGAAAATTGACTTAGTTTTGTAATTGTAATTGTAAACATATTAGAAAATAATAATTCTTTTTGAAATATAAGATTATTTTTCCAATAAATTTTAATAGGAATCTATTATATTTGTATGTTAATTAATGAAATTTGTGTAAATTGTCCTTAGAAAAAATGGGATTGGGGAATCAGAAAGAAGTCACAGTCCCGGGGATGCTACAAATGTTCTTTTTTTCCTAATTCATTTTGTTTGGGAAGATGTGATCGACCATTTCCCTATACAAAAGCGAAACGGCGAGAAGACAGAAGGGAATAGAATTTTGAATTGGTGAAGGTAAGTGCTAACCTCGAGGCAAAGGAATTTTTCCCGTAGCTGAGGGAATGATACTCAAAGAAAGGAATAAACTGCCTATGACCCAATAGAACTATGATGAATACCATGAGGAAAAAGAGTTAGAATTAGGTCTAGGGCAAGGAAACAAGTTGATTATTTCTTTGTTTGAATGAAGTCAATAACATTCTTGAGTTGTGGTGTGATAATGTAGTGGTAAGTGGATTAAAATTATTGAACAGTCAGATTATATATAGTAGTAAAAGAATTTCAAATGTTACTATTGATTATAAATTCCAATTCTAATCATGTCCAAATTTTTGAATTTGTTTTATCAAAATTCCTAATTTCATCAATGGATGAAAAGACTTAAAAGATTTAAAAAATCATGACCTTTTCTCAATACCTTTATAAAAGCTCACTTTTATTACCTCTTCATCATCTCCATCAGAAAATCAAATGCACGTATAATCTATATTTTTTAAAATAAAATTAGAGAACATAATTAATGATTGATGTCCATATATTTCATGTACTTATTTACAGATTATCAAGGAATATAATTTCTTATAAATCATTTCTCTTTAAATATATAGATATTTGTGCTTATTTAGACAGGAGATTATTTTATTTTTTTTAAAATCATGAAGAAATCATTTTCTGGTATTTGATTATCATAAAAGAATATCATCTCTAAAAATGTGAAAATGACTTTTCTAACTAAGAGCGAAATTTTTCCTTCTAAATATCTTATTATCTAACTTCCACGGGCGAAGCTAGCAAGGGTCCAGATGTTCATCCGAACTCTCTCAACGAAAAATTATACAATTTATATATGATTAAAATTATTTTTACGTATATATAACAAATGTTGAACCACCTTTAGCCTCTTTGTGTGTTTACTTTGTATATTTTGCACTCCTTAGTGAAAATTTTAGCTCCGCTAAGTTCATGTCACTTGTTTCAACTAACAATTATCATTATTAATTTTGGTTACACTCAAAATTCATTCTATTAAAACACTATCCAAATTAGGTGTCATATATATGTTGTTGTGGTGATCTGATAATTGATAAGATTTGAAATGAGGAAAAATATTGGTGAACGTCATCCATGATCGCAAGTCGCAACTCTACTAGTACATAATATGCCAAATTAAATGGTCATTTTTCATTAATTAATATAAAGAAAAATAAGAAGCTTGAGTTTCGCCTTTGTCGTCGGTTAAAGAATATTTCCATCTTCAACTTAATCTCTCAACATTTATGACAAATCTAACCTAAAATAATAATAGATTTAGTGGGCGTTTGGCCATGAAAATAAAAAAAATATTTTATTTGAATTTTCAAAGTTGGACTATAATTTTAAAATAAAATATAATTAAATAAGATTATTTTATGAAATAAGTTGTATTTGATAAAATAGATTAATTTTCCAGAATATAGTGAATAATATCCATAGCCAAACAGCTTCTTAGAAACATCATATAATTGAAGAATAATAACTTAATTGGTTGACTATCTAAAACTTTCACTTCTGTTAATGAGGATCTAATTTCTCACTTTGTAATCCCCTATTTTCCTCCTTCTCCTACCCTCAATTTAAAAAAGAAAAAAAAATCATACTGTTTTTCCACTTTAACTTATTATTTTCTTCTACCAAACGATTTACACAAGTACCTTAAATAGTCTCAAAAAGAAAGAAATTTGGATGATTATTTTTATGCATGTTATAAATTAAAAATGGAAGTGAAATATTTCTCGATCTTTCTTTCAAATATAAGTAGTGGTAAGCCGTGGGGGAGCCAGAAAATTTCGACCTTATAAATATATATGGTATGATTTTTTTGGGAAGAAAATTTGGATGAACTTTTTCCGCCACTCTAACTTCATCCCTTGTGGTAATTAAGGACAATCATATTATAATAAAAGTAGAAGTTTAATTTGTCATGCTTCCCTAATTATGCTCATTTACAGAAACATTAATTTAAATAATATACATTGACATGAAAATTATTTTACACTATTAATGTAATTTTATTGAATATAAGAAGTTTTGCGTCAATTTAACCTATGTGTAAAACTTTTGTACACCGTCAATATACAAAACTTATGTCCTCTCAATGTATATTGTGAAATTTTATTGAATACACAAAATACTTCCTCCGTTCAACTTTACTTATCACTTTTTAATTTGGCACATCCATTAAGAAAATAATGATTGACATAACTATTTTACCACATTACTCCTATTAATGAATGTTACTATTAACTATTAAGTCTTGGAATATAATTTTAGGAATAAGTGATTAATGCTAAGAGTAAAATATGGAAAAAAATAGTTGTCATTTCTTGATATGTCAAAATTGACAATTAAAAATAGAAATCAAAAATAAAAATAAGTGACAAGTAAAGTTGAACGGGGGAGTATTAGATTAACATTTCTATATATTTGTTGTATTTAAATGTAGGTAATTAATGAGTAAAGCAATATTTGAGAAGCAACCGGCCACTCACATGTTGATGTTTTACTCAAACCAATGGCGTTGTTCATGGATCTTAGAAAAACCATTAATCTTAATCTCGTGAGCTTTCTTCTAATTTTTGAAAATACATTAATTAGCTACACATCCCCCAAGGATTCATCTAACTAATAATTTGAAAATTTAGTACGCAACGTACGGTTGACATTTGAATCATAGCCTCAATTGTTTTGTTTGTCTCCATTAGATCCAAACTAATTAGAAAAAGAACTATTCCCTTCGTTTCAAAAATAATTGTGCCAAATTATTTATTTATTTACAAAATTAAAAGACAATTAATTATATTTTTCTCATTTAACCCTGACAATTAATTCTTTTTGAAAATGTAAACAAGTTTGAAATTGATTTCTAAAAAATTTCTTAAAGGATAAATTAGTAAAATTACCCTTCTTATTTATGATTTTTAAGAAGCATGTAAAAGAGAAAGTGAACAACTAATATGGGACGAATGGAGTAATTGTTTGCAATATTTCTTTTTGTGGTATGGAAAATAACTGCAATCACAAATAAAATATAAAGAAATATAATTTTATCGATAAACAATGTGGGTATAATTCTGTTTGTTCCATGGATTCTTCTTTCTTGGTTCTCTCCGTAATTCAAGGTCCGTTAATAGCATATTTATCGAACATAAGATGATTTGGACCTCCTTGGGATATATTTGATCGCAAGGAACATCGGGCAGCCTATGAGAAAGATGGTATTTGACGTCTTGATTGTAAATATCTCAGGAGTTTATGAGGATATTTGAGATGCCTCTTCAACAAAATTTATTACCCATTATACAGGTGTGAGCTAGGGTTTAGGGTAGACTTTGAGAAAGGCGGTATTTGACAATTACTGTTTATATAGGTGTGAACTAGGATTTAGGATAGAGTAGCCTCTAAAAATCCTAACAGAGATCGAACTCCTCTTGTAAAATCCCACAAAATTTCGATTTCCACACTAATCTATATAAACGTACGTACACATTAATCTTCATGTTCATAAATTACAACCTTAAACTCCTCACGTTACTCCAAAAACAACATGGCCAACTTCAAATCAAATATTGTATCTTTACAATATTTCTTTTTCTCTTCTTGCATAATGCTCGTATTGCTTATACCTAATTCTTGTTTAGCTTACAATGTGGTTAGTTTTGGAGCTAAAGGAGATGGAAGAACAGATTCAACCGCGCCCTTTCTTCGAGCGTGGATGTCCGCCTGCAGCTCAACTAGTCCGGCAAACGTGTACGTTCCTCGGGGAACATACGTGATAAGGCCAGTGACATTCACTGGCCCTTGTCGGAGCAGAATTGAGTTCCGGATTGACGGAACTCTAGTTGCTCCGGAGGATTATAATGTCATTGGAGGTTCTAGCTTCTGGATTTTGTTTTATAAAGTTAGTAGACTTTCTGTTTATGGTGGAACAATTGATGCCAAAGGACATAGTTTTTGGTCTTGTAGAAGATCTGGACATTCTTGCCCTCCTGGAGCTAGGGTACGTAATTTTTTATTTTTTTTAATCAACTTAATCATGACAATGTATAGGCAACTTAACTACCTGTAATAATTCTCTTTACATTAGGTAAGGTGATAATTTTTTTTAAAGAAAGTTAACTTAGAGATAAATGAAGAAATATGGTTAGCAATGTTTTATATAGCCATTGTTTAAGGCTGAAATATAGTTGTTATAAGTACTGCATTAACGAATAAAAACTTTACCTTACAAAAGTTGCTATATAATATGATAGTACTCTTTTGGTTCATAATATAAGGGTCAAGCTAAATAATAAATTTGCATATTTAATTTTTAATTTTTAATTTTTAAAAATAAAATTTATATATTTAGATAGTACATAAAAAATATTATAAGTCAGAATAATTAACAATTCAAAATATTTAGAAAGTATTTAAAAAGATTATGATAAAAAAGAATATACTATATATGTTTGACTCTCCAAATAGTAATAAAACACATAATGTGAAACATATAGGGACCAACAAGGATTGTGATGGATGGTTTTGAATTCGAACCCTGAGTATGAAAAAAAATTGTTAGAGAAGGCTTCCCCATTAGATGAGCCTTATGTGGCACAAATTCAAATTAGTCGGAGCCCCAATATATATAAACACTGAATACGGAATGGAAAACTACAATAAAAAAATAAATTAAAGTGAAACATAGGGAGAAATAATTATTTGATACTATTTCCAGCGGAGACAAAAAATACTAGGTGATTCTTCCCAGCTGTTCTAGCCTTAGTGGACAGAAATACTTGGTACATGTTGCTGGTGGGAGGTGACCGATATACCGTGAATTTAGTCGAGATGCGCAAAAGCTGATCCAGATACCACGGTCATCCAAATAAAAAATTATTTGATACTATTGCATATGTTCAATATAGATTATATATTTTCTGACACTTGATTATTTCTTTGTTTTGAATGCAGTCAATAACATTCTTGTGGTGTGATAATGTATTGTTAAGTGGATTAAAATCATTGAACAGTCAGATAATGAACATGGCAATTGATTATAGTACCCATGTGAGAGTGGAGAAAGTGAGAATAAAATCTCCAAGTGGAAGTCCAAATACTGATGGAATTCATATTGAGAATTCAAGGGATGTTACTATAACAGATAGCATCATTCAGACCGGAGATGATTGCATTTCTCTTGGCCCTGGTTCAATGAATATGTGGATTCATAAGATTGGTTGTGGCCCTGGACATGGTATCAGGTAAATCTTGAGACGAATTCAGAATTTTAAATATATATATTTTAGTCTCGACACTCAAGGCTTTGACTATCATAAAATTAGATGTGAAATTTATCGCTAATTTGTATTTAAATAACCTGTAGCTAACAAGACTTTTTTTAATAAAATAATTCATCGTTAAATAGGCTGATTAGTGAAGATTTTATTTTTGTTTAGTGACCAAAGTTATTTATCGCTAATTCTTACTTTTTAAAAGAAATCAGAGAAGTATAAATTTTAGTAAGATATTATATCTATCTTAAATTTGAATTATTTATAGAATCAACTACCTTAGCTTGTTAATGTTATAATTTTCATATAGTGTGTATTAAGCATTTAGGCCCTCTCATTTATTTTCAAATTTTATAGATACAAATTACAAAAATAGGAAAATGTCATATTTATCCCTGTAATATTGAAAATAAGTCATATTTATCGTCCATTTCACTTTCTGAATATTTTAGGGTCTATCATTATACTTTGGGTCAAATATATTCCTCATCCGTTAAACGATCCGATCCCAATTTTAGAAAAGATACATGGAGTGCTGAAGTCAATTTAATTTAATTTAATTTTTTTTTTGCAGCATAGGAAGTTTGGCAAACAGCTTAAATGAGGCAGGAGTCCAGAATATAACAGTGGCAAATTCAATTTTCACAAAGACACAAAATGGTGTAAGGGTAAAGTCATGGGCAAGGCCAAGTGATGGCTATGCTAAAAATCTCATGTTCAGAAATCTTGTTATGAGGAATGTTGGCAACCCTATCCTCATTGATCAAAACTATTGCCCCGATAATAACTGTCCTCACCAGGTATAATTTTTTACATTATCGATGTATATACGTTAATAAACTCGATTTAAAAGTGTTATTATTCAAATTAGATGATTTATAGTTATTAGTACATTCGAAATTATACATAAAGTATCTTCTAATGTAACGAAAATGTGAAGAAAACTAAAGAGGAATTTTATGGTCATTAACTAGCACTTACTCATTAACTAATATTGTCTTTTTGTTATAATAGTATGTTTGGACTATGGTTGTTTGATTGTCTAAAGGGGGTTTTACGAAAATGTACCATTGCCAAAAGAGTTTTTTCAAAAAAAAATAGCCGTATGTATATCGTATGTATATGCATATATACTACTTAAAAAAATAGCCGCATGTATACCGTTGGCAATTTAGGGTAAGAACTTTGGCCGGATGACCATTTTAGGTATTAAATTCTGAGTGAGCTATTTTTTGTGTAAGAAATTTAACACAATGGTCATTTTGTCTAGTTTTCCTTGTTTAAAACTCAACAACAAGAAGCTAAGTGCATAAATTGTAGTAATGTATAAGTGAACTTCAATTCTTTTAATTTATAAATTGTACAATCAAATTAAAAGGACTTCATTATTAGGAACTTGTTTTTTAATATTTGTTTTGATCTTTACTAATAATTCTAAACATATTAATGCAGGGTTCAGGAGTGAAGGTGAGTCAAGTAACATACAAGAATGTAAAGGGGACATCTTCAACACAACAAGCAATAAAATTAGATTGCAGCCAAACAAATCCATGCAGTGGCATTACATTGCAAGATATAAAGCTCACTTTCGTCGATTATCGTTTGAAAAGGCCAGCCTTAACCTATTGTAAAAATGCACAAGGCACACGTCGCGGTACCGTCGTTCCCAAGAGTTGCTTCTAAAAACACCATATAATATGAACCGGAGAAAGTAATAACTATGTACGAGGCACACGTCGCGGCACCGTCGTTTCCAAGAGTTGCTTCTAAAAACACCATATAATATGGACCGGAGGAAGTAATGACTAATGATACAAATAATTGTTGTATATAAATTTTCTACTTTCAAACCAGTAGAAAATAAAATAGGAAAACAAGCTCATTTCTCATGAGTCTTATTTTCTTGTATTACTGGTGATTTTTTTTTGCCTTGTATTGGGTAGTTTGAATAAAGAGATAACTGTAACTATCGATTTTCTCATGTTGCAGTAACAATTTAGTTAGGCAAATTTAAGTGACTCTTTTATTATTAAAAATAGTTTAATAACTTTCATGATACTTATAAGGCTAAGTTTTGAGTTATATACTTCTCCATTACATAAAATATTTTAGTGACTTCTGTATAATAAAATAAAAGTTGGGTGATTATCAGTGAAATCACACTGTCTTTTTTCTTCTCTCCGTCAGTTTTAATGACCTCGTTGAGAGTTGGTCTAGACGCTAGTGTATGGGGTAAAACCGGTGCGAAGACACGTGATAATAGTCGAGCAAAAAGTCCGGGCGCGTGGTCGTCACAACGAGAATATCACCTTGAAGGCAAAGAAGTTTCCTCCCATCACCATCGGTGACATGGCACAACACGACAAGCAAGAAACAAAAGTGCCAGAGACGCGGACGAGCTCCTGCAGGCTGCAGGATTGAATCACAGGGAGACTATCAGCCAGCCTATTAACGAACCAGACAGGTGGCATCCTCGCATTGGCAGAACTCCCCTAGAATGTAGATGGCTTAATGCCTTAACTTGTACACTATAAATAGTGACCCTTACTCACTTGTAAAAGGACTCTGTTTTCTTCTCTCATATTCAATATCAATACCATATTAATTGCTTGGTCTCTAAGCTTCCGATCCATTATTGATAAAATCACTTTGTTCTTTATTTGCATAAGACCTCTCATCGGCACGATTCTGCTCTCTGTAGCTCTCATAAACGGTTTAGGCTAGCTTAGTTCATTCACTTTACTAACTCTCTACTGTCTTCTTACTATTATCGTTTTTTTCTTAATCGTTGAATGCTCTAACTGCTAACTAATCGATCGCCCAAGTGAGATTAAATCGTAGCGGGTGCTCTTGACTCACCTACAAATTCAACTATACAAAATCGATCATAAACAGTTTGGTTTTCACCGTAGGGCTAGAGCAGTTGTGTGGGTTTAATCTTGCTTGGTCTTTGTTAGTTTATTCGTTTTGTGTTTTTGCAAATTTGTTAGGATAATGACCAACAACCGAGAACGGATCGAGGGAGCACTAGTTGCTCCTAATGCAGAAAAAAACTCAGCCCCCTGGACCGACCGACTCCAGCGGTCAAACGACCCACCGTGGTGAAGAAATACCACATGTCAACGTGGATCTCACAAATGTGAACACTCAAAGGAGGGGTCGCAACCTCCACGAAAGGAGGAAGAAGCCGATGAAGAGGCGGAACATGGATCTGCTTTCCTAGGTCCTTGACATCGACCCTTTTGCCCTCAAAGGGAAGGACAACCCCTTGGCGGAGTGTGAATCGGATGCCAGCTGTGTGAGGCGTGAAGAACCCTCAAAGGCATCTAGAGAAAGAGAAACTTATCAAATTGGGAGTCGAGCGTGAAGGCCCGAAAGGACGAGCTACACTCTTTTTCCCTTCGACCAAGCTTTTTGTCCCTAAAGAGGATTTTTTTGCTGATAAAATTTTTAACGAGGTAGTAGTAGGGACTTCCGGGAGGAGGTTAGGATAAAAACATATTGTAAAACTTGTATTTAACCTAAGGGTCTCGCAAACATGAAAATCATGAATAAAGAGGGTTTTTGGAACACTGATTGTTCAAAAAGGTTAAGGCCACGTTCTCCGGAACCCTCGGCCGAAGGGGAACGCCACCATGCTAGGGACTCTTGATCCCGAGAATGCAGCCTCCCGAAATAAGCTCACTCTCGAGCGTTTGCAAGTGAACGACACCATGCTAGGTACTCTCGATCCTGAAAACACAACCTCTCAAAATAAGCTCACTCTCTAGCGTTCGCAAGAGAACGACACCATGCTAGGGACTCTCGATCCCGATAATGCTAGGTGAGCTCCCTTTGTTCGCCCTGAAAATCTTCTTTTCAGGGTGTAAACTTCAAAGAGGGTGTATTTTTGCCCCCCCCCCCCCCCTCCTCCTTGCTCACGAGCTCCTTTTGTTCACCCTGAAAATCTTCTATTAAGGGTGTAAATTTCATAGGGGGTATATTTTTTACACCCCTTAGCTATAGAACTCGCCTTGCAACCTTCTGACTCTCCCTTCAACTTGCCAATTTTGGTGTTCTAAACTCCATTTTGATCTCCTTTTGGCTTCTTTCTTCTGATCTGCACAAAACACCTTACATAAGTGATAAAACATGAAATCAAACATAAGCCATTAGTATTAGCCTAACAATTCTCAAAACAAAGCTTAGATATGGGCTACAAGTAGTGAAAAAGAGTATATCTCAAACCACATCAAGAAGCCAACCACACATAGACACGTGTTTTGGAAATGACGAAAATGAATGACATGTGTTAGAAACATTTATTAGAGAAGAAGCTTCATTTTCTTCTGAAGTAAGATACGATACGGAGACAGAATAAGGATCCAAAATTCGTTGAGTATATAAATCATATAATTTACGTTCACCGGACAAAGTGAGAGTTGGATCCGAAAAACGTAAAGATTATCAAGAAACAAGAACAACTTTAATACACCAGGAACCAATGGTACAGTTCACTTTTCAGATTATGACTGGATCAAGCCCAAACGCACGAAGGCAGGATTGTGAAGAGACATTAGCTGTTATGTAACCGTTGCGGAGGCATCATCGGGTGTTACTCTTTTAATTTTATATGTTAGGTAAACAACATAAAACACAGTAGTTTGGTCCCTAATTACGTTTTATCCCACTACTTTAAAATATTACATTTTCTCCGGTAGTTTAAAAAAGGAAAGGTGTGTATTCTTTGTATTTTCGTGTATCCTGGATACATATAACCTCTTCATTAATGGTAAATTTATTTCTATTATGGCGCTTTAAAAGGAAATAAAATATTTACAATTAATGAGGAGTAAATCATTAATTGTAAATCTATTACTATTAGGGCGCTTTAAAAGGAAATAACAGATTTACAATTAATGAGGAGTAAATCACGCGTCAATCACTTTGAAATGCATCTGCAGTATCCTCATCTCCACAAACAACTGGAGAATTCAAATTTCAATTTAAAATTACTTGGATACACATCAAACCAGCAAGTAACTCCATTATACAGGATACAGGTAATAATAGATCTCAAATATCTAAGGATACACATTTAAACAGCAAACAACAATAGGTATACTTGGATACACTGTTAACACTGTATCCAAGATTATAAGCTTGGATTCATTATAACAGTGTTAAGGATACTTCCCAATATCTAAGGATACCCATCTAAACAGCAAATAGATATAAGTATACTTGGATACATGTTAATATTGGATACAAGTTTGTAAGCTTGGATACATTGCAACAGTGTTAAGGATACATGTTACCAACATCTCAAATAGCAGGTTGCAGTAGTATTGAGATACATGTTAACATGAATTAATCCTGGATACATGCAACATAAGATTTGCTTACAATGTTATCCCTGGATACGTATTGCTTTGTTTTGATTTGAAACTTTAAATTTACAAAAGTTACACATTTACAACTCAGATAGATATATGTATACTTGGATACATGGAAAATAACACTGGATACATGGTAACAAGTTGGTAACACTGGAAAATAACATATGGGTTTGAGTCCCTTGTTCTTGATTTCAAATTTTTGTGCAATTCATTCATTTTGACTTGATCGTTTCTAAATTTGGATCTATTTTCAGCAAAGTCTTCTTCTTCAAAGTCTCTAACAGCCGGAACAAAGGTCGGAGAAGGCACTTCATTGTTCTCCATTTGAGATATACCTAAATCAAATGAAGGCCATTGTTGGTTACTTGGTATTATCAAGTTATCTGATTCGTTATCCATGAAGGCAATCGTTGATTCGTTATCAAGTAATTGCTCTTATAGATTATGATAACTTAGAACTAAACTATAGTAAAAGTTGAAAAACGAATTTTACCAACCTCAACAATGGAAGATTATGATCCAGCAAGCGCCAAATTTTTTTGAAAAGTGAAGGAAGATCGTGTGGAAGATGGAGCCTTGGTTGAAGGCGTGATTTGGGGAAAACGATTATAGAGAGAGAACAACCGTTGCCTTTAGATACAAGTTGAGTGATTTTAGGCCCTTTTTTAGGGATTGTGATGGATACAGTTTTTTAACCATGTAATTTCAATTTAATGGGATAAATGTAATTATTTTAAAGTATTCGGATATTTAATAATTAGGGTAAAGATATTTGATTATTTATGTAGTTTTTCCTTCTTTAATTCCAACCGGACATATCACTACTGAGGATATCTCCAAAAACATGCCAACACATGCTATATTTACTTAGCATTTTTTATTTTAATCAATTTGCTTTAGTTTCTCAACTACTTACAACTTTATTATTTACATATTTCATTATCCCGACCGATTCAATCCGCATATCCTTTAAATCTTACCTATAAATTCAATTATACCTTTTTAGGGATAAACACACATGAAATTTATGTGCTATAGCTAGTTAAGTTCTTTTTTTATAAAATAAATTAGTCTGGTTCTCTGGAAAAAATAAATAAATTTTAGATAAAATATATTATGATTTTTAAAAAAAATATTAATTAATAAAACGTTTAGTTGAGGAGTATTTTAAGGTATTAAATCTATTAAAAACGAGAGGAGGCAAGCCTGTGCGAGCACGGGCATAACTCAAAAAATAAGTCAATTAGGTGTAAAGTTTTTCTCTCAATTTTTTATGTTAATTTCTTCTAAGTTTAGTTATACCATTTTATAAACTTATTATCATAATTCAATTTCATGAACTATTTGTATTTGGCTCTTATCTTCTATATTGTTAGACAATTCGTCTATCACAAAAATTAATACAATGAATATGAGGGTAAATTTAACAAATGGTAACTTAACTATCATTTTTTTCACAAAAATAACTTGATTATTTTTTCTCACACAAAAATAACTAAATTTTGTGTAAACTAACACAAAAATTACATGGCTGAAATACAATAACTTTTCTGATGAACCCTACTCTGTTTTACTCTTATTTTATTTTAAATCTAATAACTAAAATTTTAAAAAACACTCAACCCCACTTGTCACCGTCCCGATCCAAAATCCATTTGAATAATATATTAAAAAGAAGAAGAATCATTATTCCCCAAAAAATATTTTACTTTTCTTTTAATACATTAAGAAGTAGAAAAATATTTTCTTTTCTTTTAATATATTAAAATATATATATCCCTGCAGGGGCAGAGAACTCGCCGCTGTCTCGATTTTGCTATCGAAACATCTGGAAAAGTCGGAATAGGAGAGCACTCATCTTGGGATGCGCTTACTACTTAGATGCTTTCAGCAGTTATTCGCTCTGCACTTGGCTACCAGCATTTACCGTGGGTACGATAACTGGTACACCCAAAGGCTCTACCCTTTCTCGTGCATTCGGGAATAAATGAAAAGTTTCTAAATATATTAAAAAGAAGAAGAACTATTATTCCCAAAGAAAAATATGTTTTTTTTGTTTAATACTTTAAGAAGTATAAAAATATTTTCTTTTCTCTTAATATATTGTAATGGAGAAAAATATTTTCTTTTATTTTTATATATTAAGGCATACAAAAATATTTTTTTCTTTTAATATTTAAAACGTAGAAAAATAATTTTTTTGATCAAAATACCCTCAAAATTGAATTAATGCCAAGAAGCAGCCACGTTGATAATGAGCTGCTTCTGGCTCTTCTATAATAGTAGAAAAGAAAAGTAGAAAAGAAAAGAAAAAAAAAGAAAAGAAAAGAAAATTGTTCAAAAGCCGCCTCCCTTCGTGCAGATTTCTTTGACTGGATTTTATAAAGTTTGACTGTTCAAATCATAAAAGAATTTGTTTTTGTTTTTTGGTCAAATAAAAGAATTTGTTAGTCAAACTATACCTATTCTGTCTTTTCAGTACTGCCTTTTTTGGTATGTGTCAATTTCTTGAGAGAGGCAAAATGATTATACTTACCAAATCAGTGGGAATTTGCGGTTTTTTTTACGGAATAAATTTCATGTTCTTTTTGTTCTAATTTAAGTGACACTGTGAAATATTTTCTCTATTTTAATTTATTTTTTTAATTTTTATTTGATATAAATTTTAAAAAAATAAAAAATTTATTTTTAATCTTATAATTTTAAACTAAAGATATATAAAATATATCAAAATATTATTTAATTTTGTGATCTTAAATATGTTCATTTGAAAAGTTAAAATTTGAAAGTTGTGAAAAAGAAAAAAAAAATTAAATGAATTAAAAAGAAAAATAGGCTGACAAATTGAGGTGGAAGGAGTACTTCTTTAATCTACCTAAGAAAAAGTTATCTTTTTATTTAGTTATAAATTAATTTTAAATTTCTCATTTTATTTTTAATAAATTAATTTTTAATTACATAAATATATATATATATATATATATATATATATATATATATATATATATATATATATATATTTAAAAAATTATAATATTAGAATGATTTCTCAGTTGATCACATGAATAAAATAGTAATAGGTGTTAATTTCATAAAGTCGCTCCTCCCATTTCAATTTGCACAGTACTCTCTCCATTTCAATTTTAAGTGTCTTTTGTTTAAATGAGCATGATGTTTAAAAAAATAAAAAATAATTTTTAAAATATTATATTCTTATATTAAAAATATGTGTAATTTATTAAAATGTCTTTTGAATTTTATAATTTTAAATTTGTTATATAAAATATTGAAATTATCAATTTATTAAATATAAAAAAAGATAATTTTTGTGAGACAGACAAGAAAAAAAACACTTAAATTAAAATGGAGAAAGTAAATTATTTTCAATTTTGATTAAATATCTTATTTTACTACAGCGGCGGCCAACAATATGCATCTTTCACTAACCAACTTGTATTTATTTTAGTCTCGTCTAATTTTTAAAAATTGTAAATCTCACATATTAAAAAGCATAGAAATACTTGCATTAACAATGTATATAAAAATCTAATAATATGATACTCCTTTCATTTTATTCTCTGTGAAAGTATTATTATTTGAAGAATTAAACAATTATTTTTTAGTTATAATTTCGTCAAAAAATTTAAAATATTTTGAATTATATTATTTCAAATATATACTTTTATTCTAAAATATTTGAAAAATATTTAACAACAATAACAACATCCCACAAGGTCTGGGGAGGGTAAGAGAATATACACAAATTTTATTTTGAGACTGTTTTTGGTATACCTTCATATTCCAAGAATATTCATATTCAAATGTTTTAAGCTTTGTATTTCAAACTTTTCATATAAATTGGAAGAAAGTGAACATCATAAATAAAAAATACTTAATAATTAAGAATAAAACAATTTCTCTGTGTGATTGAATAGGATGTTTTGAGCTTAGAAGAATTATGACACATGATTTTATATCTCACCTGGGAAGGAAGTTTCCTCGAGTAACTTTTTTCTGATCATTTTTGGCTTTCTCAACAACTCAATAAAGTAGCAGCTACCCATTGTGTTAATGGACCAGAATATCTCTGATTCCTGCTTCTGGGTTTCATCAACAATCAGGTTTTGAACAATTTTACCCAATTATTAGAGTTCTTGATTTTGCTTGGAGCTTTCTTTTGGTTTAAATTTTTGTGGGTGTGTGGATTTTCCCATTGAAAGTATGTTATCAAGTGTTTTGAGCTTAGAAATGGGCCAAAAATGTCATCTTTTTGCTTAAAAATATCATCTTTCAAGATTTTGTAGCAAGATTGAGAAGTGATATATATTTAACTTTTATGATTAGAATTGAGTTGTGTGAAGTGATGATGGAGAAAGAAGTAAGTTTCCAAGGTGCAAAAATGGAAAAACAACAAAGTTTTAGGATAGTAATGGAGAGGCAGGTTAGTTTTAGTATTGAGAAGAAAAGGGAAAAGGAGTCACCAGGGAAAAGACGGGATTCCCCTCTTCACCTTGCAGCTAGAGCAGGTAACTTAGGAAAGGTGAAGGAGTATGTTCAGAAGTTTGATAATAATAGCAAAGGCATTAAGGAGTTGTTGTCTTTGCAAAACCAGCAAGGTGAGACTGCATTATATATTGCTGCAGAGAATGGACACACTTTGGTTGTTGTAGAGATTTTGAAACATTTGGACCTTCAAGTTGCTTCTCTTGTGGCAAATAATGGATATGATGCATTCCAAGTTGCAGCAAAGCAAGGTCATCTTGGTAAGTTTCAATTAATCATATTAAGTTCTGATCATAATGTTTTTTAGATTTGGTGTTGATGCAATTAATCTTTCATCCATACCGGTAGTCGTAGTATTTCTCATGTAGTTTCTTGTCCTTCAATTTTACTATCTACTGTCTCTTATACTTTGATTATCACACTATTTTGTTGTAGTTACTGTTCTTTTTTTTCCAGAATGTTTGTCATGCTTTCTATAGTATTTTGTCATGATTTTTTCACTTTATTTCTCTTTTGATATGCTTCTCCTTGAGGGTCTATTAGAAACAATCTCTATACCTCGCAAGGTAGAGTTAAGGTTTGCGTACACTCTACCCTCCCCAGATCCCACTTGTGGGATTTACACTGGGTATCTTGTTGTTGTTGTTGCAATTAATCTTTCAGATAAAGTGTTGTGTACTTCATGGGGTTAGTATTTTGCTAGTATGTTATGTACTTGTCCTTGACACTTCTAGTGCAACTTCCGTCCCAGATTTTAGCTTCTGAATCTTTAAATTGAGATGGTACTATTTTAGATAACTTCTGATTAAACTTCTGTTTGTACATTCAACTATATGATTGACTAAGAACCCATATAATCGTTGATTCAAAGTTTCCAGAAGCCTAAATGACTAAAAGTTTTTCCCCTCCAATCCATGCATCTCACTAGAGTCTTGGGATATAAAACATATCTTCTTCTCCATGATTCATAATTAGATGTCTGGCAGAAGAAAATCAAGGATTTTCAATCAATGAGTGGGGAGATCTACTGCATTCACTATTCATCTGTGACAATAGGTTCGAACTTAGGGTGGTTCAATCAAATCAAGCTTTCTTACATTTGGTTATCACGAGTTCAGAAGAGGTAGAGCCACGGGGTATCATGTTGTGAAATTCCAGCTGATAGATGCTGAAGGAAATACCTCTCTACCCTGCAAAGGTAGGGGTAAGGTCTGCATACATCCTACCCTTCCCAAACCCCACTTGTGAGACTACAGTGGTTATGTTATTGTTGTTGATGCTGAAGGAAATTTTATTGCCTAGTTCCTTTCATCTTATTGCGTACCTTTGACTAAAATTGAAGTTCCAGCAGATAGATGCTTAAGGAGATTATACTGTCTTTCCTTCCATCTTTGTGTTATGCTCAATGGCGTCAAATTGATACTTATTGCTCAATGGTCCTATAGCTTAGGTGTTTGTTAGGAAAAAAAAAAATCAGTGGGTTATTGCTAGAACGTTCTTTTCTTATCAACCCCTTAGTAACTTTTTCTTGGTATGACATTGCAGAAGTACTGAAGGAACTACTGCATTCGTTTCCAAACCTGGTTATGGCCACAGATTCATCCAATTCTACAGCCTTACATACAGCAGCTGCTCAGGGACACGTTGATGTCGTAAATCTACTTCTGGAGATTGATTCGAACCTTATTAAGATAGCTCGGAATAATGGGAAAACTGTGCTCCATACAGCAGCAAGAATGGGCCACTTGGAAATAGTTAAGTCCCTTCTGCGCAAAGATCCTGAGATTGGCTTTAGAACAGATAGTAAAGGCCAAAGTGCCCTGCACATGGCTGTAAAAGGACAAAATATCAGCATTGTGCTCGAACTAATCAAACCGAATCCTTCTATATTGGCTTTGGAAGATAACAAAGGAAACAGAGCTCTTCATATTGCCACAAAAAAAGGACGGCCACAGGTTTGTCTCTGTTTGTTTGTATGTTTCCTGTTAAAATATTATTCCAGAATTATTGTGTTTACTGCTTATGGGCAGAGATTTGTTTCCAAACCTGGTTATTGAAGAATAATGCAGCTAGATTGAGTCGAATTTTTTTGTCAATACAGATTGAAAATTACAACCTTTTCTTTCGAAAAAGTGGAGGGGCCTTTCGTATGTGCATCACAGAAAATAAGTTACTGATAGTTCCAACGAAAAGCAGCATATCTTTAATTATCACATATCAAGTCTTCACAGGCAGGATGCAATTTCTCTTGTTATGTGCTGGGTGTCTGTCTGCGATTTTAGTTTTATTTGAAGAACTTCATTGAAAAGACAATAACACTCTTACAAACTATACACGCCTATCTTTTTGCTTGACTTGTGTGACTGATTTCTCTTAAAACAAAATAAAAAATAAGTACTGACATAAGAGCAACCAAAAAGTTGTTAGTGCACAGGTATAGTGTTGTGGTTTAATTTTTCATTAAATAATTCTTGTTTGATCATTTTTTCTGAAGGTTGTTTAACCGTTTAATTTTATCTTCTTTAGAATTTTCTAATTGAAAGTGAAGCTATAGATCTCTATTATAGGAGAAAACTAACGTTAACTTGCATTGTCACGAGAACATCCTTTTTCCTTCAAAAATTTCTTTTTTCTCACTTTCTTAGTAAACCTAGAATCCAAGATGGCCTAAGCTAAATGGCTAACCGACTTTTGATGCCTCCTAAAACAAGAAAGCTCACAAGTACATTTGCAAAAACAGGCTGCTACTGCGGTGATGCTAAGTTGCTAACAAGTTTTCATTTTTAATGAGATCAAGAATCACACTACTTATCGTTGTCAATATGTGAGTTTGATACTCCTCATGTTTAAGAAACAAACAGATTAGGTTCTTTGGTTGATTAAATGCTCCATTTAGGCAATCCAGTGTCCTTCTCTTGCTCTCTTTAGCATTCATGCTGAAATGCTGCTATGTTGCAATTGCAGATGGTACAGTGTCTGATATCAATTGAATGCATCGATCTGAATGCCATTAATAAGGCTGGAGAAACAGCTCTTGATATTGCAGAAAAGTTTGGAATGCCAGAGCTTGTTTCCATTCTGAAGGTGTCGGGAGCTGCCCATTCCAAAGATCATGGGAAGCCCCCAAATAATACGAAGCAACTCAAGCAGACTGTTAGTGACATAAGACATGATGTGCAATCCCAACTCCAACAGAGTCGTCAGACAGGCTTCAAAGTACGGAAAATTGCAAAGAAGGTGAAGAAGCTCCACATTAGTGGTCTCAACAATGCCATTAACAATGCCACAGTTGTTGCTGTCCTTATTGCTACTGTAGCTTTTGCTGCCATCTTTACTGTGCCTGGCCAGTATGTTGAACAGAAAAAAGATGGCTTTTCGCTTGGTGAAGCAAATGTAGCCGATAAAGCAGCTTTCATAATCTTCTTCTTGTTTGACAGTATGGCCTTGTTTATTTCCATTGCTGTTGTTGTTGTCCAGACCTCTCTGGTTGTGATTGAACCGAGAGCAAAGAAGCTACTCGTGTTTTGGATAAACAGGCTCATGTGGGCAGCTTGTCTCTTCATCTCAGTTTCCTTTATTTCGCTTGCTTATGTGGTGGTTGGATCGAAGGAAAGATGGCTTGCCATCTTTGCAACTGTAATTGGTAGCACCATAATGATCACTACAATTGGCTCCATGTGCTTCTGTGTGGTTCGACATAGGCTAGAAGAGTCAAAGATGAGGAATATAAGAAGGGCAAGTACTCATTCACATTCGTACGCTATGTCTGTGGCATCAGATACAGAGCTCTATGGTGAAAACTACAAGAGGATGTATGCAGTCTAGAAACAAATAAAAGTCAGCTAACTTTTTGCTATGGTGTCAATTCTCAAGCTCTATGGATGAAAAGGACAAACTAATATATGCAGTTCTAAACGGTGAAGTTTGATGAACGTCTAATCCATGGCACCAGGTTCCAAATGGTCTAGCATACGAAGGATTTATGCTAGTTAGGGACTAACGAGAATGTTTCCAATAGTGGTATGGTGTTCTTGCACCACAAGAATTTGCAACCTGAGGCAAGTCTTGCTTAGAAGTTCAAGATAGAGGCTCTAACAAATTCTTCAGTTTTGTTTCCATAACATTTAGTAGTTCAAGAGCAAGTTATCATGGAGTTTACTGACTATATGGCTACAACAAGCAGCAAAGCCAGAGAGCAGCTTGGTAACAAGGTGTAGATGGCTCATATTTAATTTATTTTCCCTGTATACAAAACAACAACTATTTGAAAGTGTACAAACAAAAAAAACTATTTTTGTGATATAATTCATTGTAGTTCTTCTCTTTATAAAATACCTGTTTTTCAGCTCTGTTGAGTTTTGCATTTAGTTACTGCAGTAACTTTTAGCCAAATAAGTTGTTTAGATTTAAGATGAATTTGAATTTTGAATTTAAAATTAGTTTGTTTTAGTTGTTGAGATAGTTTAGTTAGTTTGAATTTTGAATTATGCAGATTTTATGTTGTAAATTGGCTATTTAAAGCCCTCCCATGCTTAAGAAAAATATTGAAAGACATTTTAATCATTAAAAGTCATTTCAATCCAAAGAGAATCATTTTAACCCCTTTTTTGCTGCCCCATCTTTTAAAAAAAAAAACCAACAAGCTCCTTTGCCTCTGCTCTTTGTGATATTAGCATTTTGCATGATCAAATACTAATTGTGTATTCTATACATCAATTATCGTATTTATATCGACTGCTAAAGCCTATGATTACAGAATACATGTATCCCACATGGAATTACATCTCAAACTCAACTAACACGCTGAATTAGTTTCTAACAACTTCCCCACTAATTCTTCCTCGTGAGCTGGATTTTCGTGTATCAGTTATTGTAGTTTACTTTTATGGCATGCATATGTCCTGGCATGGAGAGATTTTTCAAGTACAGGTATAACTTAACCAAAAATGAACTGCAGAATTAAGAGTCAGCTAGCAATATGCATATCTGGAACAAAATTGTCTTACTGATAATGCACAAAGAGATCTTGGATGATCAAACTGCAAAATTGATCATAGAATTTTCAGTTAAAAAGTAGCATATCAATACAGAAATTTAAGATATGATTCTACAAAAAATGGGTGGGTGACTTTATACCCCTCTATCAAGATTTTTAAGGTGGGAGACTCAGCTCCATACTAAATCGTCTATGAGTATTTACATCAATATCCTATCAAGTAGTAATGCCAGCAAAGAAATTTTTGTGTGTCATGCAGGAGTTGGTGTAGCTATCAAGGACCCCGAAGGCTTTGATGGTCAGTTTCAGAGCCACTTCCCACATGTCGAAGTGCAGATCTATGGTGGGAGCTACCACCTTGGCTTCTTCTCGAACTGCTTTTTGAAGTTGTGCAAACTGCATTAGCTGAGAAGCTGTGGCGAACATTCACCTTAAGTGTTCTTGCCTCTGTCGAGCGACTGGCTGTCACATTGATCAGCAAAATCACCTCCTTATCTCTGGTGTCCTCGCACCACCAACTTTGTGGAATCCCATCAACAGTTTCTTCTAATTTATTGAACTCTTCATGACGTATCAAGATTTCAGCAGCTTGATCTGGTTTGATGATGCCAGCAGCAGGTGTTACCTGAACAACAAAGTCATAAGATAGCATTACTTGCAGAAAGAAGTTATTTTAGTTTTAGGTTAAGAGAACAGAATCGAGGTGAACTCCGATTCTCTTATGATACCAACAAAGGAATGGATAGATTTAGACATCAACCAGAAGAAAATGGCTGCTTGGCTGATCAGATTGGCCATTGCCTTCTCCATTAGTTTAACTGTTGTGCGTTAGACAATATATCATGTCGTAGATATAGCCTTTCTCCTAATTATGATACCACAACTATCTGAGAATCAGGTACATACGGCCAATCATCTATCTAGCTTGCATTTTCTTATGAAAGACTTTCCTCGCAACCTGTTTTCTAATGGATATGTGTCTGACCAAAATTACAATAATAATACTCCTTCCGTTTCAATTTGTTTGTTTGGTTTTGACTTGGCACGGAGTTTAAGAAAGTAACAAGGACTTTTGAATCTTGTGGTCTTAAACTAGTTATATAGAATGTACTAAAATGCACTTTAATCTTGTGGTTAAACATACCATGGAAAGTTAGAACTAAGGAGTTGCCAAAAAAGGAAAGAGACATTCTTTTTTAAACGAACTAAAAAGGAAAGTAAGACAATCAAATTGAAAAGGAGGGAGTAATAATAATGATAAAATAAACTCATTGGACTCAAGAACAGGTTAAGCATGGGTAGACATGGTCTTTCATGGCCTTGAAACATGGTAACATGTACAGCCCAGTAGGAAGAGAGCATCTAGGAAATGAAGAATTACCTCAAGCCACCGGGGAAATCCAAAGGACGCTCTGGGATGATACTCTGATGCTTGCTCATCCTCTTTGATGGTGGATTGACCTCCACAGGTTATCTGGAAAAAAAGTTTGTCTTCTTTGCTTCTGCTGCTGATTCTTAAGTTGTATGTGTCTTGATTCTGAAGAACTATCTGGCTGGTGCTAACTAGTGTTTCAGGAATATAACGAAATTCGTCTAGTAAAGACTTGATTTTTTCATTTTGCTGGAAAATCTCCCCAAACTTTTGTCTCCTAACTGATCTATCAACATGGGCAATTTCAACATTAAACTTGCACCTTACAGGTTTATGATCACTTTCTGTCACTTCCATGCAAGCCTCATACCTAACACATGAGAAAAATATAAAGTTTTAAGATGAAGCAAGAAAGAAAGGCCAATATATGTGACGAAAGCCCTGAGGAAACTTACTGTATTATAGAAGCAACTACAGGGCATTGTAAACTGCATTCCACGGAAGGAGTTGCCCTGTTGTCTCGATATAGTACTCGGTCACACCAAGCTGGAATTCGTTTCTTCTCACCAGAATCATATCCTAAAATTGAAAAAGACATGTGGTCCTTGAAACAATTGTTTGGAAAGGAAAAGTAAGAAGATGAGTGATTACAAATATGTCTCACCTCCTAATCCTGGTTTTCCCCTTTCAAACTTGTAAGTTGGAGGAAATCTGATGATTGCTTCCCTCATCCCTTGGAAAACCTTACCAGCTTTCATTTCTGCTCTCAGTTGATCTTTTTCTCGAAGCCAATCGAAGCATCTTTGTGAGACAAAGTCCCTTGCTTCATCATAAGATATTCCAAAAAGACGATAATTGAAATCACCCGTGAATATCACCAAGTCAGCTTCACCAAGCTCGGGTCTTCCCTCATCAGGATTAATTTGTGCAGTCTGTGTCATAATAACAAAGGGTTAGTTTTACATGAATTGAATTAGACAACAAGATGTGATAATTACTACAAGAACTTCAGGCCCAGACATTTGCACCGCGAAGCATCTGAGCAGAAGATGAGACACCAGCTGCAAGAGAGGAGGATCCATGCAAGTCAGATGAGTAAAGAGCCAAAATAAATACATATTAGAAGATAAAAACAGGTAAAGGAGCATACCAACAGAATTATTTAGAAGGCTGGAGGATTTGGTGAAAACCATTGTTCTAAATATATGGTTAAAATCAGCATTGCGACGGTTGACTGCTTCTAAATGTGCAGCAAAGTGACAGTTTGTAAAGCACATTATTCGATCAAAGACTCTTAACCTCAGACCAACTCCACCCTGCATTTTAAATGTGTAACCATCATACAGTTATACCAGACATTTTATTGTTCCTAGGGAAAAAACAATAGTTTCTGACCGGCTTTAGACGTGATTTATTGTCTAAAGAAGCCGGGCTAATTTAACATCAATCTGTCATATATCAGCTTTAGTGCCTCACTTATCTTAATTTGCTGAACTGAATTTACTACGAAGTACGTTCACCAATTTGACACTGAAGTAACTTTTTCAAATGATAATCAAAATGAATAGAGAATAAACTTACCTTATTACCAATAGCACGTCCTATTCCACATGCAACTGCTCCAACATCTAGGTCCCCGACATGATTCCTAATTGATTTTCTAACCCTGAGTTATAGAGTACAATCAAGATTATTAGTATACATAGGCAGGAGCCAATGGGACTGCTATTTCACCCCATTTAGTCAGAAGGACGAAGCTTAATGAAGGATGAGGTTCCGTGAGATAGAGTTGGGACTTCAGCCAAAAAAATAGAGAAGAGATCACCCGGGTCTACAAAGGTACGTACCATATAGCAATAAGCAAGGCAGCTAGTTGCCTTGATCCTACTCGTTCAAAAGTTGATCCTTCGTTCAGTGCCTTCCCTATTGCATCCTGCCACCATTGTCCAATAGAACTTCCTTCCAGTCCTACCTAAAGTTGACATGAGTTATTAGGATACTGCTATATACATTATACAAAATGAGGAAAGCGGAAGGTTACAATATCCAGATTGGCCCTAAATTGTGTATCCCCAGTCATCAACCCAATCAAATACAAAAATGGAATTAAAGATAAACCTGATAACTACTAAGAGAAAAAAGGGATGCTCTCCCACTATGGGAAGAGTCGGGGGGAAGGACCTACCACATTGGATATATTCTATGCGGCCTTACCTTGCATTTATGCAAAAAACTGTTTCCACGATTTGAGAACTACTAAGAGAATGCAATACCTTGAACCTAGATAATTTCTTGCAATTTACCAGTTAGTGCTCCACTTTCTGCAGTCAACTAATTATTTGTTGAATTGTAAGGTTCAAGGAATGGATTTTGAAGTTCTATCCAGCCCATAGAGCATCTTACTGTTAGCTCTCCAGTGCCTACCGATCTCTTGATCAAGTTTCAGGTACTCATTAAGAAATCAGATGCAAGAATCTTGACACCAATAGTAATAAGACTCAGAAAAATCAAATAAATTGGATACCACATCTAGATGATTGAACCACCTGCAACCGTTATTTTCTTAACGAATAAAGCTTATTGAAATTCTCTGTTAATAGATACCGGAGTTTCTCTACCTACAAAATGGACGGATCAAGTCCTTTTTCACCTAATGACACTGCTAGCAGTTGCAGAAGGTGTTTGAATTTGTTAAGCAGCTACAATCCTAATAATGTAAAGGGCGTTAGTCGATAGCTTACAGTTTCTTTTGCAGCAGACATAGCAAGAAAACCTGCTCCCATTTCTACTTCTTGCAACCCAACAACTATAATCCCGACATCTGAAGCTGTAGAACCCAGCCATGTTGCAAGTGCTTCCTGGGAGGCCCTTCCTTGACCGACATTCCAGGATCCGATTAAAACCCTGACATTTTCTTGACTAGTGTATGTACATTCTTTCTCGGCTAATTCTGGTCGTAATATGTTGTCAATAGGTCCTGGAGACGTAAGGTTCCATCCACGTATACCACCATGGTTTGCCAAGCTAAAAACATAATTATTCCCAACTGCCATTTTTATTACAGGCCCATTGTGTGCAACCCAACCAGCTAGCAAATTCCCCTCGAGGTCCAGCGCCTGTACCATACCACTTACGTAGCCAACCCAGATTCGAGAACCATGAGCACATAAGCACAGAACTGCACAACGATGGTGATGAAAATCTTGCAAACGGTTCCCATTCCCATCCCACTGCACAAGTAATCCACTTGAACATCCACTCCAAATCATTCCATCAGCTGCAAGCACAAGAACCTCAGTTTTCTTACTATCTTCTACAAATGCCCCCTTTGTCGCAACTCGACGAACAGCATCTGCAGCTCCCATTATGGCATTACGTGACCGCTGCAAAAAGCTACTTCCCTGTGACTTTTCCTTTTTAGATTTAGAAACAAACTTAACATTCAGATCGTCTTCCGTTGATTGGTCTTGCACTGATGATATATCAACCCGATTCTCAATCTGACCTTCTACATTATACACTTTCAGGAGTTCCCTAGTCCGTGCATCCCTGCAGTTTCCCAACTATCAGAGTTATTAGGAGTGACAATTAATCTGTAGAGAAACTCTTGATTATTTTCCTATGAACTAACATAGAAAGAATGCATTGTACATAAAATGTTCAGATGGAAGCAACAATGAGGAACATACCATAATGAGAAGGATAAAGAACCAGCTGCCCACACTTTTGCCCGTACATGATCAGATAACAGAAACTTCACCTCAGAAGATGAGATGTTACATACACCATTAACTGTAACTAGGCTCCTAAGGTCAATCGATGACCTTTCTACGAGTAAAGCAGCCATGTGTTTTTCCTCTGGTGATAAAGAGAGGGATTTTTCAACAGATTCCCATGGCCAGACCTTTATGATGCCACCCTCAGATCCAGACCATATATCACCTGGATAAACAAGAAATTAGACATACTTGTCATTTGGAACACAATTAGAAGCAACAAATCATTTCACCAGTATTTAATACGCTGATATAAGTTAGCAAGTGAGTTTCACAATGATCTGTGAAACAGAATAACATTGAAGAAATTTGAAACACGACAGTCCTTAATACCCATCGAAGAGGTAAGAGGCGGCCATGGAATCATTCCTTCAAGTTACAACGGTTTGAACTTGTATAACTGTACGTTCCTCTTTAAGCTTATTGTGAAACTTCAAGCACGAAACTTACAGCTACTCTGGATATATAAAGCAGAAAGACTAGGTGGCGCTTAGAAGTTTGGAGTTCAGTGGTGCATCAAAGGACAAACAAAGAACAAAATATAAGTTGTAAATTTCCACCAAGAGACTGGATTAGCCTTACATTTCTTATTACCTTTCTCCATCATAGTTACATAAATTCCACAACATGCACCACAACAAGCACATTTAACACTTAAGATCCGAGATCCTAAGTTCATCATAACCAATATAAGGCATTACTTTAAGAAAATAAAAGCAAGATCATACATTTCCTAGAAATTAAGAATATCTTGTTAAAGCATATGCGTTCAGACTGTTAAGTATATCCCAACCATGAGCTCATAAAGAGGAGAAACTTTCTATAAATTGAGCTAATAGTAAACATTGATCAGGAACATATAAATTTATTTCATATTACATATGTGTGAAGGAAAATTAGTTATTACCATAAGAAGATATCACCATCGAAAGAACCGAACCGCGATGAGCCTGCCAAGAGAGGCCTTCCTTAAAAGGAGAATCATCAGAATTAGGTTGGTCCATCCTCCAAGATCTAATCTTTCCATCCTTATGTCCACTCCAGACTAACTTACTCCCACTATCAACTATCAAGCATATAGCAGGCGATGTATTTACTGACTCGTAAAATGGTGCTGCATCCTCGTCTCCTCTCTTTGCTCTTCCATTAAATCCCAATCCTGCCTCATATTGATCTGAAAAATTCCATACTCTTACCCCACATTCTTGTCCTGCCCATAGTTGTGTGTCTGTGCAGGCAATGGTCCTCAAAAATCTCCCAACCTGTAATTATGTTTTCATTCGTTGAAAGACAAATTTAAAAGAAAGGAAAAACAAGGAGAAAATCAACCGGAAGACATCTACCGTTCATCAAGACTTAATTCTATTTATTACTACATACAATGGATATCACTCGCCACTTCCTGTCATTTTGCCACTCAGACTAGAGCTCCGTTTGGATCAAGGGCTATACTATGAGACCATTTGTCAATGATAAGTGTATGATCAATGGACTCAGAGTACAACAAAGGGTAAAATAAATATACTATTTCCTATAAATGTGGATATTCTTTTATCCTTCCCCAAATACAAGAAAAAAAACAATAACATTACAAAATTGACAAAAGTTAAGAGGGGATCTCAGTAGCTCAGTTGATTGGTTATCTGAACTTTCACCTTATCAGTGAGGGTTCGATTTCCCACTTTGTAATCCCCTCTCCCATTTCTCCTTATGATAAGTGCATGATCAGTGGACTCAGAGTATAACGAAGGGTAAAACTAATATATTTCCTATAAATGGGGATATTTTTTTACCCTTCCCCAAAATAAAAGAAAACAAACAATAACATTACGAAATTGACAAAAGTTAAGAGGGGATCTTAGTAGCTCAGTTGGTTAATTGGCTATCTGAACCTTCACCTTATCGGTGAGAATTTGATTCCCCACCTTGTAATCCCCTATCTCTCTCTCCCTTTTTCCCGATTTTGTTACCTGTGTTTCTCTAAGAGGATGAGGTCTCAACTCATGGCAAGATGGACGGGAAGGATGTACAGCAGCACGAGTAGGGACTTTAAACATCCCAACACCACCACCAGACGCAGCGAATTCCGGCAACGGGAGTTCGTGTTGATCATCATCCAAACAGTCAGGGATCACACCAAGCCCAGTAAAATTCTGGCTCATCAAATGGAAATCCTGTCGATCACTAGCTCCAGCAGCAGCAGCAGCAGCAACAGAAACACCACTACTAGTACTGCTATTAATGTCATTCGAATTCGTAGAATAAGGATAGAAACCTTCGTCATCAGAGGAATCTTCGTAGAGGCCGGAGTTACTAATGCTGTTTGGCATGTAATCATCGTCGAGGCTGTGTTTACGGATTTGGTGATGGCGTTTGTGATGCGTTCCTGTATTTGTACGGAGTTGGTGGCTGTAGGAATGTGCTTTTCTACGTGGTGGTGGTGCTTCGGTTAGACCTTCTAATGCATTCTTCTCGTCCTCTTCAAATTTCTTGACCACGTCCATATTGTAAACAGAGAGAGACGGATTCAGAATTTGAAGTGCGGTAATAATAACAGTGATGACCTGATGATTATGATACAATTACTCTAGCTAGAAATGGTGTTTGATGATTGGAAAAGAGGGGAGATGAGAAATTAGGATTGAAGAAAAAATTGGGGGAGTGAAGAGAGGAGAAAGTGGACATGCATGGAAAGACGAGGCAATTGAGGAGAATTAGGCGAAGCTTGTACGGACAGAAATGTTCTCATGACAACTGTCACACTCTTGGTAAGTTTTTTCAAGAGAAATAATTTTGTATAACAAGAAAAAAAAAATCTCTATCTTGGGTTGTTGAGTACGAAGGATTTTTTTTTATTTTTTTTTCCTTCGGAAAATGCTTTTCACAAAAATAAGTGAGTTTTTTTGTTTTTTTCTTGTGTTCTGCTATTATTTATTGTTTCGCGTAGTTCGTTTGTAGTAGTATTATTTTGTTGCTATCTGTTGTTTTTGTTACTATTTATTGTCTCTTGTATTTCTATTACGTCTTTTTCGATATTGTTTCTGTTTTGAGCCGGGGGACTATCGGAAACAGCCTCTCTACCTCACCTCTGAGGTAGAGGTATGGTCTGCGTATACTCTACCTTCTCCAAACCTCACTTTGTGGGATTATACTGGGTATGCTGTTGTTGTTGGTATGTAAGAAAAAAAAATTATTCTAAAAGTATTTATATATAATCTAGATAAATATTATGAGAGGTGAGGGTGGAGTAAGGTGTGGGGTGTGGTGGAAATTTGGAGGTGCATGGCATAAAGATGAGGTGTGTTGGAGGGCGGGGAAGATGCAACCAATGTAGAATGACACTTGTGAAACTTAAATTAGGCTTCTTGTGTAAGAAATGCATTAAATGTAATTTTATGTGACAATCTTGATATTATGTTATACCAAATTCAACATAGGAGAACTTGTATGGAAATTACCTCTCCATGGATAGAACACATAAAAACATATATCCCACTTTTAATTAATTGCAATGCACCAACATTCACTAAAAGAAAAATATATGCACTATATAATAATCAAGTGGTTTCTAATTCTTGTATTACAATTTATAATATTATAATCTAACAACCATTCTTTTGTTATGGTTTTCTTATTTAAGGGAAAATTGCCATATTTTGAATTAGAGGTAAATAAGGAAAGTCGTAGTAAAGCTGCATTTTCCATTCAATAGAAAAGGAAGGAAATCAATTTGTATTTACTCCAGTTGTGAAAGATTCAAATCTCAAATCTTTTTTCTTCTTGGTTTTCATTTTCCTATTGACTATTGTCTCACTCTTCTTTTCACTTTTCCTTCTAAGAATATCGATTTGTTTCAATTTATCACTATTCGGAGATATGATAAAATATTTCTATTAGATATATTAGATTCAAATAATAAAAAAATTATACGTATTCTCAAGTGTTTAGTAAATAGATAAGTTAATCACTTGAAATTAATATTCATGGCTCTAGTAACCTCTTGAACCTTATCCATTACGTCAATCCTTCTTCACGAGAGGAAGATAGGAGGGATTTCTCTTATTCAAGGCCCTGAATAACCTAATCCTAGTTTGGTTCTCTAGTGAAAAGATTTGAGATACATTTTCCTATCCTATAAAGTAAGAGAGAATGACACTATGCTTTATAAAAAGTAAAATAGTGACGAAGTTGCAAAAAGTCCCTTGATTCAAGTTTTCTTGTTGATGACTCAAGGTTTTCTTGGTTGGGTCATGAAAATCAAGTAACACCTATAGCGACATACTTTTTTTTTCTAATGGGATCAAAGCATTTTGTGATATCGGATAACCATTGAAGACACATCTCACAAATCTAGAATTCAGTTTGTCACCTTTTTTAACTTATACATATTACTCTCAATAAATCGTAAAACCTCAAACTTGTTCCAATTTTTAGATACGTAAACACTAATCTTAAAATGTCGTCTCACTAATTATACGTATTGGCCTCATTCAACACTAAAATCTTAATAAAGCATTTGTATATACAATAGCAATTTCAATATACTCAAGTTTTGAAAGATACAAATCTCTTATATATCTTTTTTTTTCTTCTTGTTTTCATTTTCCTATTGACTATTGTCTCACTCTTCTTTTCAAAAAAAAGAAAAACTTCTAGAAATTGTTTGAAAAGAAAGAAAGAGCAAAAGAACTTATCAACATATTGAGGATAAAAAAACTACAACTTGCTCGTCTTTAGCAAATATATATATCATCATGGTTATCACTACTCTCTCTGACATTGACTGATCTTCCTTTGAAATATTCTCCTTTTTTCTTTTTTTGGTTTTTATTCTCTTATGTTCTTTGTGTTCAATTGGTTAATTTTGGGAGACTTCAAGAGAAGCCAAGTTGGCTATTTTCTTAAATAGAAACAATGGAAACTATGTTGCTAAATGTTGGAACATTGGAGGGCATGTTTCCCATTAATTATTATTTATTATTGTAATAGAGAAAGAGGTTCACCACAACGATTATATATTGAAAATTAACTTCGACGTGCATAGATATTATAGGGAAGTGAGTTAGATAATACAACACTTCCCATGTGAATGGTGAGTCTATTAATTTTTTTTATGATCGTGGTGTTCGAATTAAGTTTTACGCATTTTAATTAAATTCACGGGATACGTACCACCTCCCACCAGCAATATATACTAGATAACTCTGTCCACCAAGACTAGAACAGATGGGAAGCTGTTATTCGTAACCAATACTTATCCAACTAGCTCACTTAAGGAATCGTTTGGTAGGGTGTATAAAAATAGTGTAGAATATAATGTATTAGTAATGTTTGTATTAGTAATGCTGTCATTAATTATGCTGAGATTTTTCTTATGCAGTGTTTGGTTTGGTGTATTAAAAATAACACGCATAGCATAATATTTTTTAAAAATTATTTATAAAAATACCCTCCACAAATATGGTGGAAAGGATGTGGAAATGGTTTTGAAGGGCAATAATGTCTTTAACCATACTAATCCGTGCATTAGAACCCATTACATTACTGATACCATGAATTTTCATGTATTGATTATACACACGTTAATACCAAATAGAGTGTATAATTAATGCAAGCAGTAGTACGTTATACATAGGTTGAAAAAGTGTATCAAAAAAGATATTAATAATACAATAAAATAATACACTCTTCCAAACGACTCCTTAGTTTTTGTTGGTTTTTTAGCAAAGAAAATAGAGAAATAACAGAGAAAGACTTAGAGAGAAAAAAATACTGCAATGTTGTCAAAGGAAATTTTTTATTAATAATTCAGAGACATACATTTATAGTTGCAATTCCTAACTAAAAAATAGAAAAATATGCTAATGAATTATCTATAAAATCAAATCACAAAAAGTAGGAAACTAACTCCTATATTCACTTAACAAAAACGAATTTGAAATCCTAAAAGCTAGCTAATGATAGATTTACTGCAATTCTTTTAAAGATAATGTATCTATCTAATTTATTTTTGCAATATTCTGAAACATATTTTCAACACTCCTCCTTGGCTCAGGAATTGTAGATTGTAGTCTCGGCTGAAATTGATCTCATGAATAAATCTGCCAATTCATCTTTGGTCTGGCAAGGCTTGTGTGCATCTTCTGCTGGATTAAATAAGAAGTTCTTACTTCTCATTTCAACTTGTAAAATCTCCTGATTAGTGGAATCAAAGATTCGGCAATATTTGTCTCCAAATAATAATTTAAATTCTTTTTTCATTAGCTGACCAACACTTAACAAATTTTTATCAATATTAGGCACATAAAGAACATCTGAAATTATTTTTGTACCTGAACTAGCTAGTGTTAATTGCAACAGACCATTTTCCTTTTGCGGGAATATATTCACCATTCTCAATTCTGACTTTTTATTTTTCATAGACACAAACTCTTTAAAAAGATTTATGTTGTTTGTCATGTGGTTTGTACACCCACTGTTAATCATCCAAAAATCAGATTTTTTGGTTGAAGAATATGTTGCCACAAATAAGTGGTCTTCTTCTTCCTCATTGGCGATTTGGGCATCTGCTTCATACTTTTGAGATTTGCTTTTGCAAATTACAGCTTCATGACCAAGTTGGTTGCAGATCTTGCATTGTGCATCTGGCCTCTTCCAACATTTAAATAGAAGATGACTTTTTTTGCCACAGTGTTGACAAAGTGGATAATTTTTCAAAAAATTACCTTTGCTTTGAGTTTTATGACTGGCTGCTAATGCTCCTTCAACCATGCCATCTCGCGTCATAAGCCTCCTTTGATCTTGTGCCTGCAATGTACTTAGCAATTCTGCCAAAGTGATCTTAGACAATTTTTTTGTGTTTTCCAAGGTAGTAATGGATACTTCGTATCTCTCAGGCACCGTAACAAGAATTTTTTCAACAATTCTTGAATCTTTAAATTTTGTGCCAAGCAATCTTACCTTGTTAACAATGCTAAGAAGTCGGTCTGAGTACTCTTTGACAGTCTCAGATTCCTTCATCTTCAGATTCCTTCATCTTTTGCAACTCGAATTCCCTTATTAAATTCAACACTTTCATACCTCATATTCTTTCATCTCCAGTGTATTCTTCCTTCAGATAATCCCAAATTTCTTTTACTGATTTGAGAGCCATAACTCTCATAGAAATTGTTGTAGACACCAACAAATAAAGTTGCTTTTGCCTTTGATTTTCTGATTTTATTTTCCTTTTGGCTTTTGATCTGGGCCACCGTGGAAATATTGGGCAGCGGAAGAACATCATAATCCACTTCTACGGCCTCCCAAAGATCAAAAGCTTCAAGATAAGTCTCCATTCTTACTGCCTAGAGATGGTAATTTTCACCATGAAAGACAGGAGGAGCCATCTGAGAAAAACTATTTTCAGAATTCATCTTTCACTCACAGATCCCTCAAGAAAATGACTCTAGATATCAATTGTTGATTTTTTAGCAAAGAAAGTAGAGAAATGTTGTCAAAGAGAAGTTTTTATTAATAATTCAGAGACATACATTTATAGTTGCAATTCCTAACTAAAAAATAGAAAAATATGCTAATGAATTATCTATAAAATCAAATCACAAAGAAGTAGGAAACTAACTCCTATATTCACTTAACAAAAACGAATTTGAAATTCTAAAACCTAGCTAATGATAGATTTACTGCAATTCTTTCAGAGATAGATAATGCAGCTATCTAATTTATTTTTACAATATTCTGAGACATATTTTTAACAGTTTTAATAATGAAAGTAAATTACAAAAAATGACACATCTATGCTCGGACGATATTTTGTAAATTTGACTACTTAATGTTGCTATTTATCCAATAATAAACCAAGGATACTATCAGACATATTTGGAGGGAAAGGAAAGTTCACAAACACGAAAAAGATTTGCTAATCAGGGAGACCGCACTAAAGAAAATGAAATTTCTTATCCTGACTGATTTGTATTGTGCAGCTTATGAACAAAATTAAGAATTTTATTTAGTTATTTTTCAATGTACCAAGAAACTGTTTTCTTTTTTTTTATATTCTTAAACAAAATTATTAAAGCAATCTCTGCAAATCAAACAACAATGCAAATCAAGTTAGCTGGTATTTTTAGCACATCTACGCTCCTTGCAGGCGTGATTTTTTACGCACTTTGTCCAACTCAACGAAAGAAACACCATGCAAGCATGATCAATGGTCATATATGTATTTAAAACATATATATTCTATCCAACTAGAGGTGTTTAGTTGGGAAATATCGCAGAATTGACGCTCCTAACTTTATAAAATCATGCGAAAGTATTAATTCAAGTATTAAGCTAACAATAATCTTGAATTTAACTCAATCAGAAAAGTTAGTATACGAAGTGAAGATTGGGCCATACCAAATACAAGAAAACATGTCATTCTCTTAACCAATGTCCTACACTATAACACCCATTCTCACACTCAAGACTAGTGCTGCCCGCCGGACCGGTACGTACCGGGATGGAACGGAATGGACCGGCAGTTGACCGGAACGAATCGGAACGGACCATCCATACCGGCAAACCGATACCGGTTACAAATCGGTACCGGTCCGGTCCGGTCAAACGGTCAACGCGGGATTTTTTTTTTTTTTTTTTAAATGGTGTCGTTTGTAGACGTTGGGTAACGGCTATTTTAGCCCTCCCACTCCCCTCCCCACCCTCCTAGCCCCCCAGCCCCTCCAACACCCCCCAGCACCCCCCAACAGCCCCCCTCCTATTTTTTCATTATAAATACCCCTTCCCCTTTTAATTTTTATTCATCCATTCAACTCTCATTCTCTCTCAATTTTCATCTCTTAATATTTACAAATTCTATAATTATTGTTATTATTTTGCAAGTGAAGTATAATTTGGTGAATTTTGGAGGAGCAATCTTCTTCAAATTTCAGTTATAATCGTCTGTTTTTACGGCAGACGTTTGGTATATTCGTTCCACTCTTTAATTTTTTAATTTTTATTCTTGTTTATTAGTTGTGATTTGATTTATTTGTGAATTTGTGATTTGTGAACTTGTGATTTATTTATTTTAATTTGCTAATTTTATATTTTATTATATTATGGATCCATCTCAAAAAAAATCCGGTAAAAAAGGTATTATTTCAAGAACAAAAAGTTATGTGAAAGGTAAAATAGGTAGTGGTTCTTCTAGTTCTTCTCTCCGCCCTGCTCTTCCTCAAATTATATTTAATACAGATGAATTTACGTATGTTAATGAAACTAATTTTCCATTTACTACGGATGACCCTATTCCCAACGAAGCTTATGAAAGAATGTATAATGATTTAGAAGATGAATTAAATGAAGAAGTAGAAATGCATGAGGATGATGATTTAGAAGAAACTGATACACCGACTAGTCCCTTTATTGCCCCCGCCCCCACTATTCCCCAAGCTCCAACTCAGGATAATCCTCAAGTTAGAGCTGATCTTCCCCCTATTGCTCCAGTGAGGGGTAAGACCAAACCACAACGTCCTTTAAAATCAGCTGTGTGAAAATTTTATTTTTTAAATGAAGAAAAAATTGTGTCTACGTGTCGTATTTGTAAACAAAGTTGGAAATATGTATCTGGTGCTAGTGGAGGTTCTACTGGGGGGGGGGGGGGTTAAAAACTCATTTGCTTAAGAAACATCCGAGAGAGTGGCAAGCATATCTAGCTAGTCAAGGTGATGCTGGCTCTAGTGTTGGACCTTTTGTTGGCGGGTCAAACATGATTCAAACTTCACTAAATCCTTCAAACCCTGCTGGTCATGTTGCACAACAGCCCTATAATAGGGACCGTGATCATAAATTTTTTGCTAAAATGGTTGTTGTTTGTGGTTTGCCTTTTAATTTTGGAGAACATGATGATTTTATAAGATATATTCGGGATACATTTTATCCCAGTTTTGAAGGTATTACAAGAAGCATGGTAAAAAGAGATATTTTTGAATTTTATGAAAAACATATGCAATATCTTCGTAAATATTTTTATATGATGGATTGTAGGGCTTCTATTACCACTGATATGGGTCGTAGTCCTAACGGATTTGATTATTTAACTGTTACTGCACATTGGATTGATTATAAATGGATAATGCAAAAAAGAATTATCGCTTATAAAATTTGTGAACACAAAAAAACTGGTGCTTATATTTCTTCAAGTGTATTAAAAATTTTACAACGTTTTTATCTTACTGATAAAGTGATTAGTATTACTTTAGATAATGCTTCTGCTAATTTAAATGCTATGACTATGCTAGAAACTAGACTTTGTCCAATTAGTAAATATGCTTTTCATATCAAATGTGGTGCACATATATTAAATTTAGTTGTGAAAGATGGTATTAGGGTATTTGATAGTTGTATTGATAAAGTTGAAAATGCAATTTTTTGGATTTTTCATATGAATAATAATAGTAGAATTCAACAATATAAAGATTTTTGTAAATTGTGTGAAGTTCCATTTAGAAAAGTTCCAAAGCATGTTAAAACTAGATGGAATTCTTTTTATGAAATGCTTGAAGTTGCTTATAAGTATAAAAAGCCTATTACTATGATGTTTAATAGTCATAATGCTTATCCTGATGATAAACTTGCGGACAGTGATTGGGATGCAGTAGAAGCACTTAAAGTCTTTTTAAAATCATTTTTTGATGCTACCAAATTTTTTTCTGGAACATATTATCCTACTATTAGTGAAATTTTAATACATATTTGGAATATTTCATGCCTTTTTGCTATCTATAAACAAAATTCATATTTTAAAGATTCTATTAAAGCTATGATTAAAAAATTTTAAAAATATTTTTTTCCTATTCCACAAATTTATTTAACTGCAATTCTTTTTAAGCCGGAATATAAAGAAGTTGGTGCAAAAGCTTTAGTTAGAGAAATTTATATTAATTTAAATATTTCACCACAAGAAACACCGGATTTAATAACATGTCAAGATAGTATTAAAATTTGGGCTAAGAAAATGTATGACAAATATACTGTGACCTTAGAAAATCTTGATCATGCCCCTCAAACTTCTACGTCGAGATCAGGTGTCCATGGTAAAGCAAGATCACATCTTGGTCTTGATTTTTCTAATAAGTGTGAACTTTCTAAGTATCTTGAACAGGGTGTTAATAATATTCCAACTACGGATGACATACCACAACTATTGGATTGGTGGAAATGTCGTGAAGAACTCTTTCCAAAACTTAGCAAGATGGTGAGAGACGTGCTAGTTATTCAAGGATCATCAGTTGCTTCGGAGCAAGCTTTTAGCGCGGCAAGATTTCAAATTGGAGACCATAGATATTTCTTAGCAGAAGACAGTTGGGAGGTATCGGTGTTGTTTAGAGATTGGATCAACGCCGAGCGAAGAAACGTTGGAAGACCAAAGTTGCAAAAAGTAGCAGAACAAGCCATAGATAACCTCATTGGATTTGATAGTGATGATGGCGCTGAACTTGAAGATCGTCAAGCAGTTTTACCAAGAATTGAGGTTGAAGAAGCTGAAACTTTACAAAGTTTAGAAGATAAATTTATAAATCTATACAACTATTAGTATTACATTCGAGGCTTAGTTGAAACAGAACCCTTCCTAGAAGGTGACTGCGTAAATTAGGCGCGCTTAGTTGAAACAAAACCCTTCCTAGAAGGTGGCTGCGTAAATTAGGCGCTTTACTAATAGTTGTAAATTGTAATATTAGTTTGAAATTTTGAATAAATTGGATTATTTTTTAATTTTTATCATTGTTTTATACTTTTATAGTTTTATACTTTTATTCATTGAAAACATAAACTAATAAATTGAAAACTTAAAAAAATAAACTAAAACATAAACTAATAGACTTCAAAACATAAACTTATAAATTGAAAACTTAAAAAAATAAAAAACTTTAAACAAACTAAAACATTTCAAATATATAACTTAGAAAATATATATAAACTATAAACTTAATCAAACTTCAATTAAAATAAATAAAACTTATAAATTAAAAAACTTTCAAAAAAAAAAAACTTTAACAAACTAATAAACTTCAAATATAATTTATATAAGTTATAAAATTTTAAATCATAATTAACTTTTAAGTTATAAATTATAAAAACTTTTAAGTTATAAGTTATCACTTGAAAATTAAGTTTGAAATTCAAAATGTAATTTAAAATTAAAAAATTAAAAAAAAAAACAAAACCATTCCGGTAAACCGGTCCGGCCCATTCCGGTACCATTCCGGTTAAACCGGAATGGAATGGAATCCGATTTCCATACCAGTTGAACCGGTTCGGTTCATTCCGGTACCGGTCACCATTCCGGTACTGGCCGTACCGGTCCGGTCCGGTACCGGTCTGTTCCGGTCCGACCATCCCATTCCGGTCCGGTGCCCAGTCTTACTCAAGACTAGACGTTTGGAGCTTGGACAAACACAAACATTTGGTAAACTAAAAATATGGATAGGTTGGGCAATTAGATCGTGATAAAAAAAAAATAGACATTAGATTTAACACAATCCCAAAAGTTCAACTCATAAACTTCAAGCCTGTATTTCTGAAGTAATAAAGACAAAGAAGCATGAAACTTATTTTCTTGGTGATCTTCTCAAGAAACTAATAGAGAGATTTCTCAACGATGAAGTTGATTAAGATTAACTTACAAAATCAAATAGATTATGAGCTTTGTAATGGTTGTTTAGTGACTTAAATATATTTGGAAATTAAATAAGAAAGCTCGTCGAAGAGAGCTCTTGAGTGTTTATTTGGTGCCTTAAATACATTTAGAAATATGAAAACTCGTTAAGGAAATCTGTTGCTACAAGATTCTCTGCAACAATTGAAATAGGAGAATCTTCTTCTGCATAATGAATCAGACTTAAGAACTCCAGGACGAGTCCCAGAGAGTTAGAGCCGGCATGTGAGAAAGCTTATATAGAAAAAAAAGTACTTAATACAATTTCTAATGAGGCTATCATAAATACATTTCAAATATGAAAACTAGTTGAGGAGAATTATAGTAATTTACACATGAGTTGTGCTTTATTATTTACGATTTGAATAGTTTTCTGCTAATATGACGCTATAATGATTTGTTATTCGTTCACTTTCTTTAAATGTCAATACCGCTCATAGAAAATCTTGTGTATGCCACTGCAAGGTGAAATGATGATATTCAGAGCAAGGATTTGCATATGGACCTTTTCCACCTTCCCAGCTTCTCTTTTCCCTGCAAAGACAACAAGAAAAGCATTGTACTTAAGACTCCTATCAAAGGGAGAAATCGTCTAAGAGAATTACACAAAATCCCAATCAGTCAACCAACTGTTGATTAAATATCAGTCTTTAATATGAATGATTTTTAGTGTTGTGCTTTTGGGCATGCTCGGGAAGTGCTAAGGCTTCTATATAACAATGAACTTTGCTCAAAGAAATATGCAAGTGTCACTGCCTAACGTTAAACAAATTTACTCACTCTCCGAGGTGGAATTGCCAAGTGATTCTCCATAATCGACTCTGCCCTGATCCCCAGGGGATGCAAGACTTCTTCATAACTAGTCAGAGAAATTGAAAAGTTAGTCATTCATATAAATGAACTCAAGAAACTAGCTGAAATTCAGCATCATTAACACAAAATGATGAGAATTGAGATGTCTCTGAGGGGAGCATATCTAGAAATAGACTTAAAGGAAACAGAGATTACTCGGAAACTGATACTTTATATGGAGGCCCGCCTTCATGGTCGCTTATCTGGAAAACAACAAGAATCTCAAAACCAAGGAAGAAATAAAAGGAAATAATGTCAAGAATAGCCAATCTACCAACGCATGGTAAATTATTACAGTGAGCTATCGATCCTTTTAGCATATTGTAGGCATGACCTGCAACACAACTATCTTTGCCCATTTCCCTTTGGGGTAAATGGCATGTAACTGATGTTTCCATCAATACTACAAGAACATTAAGACGGACAACTTCATTGATATCCTGTACGATACTGACCTGGAAAACTAATGAATCTTCTATTGTATCTATTACATGAACATAACATAAAACTTCCTATGATATCAGAAGAAAGTTCATCCATATTATTAACTCTTTATTTCGGAAGAATTTAAATGATCACAAGTTGTAAACGAGAAGGGAAGAAACTAAATGGACAAAGAACTATTGACAAACCGGAAAAATCAGTGTAATAAGCTCCCCTTCTGGTTTTAGAAGATCTCGAATTCTACTGGCCCATTGTGATCTCATCTCTGGCTCAATGGCACAAAAGAAACTGCCAATTTGAAAGTAATGCTGTCACACAACTGGTCATTTTGTAAGACGAGAAACACATGGTCATGTCAATCTTACGTGTAGTCAAAGATAAGATCAAACAATTGAGTGGGACGCCAGGTGAAGAAATCTGCCTCTAGGAAAGCAAAATTATCCGCACTTGTTGATGATGAAAAGAGCTACCTTGTGCAAAAAAATGTGTAGATACTTTGAGAAAGCATCAGAACGTATGAGCCAAACTAACAAAATTACTACTATAAACCTGTCCGCTGAACTAATTCAAAAAGTTAGAACTAAGGATAGAAATGGGTCCTCAAGAACAACAGTCAACTAATAATGAAGCATAAACGCTTGTGTTGGCTAGACTACTATTCTGGTTGAGCTTCTGTGTCACTCAAAATTCTGGACAAAAAGGTGAAACACCCAAGATCAAAATTCACAATATTCATAAAGGAGCACAATCAACAACCAAGCTGAGAAAGACATAGCTAAGTGATCGAAGAAGCTTATAACAGACCAAAAGCTAAAGGTCCCCCTTAAAGTAAAGAATGTAAATTTATCCACCCAATAAAACAAAAGAGAAGGTAATAAAAATACACATGCAATAGAAAATTTGAGAGTTTCATTCTGAATCTGTAGCTGGCTACTTCTAGCTCCTTATCAGTTTCTATTATATAACATTTGGTTCTCAAGGATCCGATACTCTTTCTTCCTACTTCCCACAATAGATAATTGAACAATGAACATGCCAAATAACCTAAACAAAGCTCCTTCCTTACACCACAATGGTGCCTCCTAGCAAACATTATCCTCAAGCATCATCACCCCCAGGGTTGCGCAACAAATAAAACATAAAGGGATACAATCAGAAGGACATTCAGTGATAGCTTTATCCAGTTAAGGTGAAAAACACCTTCCATCATCCAATCTCCTAGAAATTGTTCCCACCATATTATCTCAAATGGTCACAGACCTAGGGCATTCCTATTTGGATTCTGAAAAATGGCATATCTCTAGTAGTCAGGATTCTTTTAGTCCACAAGAAACACACTTCCAACATAATCTTTAAAGATATGTTCGTTCAAATTCTTTATCCTTGTTAAGTGAGATTCAAAGTCTTCAAAAAGCAAAGGGGCAGAGTCACAGAGGAAACAACACATATTGTTTGCAGAAGGGAAATTTTTCAGCCAAAGATGCACCGATAAGGCAAAAACAGTCTTGAAATCATTTAGTTTCCACTGCACATTGCATTGAAAAGTAAACTATACCTCAAAAGAAGAGTAATTAGTGAAGAATAAGCAGAGCGGTTGCATGATATTGCAGTCTTGTACCATAAATCTTTGAAACTGTTTCTATAAGAAGGTTTTGGAAAATCAGATCAAAGTAACCAAAAGTATTAGCTCTTACTTTTGTAGCTTGCTTAATAGCATTTTCTGATACATCCAAGCCAACAACAAAGCGTTCAGGCCATGCAATTGCCACCACATCATGACCCTGCACGACATATACTTCAACTAAGCGAAAAGAAACAGTACCTGAACAGTAAAAAAAAGAAAAAAAAAGAAGCTTTTCGTACAATTAAGCAGTACAATAAAGGTGGTTCTGCAAGAGGTTGGATATAGTAGGTACGAAGAGAGGTAGAGGTAGGCCGAAGAAGTACTGGGGAGAGGTTATTAGACAGGACATGGCGCAGCTCCAGGTTACAGAGGACATGACCTTAGATAGGAGGGTGTAGAGCACGCGTATTAGGGTAGAAGGTTAGTAGGTAGCGGAGTGTTGTCTTGCTTTTCCGAGGGGTTAGGTTTGGTGGTTTTTGTCCTTGTACTAGCCGTTTTTGTAGTTCTTGCTTTTGATACCTATCATCGTCTGTTTTTATTGTGTTTCGATTATCGCATTATTTTGTTGTTTTTCTTGTTTTTTCTTGTAGGTTTTGCACTGCTTCTCTTATTAGTTGTTATGTTTCCTTCATTGTTTCCCTCTTCTTGTACTTGGATTTGTTGCACTTGAGTCGAGGGTCTTTCGGAAACAACCTCTCCACCTCCACGGGTAGTGGTAAGGTGGTTGTTGTTGTTGTTGTAAACTTGTAACAAAGGTGGTTCTGTGTATGATGAAACAAAAGGAAAAATTGAAAGACCAAATCGGTTGATTATACCCATGAACATTTGGGTGTATAAAAGGCTTCTGATGACAATATTGTACCCATTTGTTGCATACAAAAATACATGGTTGATCTCATGACGTGTTTCCGAGGGTCTATCTAAACAGTGAAGGTAGAGATACCATCTGCGTACACATCACCCTCCCTAAACCCACTTGTGGGATTACACCAGGTACACAGAACAAGTTGAAAGGCACAATCAGTGAAGCAAGAAGTACAACTATAACCATGAACAAATCAAGAAAACAACTTACACTGCCACATCCAGGGATCAAAGCCCTGCCTTTAGGAAGGGTACCTGTCTGATGAAGATGAACAAGAATTGGGGTAGGCTGCCCCAAATCCCAAGGTGTCACTCCTTTCTCCCAACATTTATCCCAACCACCTATCATTAAAAAAAAAGAAATGAATTTGTATACTGAGAAAAAAGATTCAACTTTGTTGTTATTCTGAAAAAAAAAAAGAGTTTTACCAGAATGAAGTAGCTGTTGTAGTTCGTCGGGTTTAGGCTTTGATGTATTGGTTCTTGCCATTGTGAGTCTACTGAAGGGAGAAGTTAATGGCGAAGCTTTGAAGAGAAGGCCATAGCAGAAGGTAGACAAATGTGTCCTCATCGATCAAGCGTCAGTACATATAACACATAACACACTCATTAGAAATCAGTGCTTACCATCAAGTTCTTGTGCCAACGGTCGGGTCGGGTCGGGTCATAGTACAGAAATGGTCATTCCATGGAAAATAATGACAATCGAATGGCCAAGAAACTTATTATTATTATGAAATGCATATTCGTCGAATAGATGTTTATACATATTCATTAAATTATAGGCGAAATTCATCAGCGGCTTCCTAAAATTGACACGACTTTTAACTTAGACACTTCAACTAAGGGTGTGTTTGGTATGAACAAAAATTTTTTCATGGAAAATGTTTTATGGAAAACAAGTTGATTTCTTACTTATTTTCTCATGTTTGGTTGGTGAGTGGAAAATATTTTCTATTGTTTGATTGATGAGCAAAAACATATTTTTCAAAAAATATTTCTTTATTTTTGATTAGAGAGTAGAAAATATTTTCTAGGGTGTAGGTCGAGGGTTGGGGTGTGGTGGTTGGGGAGGGGGAAGGGGGGGCTGGGTGGGTGGGTGGGGGGCAGGTAACTAAAAAACTTATTTTTTTAAAAAAAATTAAACATTTTTTTTGGGGTGGGGGCTGAGTGGGGTGGGGGTGGGGGTGGAGGGGTGTGGAGGGAGGTGGCGGGTAACCAAAAATATTTCTTTTTTTTAAAAAAGTAATTTTTTTTTAAAAAATTAAATTTTGGGTGGGGTAGAGGTGGGGGTAGGGGGGAGGGGCTGGGGCGTAGGGTGGGGGTTGAGTGGGATGGGGTGGGGGTTGGGGTAAAAAAATATTATTTTTTTAAAGAAAAAATGTATTTTTTTTGGAAAAAAATTTAAAAAAATTGATTTTGGGTGGGTGGAGGTGGTAGTGATGGTGGGGTGTGGGGGGAGGGGGAGGGGGTGTTAAAGTGGGGTGGGTTAATGGGTGAGGTGGGATACAAAAAAAATTACTTTTTTTAAAAAAGTTAATTTTACTTTTTAAAGAAAGAATTGAAAAAAATTTTAAAAAATGATGTGGGGTGGGGGTGGGGGGGTGGGTGGGTGGGGGTGAGATGAAATAGAATTATTTTTTTTGAAAAATTGTGTGAGGTAGAGGTGGGGGGTGGAGGTAGGGGTGAGAGTAGGAGAGTGGAGTGGGTGGGATTGGGATGTTATGAAGGTGAGGACTTGTTTTCCCTACTTTCATTAGAGAAGTCATTTTCGTTATTTTGGAGGAAAATATTTTTCAAATTTTTTGACCAACCAAACACAAGAAAATTGAAAAACATTTTCCAGAAAACATTTTCCTCCATACCAAACACACTCTAAGGATTGTTCATTTTAAACACCTTATGTAGGGGTCTGCTGTGTTATTTTGACTCTTTTTTTTTACAATCAGCAAAATATATAATGTGTGTATGCTATACTCGCCGAATGACGTGTAAAGTATCGAATCAAATTAGGACATATGTCATTTGTGTCCAAAATAATTTTTAAACAATAAAATTTGAGGTAAAAAAAAGGTGACCAATGAATTAGTGACACGTGGCTCACTTTTGGCAGAAGCAACCCCCCCTCACATCGTCTTCTCCAGCATACTCCACCACCCCATCGATAATCTTTTTCACCAAATCTCCCCCGCCCCCTCTCCTTTCGTCTTCTCCACCATAGCTCAAATTTCTGTGATGAAATTTTTGCCTTTTCTTGTGGTGTGCCTAGCTGCCAAATTACTTTTATGGCAGGGGTTGTTACTCCATTGACGCAGAGGTTTAGAACAATGAAAATATTCTTAAAGAATTGAAGGAGGTTAGTTGTGTGATAAAGCCATAAACTTTGATGTTTTTATTGAGAATTTACTTTGTTTGGTGGAAATCCATCAAAAATCAATTTCACACCCATTTGCAGACATCAAATTCTTCCAAGAAATATCTCATGATTATTTGAATATTTAAATTCAGAAATGGGTCTATCCACAGTCTTTGGCCCAGGTAAAATAAAATCTGGCCTCCCCCCCGAGATGTGGATCATCCAAGGCACATTAGCATGGCGTACTCCTCCTGTTCGAACCGATTTTCAAAACGTTTCCCGTCATTTTGGTGTAACTATTTTCATTCACCATGGAAGATTTAAGCTTTGGGAAATGGTAGCTATAAAATGGAGAAGAAGATGAAAAAAATAAAAGAAAAATTAGCTAAACAAGCCTCTCACGCACAGTTAACGAGTGTATCACGCTCATTATGCCATGTCAGCAAAATGTGTCAAAATAACACAACGAACCCCTACATGAGGTGTTTAAAATGAACAATCCTTAGTTGAGGTGTCTTAGTTAAAAGTCGTGCCAACTTTAGGGGGCCGCCGATGGGTTCCGCCTAAATTATATGAACTTTTTGTATGTTATAATGTAGGCGAAACTCATTGGTTGTCCTCTAAAGTTAGCACGATTTTTCACTTACGCACCTCAAGTAAGCCTTGTACATCTTGAACACTTAAATAATTTAAAATTTATGTTATTAGACATTTTTTAATAATTTGCTAAAATTATAAAATGTGTGTATTACACTCGCCGAGGACGTGGCATAAATGACAAATTAAAAGATGACATGTGACCTTTAGGTATAAAATAATGTAATTAAAAAATAAATTATAAAAGAAAAGTAAAAGAAAAACTATTTTCCATAAAAAAAAAAAAACCTATTTTCTAAAACTCCCCCACCCCCCCAAACCTACCCAACCCCTCCTTCCCCAGAATTTCAATGCCATAGTCATTAGAACTCCATCACCATTGAGCATCATCAACTCCACCTTTTTACCTCTTTTTTTTTATTCAAATAAGCTTTATAGACAAATTCAAAAACAAGAAACTACAAACTACATTTTACATCACACATACTAATAGCTGCTAATCAAAAGAATTGTAATGAAAAAAAATAAAATAAATGGGTAAAATCTAAAATTAATGGACTAAAAATGGTAGATTTCTGTTTTTGCAAATGAAATAAACTATAGATTAATAAATTTGTATAATCGTTGACAAAAAAAATGAAGTATTTTGTCAAAAAATTCTTGAAACTCATATCTGATTTCTTCTCTTGATGAACTCCTTTTTCTTTCTTTTGATTATGTCAACTTTGATTAATAGGTAAGATCTACAATTATATTGATATAGTAACATGTTGAAATAAAATTTTGAAGAACAAATGGAATTTCACGGGATTTTTTTTTTTGCGAAGCTTTTTTAAGAACTTAAAATTCATTTTTGATTTATCTTATATAAAAAAAGGGTCTCATGTTCTTAGAGAGTGGTGGTGGTCTTTATTTTTTTTGGTAAATAATCTTTTATTATTATACCAAAGTGAGATTTACAAAGCAAACCAATCCAAACAACCAAGTTAAATGCCCCTGGACAGACGTCCCAGGAGTGCATGTGCTCCTACCCTTCTACTCATCTAAGCTCTATACCAAATCCTAACAAAACCTATTGGGGATAGAAGTTCAACTTTTCCATATACTTAGCAATCCTAGGAACAAAATTAGCTCTAAGATGTATATCTTGGATAATCAGTCGAAGTAGGCCTGATAATGATCTTAATTCTTTTCGCTTGAAAGATGATCAAATTCCTCTCTGCCCATACATGGTATATAGCTGCAGATAAATCCAGCCGATACACTTAAGCTCCGTTTCTATCCCCGGTTCCAAATAGCTTCGCCCAAACAACCTCCCCATGCCAGTCCATATTTACCCGTTGAATCCCCTGCCAAGCAAGTAGCTTACGCCAAACAGTCCCTGTGTAAGAGCACTTAAAAAATAGGTGCAAGATGGTCTCAGGTTCCTGCCCACAGAACAGACAAATAGGATCTGTGCGTTGACCCCATTTTGCAATCCTATCCTTAGTGGACAATCTCTCTAGTATTTCCAACCTAAGGATGAAAATCCACTTGGGACAGCCACGATTGTTACACACTAGCTTCCTCTAATCTACTTTGGTAATCTCTCCTAATAGCCGTTGATACATATGTTTGATGGAGAAGGATGTTGTCAGCTGAAACTCATCGAGAGTGTATCCTGAGCGCTCTACAAACTTCCTTGCTTTGAAGATTTTTCTCAACATCCAAGAAGCATTCTTAGGGTCGACATTCCATACATTCTGCCCTTTGACATAATAAGCATGCACCCATCTAACCCAGAGTCTATCTTTCTCTTTGCAAAGGTTCCACAGTAACTTACATATGGCCACTTTATTCCAAAGTTCAATGTTGAGTAAGTTTAAACCCCCAGCTACCTTGGGAACACAAAGTTTGTCCCGAGCTATGAGAGCCCTGTTGGAGGCTTCAGCTGAGCCAGTCCATAAAAACCTTCGACAAAGTGAGTCAATAAGCTGAATCACTCTCTTTGGTAAAGTGAAAACCTGTGACCAGAATGTTTGTATGGCAAATAGCACACTCTTATAAGACAAAAATCTCGAGGTCCAGGACTTGATTTTCCCTAGCATCTTCTCCAGTAGGGGTTCACATTGCACAACTGTCAGTATTTTAGTGCTTAATGTTACCTCTAGATATCTAAAAGGTAACTTACCTTTCGTGTATCCAGTGGCCTCCAGAATTAGCTGCTGAGCAGTTTTATCCACACCTCCAAAGTATATGGTACTTTTTTGTACATTTGCTATCAATCCAGGTGCAGCTGAGAAGGTTTGGAATTTATCATGCATGGGGGTTACAGAGGGCAGGTCACCTCTACAAAACATGAGGAGGTCGTCTACAAAACCTAGTTGGAACAACTTCACCTTAGCACATTTAGGGTGATAGTTAAACTCCTTTACCTGATCCAATGGTTTTAAGAGCCTACTAAGATACTCAATGGCTAAGACAAATAAGAAGGGAGAGATAGGATCTCCTTACCTCAAGCCTTTCTTTGCAGCAAATGGAATAGTAGGCATTCCATTAAGATTTATTGAGTAAGTCATTGTCGTCATACATTCCATAATCCATCCAATGAAGATTTCAGGGAACCCAAGCAAAGTCAGGACTTGCTTTATAAAAGGCCATTCCACAGAATCATAAGCTTTTTGCATATCTATTTTCATCATACATCTTGGTGATATGGCTTTCCTACCATATCCTTTCACCAATTCATGACTCATAATGATGTTATCACTTATCAATCTTCTCGGGACTAAAGCATTCTGACAGTCATCCATAAGCCTACTCATAACAACCTGGAGCCTGGAGGTCATAACCTTGGAGATGATCTTGTATAACACTATACAACAGAAGATTGGTCTATATTCTCTAATTGAGGATGGGTGCTTCACTTTTGGGATCAAGGTGATATAGGCACAATTAATAGCGGAGCACATCTTACCACTAACAAAGGAATCCAACACTGCATCCTCCACCTTAGATCCGATAACTGGCCATGCTATCTTAAAAAATAGGGCACTCCTGATCTCCTCTCTAGTAACTGTCTTGATGAGTTCGAGTTGTTATTCTCTGAATAATACAGACCCTTTTATCATCACCTCAGGCAAGACTACTGGAAGTTGGTGAGTAGTGATGCCCCCAAATTACACCTCCTTTTAGAAGCGTAAGCGATCGCTGTTCAAATATAAAACCCAACGAAGGTTGGGGTCGATCCCATATGAAATATGGTAGGACTATGGTTGATTAGTGTTTACTTGCCATGTTAGCCATTTATTTCCCTACGAAGGTTTTTTTTAATATGACAAGTAATAATTGTAAATTGAATGTAACCAAGTAACACGTGACAGTTTTAAGAGTTGTAATCAATGAGAGAAGCGACTAGGGTAGTGTTCCCCGTGAGATCATAACTTAGTAAGATGTTTGTACTTAGTATACTAGCTTGGTGCTTAGCATACAAAATCGGTAAGTTAGATTCACCTAAATCCTTGGTCCGGCAGATAGATGAATTTCATCACATGCCTTGGTCTGACCGTGGGTGTATGATTTACTAAACCTTACCCTGGATCCCAGATTAGCTATTCTCGGATAAGGTCAAGCTATTAAATGAGGGTTGATAGCCTCAAATTTCCGTCGTTGAACAACCCTTTTCCCATCCATTACCTCTTTGGTTCGGCAAGTAAGGATAAGACGAGTTCTAACGTTGCGCACCATTAGAAAGCAATCAAAACGAAGGGAAGAACAATATATGCATAATCACCGCCCTAAAATACCCAAGTACTTTGCCTACTTCGTTAATCTTTCATGGTTCTCACAACCCTAGTTGTGAATTTAGCTACTCATATTCATAAGTAAATAAATAATGGTTGTTGGAACAATCATCAGTAGGTACTTACAAGAAGAAGTAAAGAAATCTGAAATCTTGAAGAATGTCTCAAGAACACTTCAATTAATCAATAACAATCTTTAATCTCAAGAACTTATGTTATAATGTCAAAACCAAACGTAGCAATGTCGTGCTTGTCCAAAAATAATGAGTAACAACCGAAAATAAAACCTAAGGAGAAGAATTTATAGACAAAAAGACCAAATCCTAACTATTCTAGGAGAGCTGGACGCGACTGCTGCCTACGGGATTCCCCACGGGCTGTCGTGGATGCAACGGGCGTCGTGGATGCAACGAGCGTCGTCGGTGCCCGTTGGTTCTCTTCAGGTCTTGGTTCCAGGCCTCCTGCCTTGATACCGGAGCGACTGTGATGGGACGTCATGGGTGCAACGTCCATTGTGGTTGCCCATCGGCTGCACTTGCCCTCTCCACATCTCCGCTGCCTTGTTTCCATGGGTGTCTGTGATGGGGCGTCGTAGGTGTCACGCCCAATCGTAGATGCCTGTCGCCCTTTACTTGGCTGCTTCACATATTCTCTGGCTCATGTTAATGGGCTCTGCGACATCCTATTGTGTCATCCACGGGTATCGTGGCAGTCCGCCAGGCTTCAGTGCCTTAGCTTCTCCTGCTGCCTTGTTCAGACGCCTTCTCCCACGGGCCGTCGTGGGTGTGATACCCGTGGGGTATGCCTTTTTCTCCAAAAATTGCAATGCTTTGGCATTTTCGTCTTTTCAATACTTTTTCCTGTACATGTAACAAACGACATCAAATCTAACAAAATGTACTTAAGAACTCCCAACAATCCTTAATTTTGAAGCATCAAAAGTGCCGTGAAATCCCAACACATCAACACCCTCAACTTAGAATGTTTACTTGTCCTCAAGCAACAAACGAAAATAAAAACTAAAATGATGCTTAAGTAGAAGGAAACCAGAAACTACAGCAGCAACATGATTCATTAAACTTTCAACCCTCAGAATAGTACCCACTCCTTAACAGCTCAAAAGCTAGTGCATTTTATCAAGTTATCAAAACAACACACGATGGATCCATGAGTGACAACATGATATTCATAAGTAAACTAGCATACACAATAGACATTCCAACCAAGTGATTAGTAATCACAGTCTACTCTAGTGCCCTCACAACAAAAGAAGTCTCGATCACACCGAATTTCAATTAAACTCACAAGGACTAGGAATCCGCTCACTCTCACAATGAAATTCCAGTTGTACACGCACAATACCATAGGCTTGCCCTTATTTTCTATGCTTTGGATTTTAAATTGTTTGGATAGGATCAATATAGGACTTTGTTAGGCTTGTAATGTAGGCTTAGGGACGGGAATGATACATTTGGGTAAATAGTGACTATGCCCTCCTTGAGACTACAATTACCTCTTTATTTTCTCCACTTTTTAGACCTTACAGTCGTCCTCCCTTATTCTCCTTTCTTTCAAACCTTGTTACTTTTATCAAGCTTTGGGTTGGTTCTATCACATTTTTGAACTTTTCTTTTCCTTCATATTTTTCTTCACTCTTTTTTTTTCTTTTCTTTTTAGCACACAAACCACACCCAGCTTCTTTCTTTTTATCTTTAACCCAATCTTTTCATACCCAACACTTCCTACTTACCCCTACAGTAGCCACCTTCAACTTAGACTTTTAGCCTAAGTTGAGTTGCACAATGTCCAACGAGGGACCAGGACCAAAACAAAGACTTATAGGAAACGGGGAAGATGAATAGGCTAACAACAAAAAGGTTCAACTTTAGGATCAAATTCAGGGATCAAAGGGATTACTTTTCATTTGGTAGGTCATTTGGCTAAAGTGCACTAATTCATAAATGGACTATGATAATGTCCTAACTAAACCATTCTACAACCACATCATGACTAACCAGGAAAGTTTTAGATTGCACAGTACAACAAGAACGGATACTAAGCAGCTTACTTCACACATGGCATAGAGTTTAGACTACAGATTAACTAACTACCGGTTCGTACCTTAGCTTAAGCTACTTATCTCAGTTATATACATGCTATCATTTACAGATCCATCAATGTCAGTCCTAACACCTTATTGCACATAAATTTTGGAGGGTTCTCTATTTTTTTTTAAAAAAATCAGACTATAGCTGCATTCAGTTTCTAATTCACTTCTCCAAACACATATCCTATACTAAACGTGCCGGTTCAACTGAAATTAAAAGTCCTTAGGGAAAGAACACAAGTAAGAAAAACCCAAGGACGTGGATACCATATAGATACCCTAATGGGTTGCCTCCCATGCAACGCCTGATTTAACGTCGCAGCACGACGCGAGTGTTTTGGCTACTCAGACTTCACCAAAACACTCTGCAAAAAACCAGATGATCACAACTGCCCCCACCCCATCTAAAAAGCTGTGAATTATCCCCAATGCACTAAAAAGTAATAAGCAATGGATAATAGGCATACCTGCGGTGCCTAAGCTCGGTCATCGGGTGTAGCAAAAGTCAGGGACTCTTTTTCTGCTTGTCTCATTTCTTTTTTAGCCTTCTTAGCCTCGCGATCCTCTTTCTTTTTCTGGTACTTTGGACTCAAAGAGGCATCACCCTCTCGGACATGCTTATACTTTCGCTTCCTCTTCTTCGTATGCACAGAAGGACTCGGGGGTAATTCAGGCTCTTTTTTCTTCCCCTGTTCAACCTCTTTTCCCTTTCCCAGTTCGGCCGGTGGAAGCTCAGGGTCTATAAAGTCCCACAATTTAAATGCTGGCTCCGACAAAAATATGTGGCAAGACCAGTGGAGCCATAACTTAAGCAGTTGGGCGACTCATAAGCTCATTCACATCTGCCCTTAGCTCAGCTATCTGCTGCTTGACTTCGATAAGTTTAACTGCGCCCATTTACTACAGTTTCTTATCAATCCTCTCTACTAGAGCATCTATACAGTCATTCACATTAAGAAACAGTGCCATAGCTTTCCGGATGGATGCATCGATAATCGACTGAAACTGCAAAGCAAACGTTTTCATTTGTCCCTACGACTCGATGGTTCTCTTAATTGTGTTTGCAAAATTCACCGAATGGAAAGTGAATATTGAATCAGGTTCCTCCATTGGAGGTGAGGCAGAAGATGATGGACCAGCAGTAGTGTGCTCAGTCTGACTATCCTGTGGGGTGGGCACATCAGTGGTGGACGGTGTCGCCTCTGGTGTCGGTATATGTGCCTCTTGGGTCAGGGCCAGTGGTTCTAATGCACCGTTCAAACCCATAACTCTGGTTTCATCCTTCTGACCTTTCAGGATGATATGTCTGGGTGGCTCACTCCGCATGATCAATCCCCGAATATTTTGGGATATTAGCTTCGTCACACAGCTTTGTAATGAGATAGGGAAATGGATAAGAAGAGCTTATATTGGTGACTCTGTCTTTGATCTCTTCAGCTATGATTTGCCCGAAATTCAGCTTGTATTTTGATAACAAGCTGGTGACTAATATAGCTCTTTCCAGAGTGAGCTGGTTGTCTCCACCCATCGGCATCAACCGTAATCGTACTATGGCCCACAAGAACTTAGCCTTAAATAATAGAGAGGCCTTTGTGATTTGTGGCCTGTCTTGGTCTACCCAACTTGGGGTCTTTGTTATGGTGGTGAGCCACTTGGCCAACCATTTTGTTTTTTTGGCTTCAGTCTTCATCCGATGAGCATACTTAAAAGGGTCGGTGATAATCTCATATCCAAGCCCAAAGAGGAACCTGTTGATAGTTTCGGAGGAGATGTTCACAGGGACATCCCGCACTGGTACTCTCTCAAGAGCGGGCAAGTTAGAAGCTTGTTGGCCCTTCTGGCATCGACTTTCCAATATGGCTTGGTAGTTCGCATAGAACTCCCTCACAATAAGTTGTTAGTAATCTGGGAGTGTCTTGCTAGTCCAACCCAACTGGTAATACCAGAAATATTCATCAAGCTTGGGGAAGTACTTTAGCTTAAAAGGATCAATCCTCCATTTCTCAAGCGATAGGTCATCTCATATTTCCCTATGCTGTCACCTCGAGGCTATAATTAAATATTTTCTTTGACCCATCGACATTCCCCTTAGTTTTATCCCGAGCGAGGACTAGTGTTGCACCAGGGCCAGTCAGAGTGGGTGAAGGAGTCTCCCTTTCTGGAGTAGTAGTCTCTATATCAGTGTCAACATCACCCTCCGCATCTTTGGCAAGACTGTGCTCAGACCCTGAACCATCATCATCTCCTGACTCGGTCTCGATTTCCATGCCACTAGGGACCTGGGTAGCTAGTTCTTGCCCCCCTTTTGCTGATGGAGGAGCATGGTCACTCTCCACACTGGAATCAATAGAGCCGAAAGATGATCCTTCCTTCTCTATAGGTGCATTGCCTCCTTCCTCTTCAGACTGAGAAGGTGTTACTATCAACTTTCTTCTGGTTGACCAAACGAGGGGGGTGTTGTCTAAGTCACTTTTTTCGGCTTCAGAATCAGTTTGATCTTTTAGTCGAGACTGGACTGAAGTCTCCTTTTGTCACGACCCGATTTCTCAAGTCATGATGGCACCTACAACCCCCCAGTAGGCGAACCAATTCCCGTAGCCCGGAACAGCTAGTAATGGGCTACTACCTAACCAATATGCTCAATAAGCTGAGATAAGCAGAAGCAGAATGTAAAGATAAGACAATACGGAAGGAATTTACCCGAATATATACATCATGAAACTACACCAACCCCAAGACTTGGTATCGACAGTACAGAAGCTTCTAATAGAATACAAGTGCTAGAAGTAACAAAATGATAAGTACAACTGTCTCCGAATATAGAAAGAGTAACAGTACAAAAGATGAGATGTAGACAAGCACCGACCATCATGCGCTCACCCTAGTCTCGAAGATCCAAAAGCTGCACGAGTATCCAATGCGTTCAACAGCGAAAGCTCAGCTAATATCTGCACCAAAAAAGTGCAGAAGTATGGTATGAGCACCAAAACCACGGGTACTCAGTAGGTATTATCGGCCGACTGAGCGCATATAAGATATAAAAGCAGTAAGTAACAGATAGCAAGAAAGCAGTCACTGAAGCAATAAGCAAGGCACAAGGAGCTAGCACAGATCATCCATAACCAAGAGCTTCAAGTAACATATGCTAGCACAGAGATACAATTACATAGAATCACAGGTGAAGGAAAGGAGAACACACTTGGAGTCCTTGCACAATAATATACGTAAGTAGAGAAGGAGTTGAGAAAATGGCGGTATACCGGTAACCTCAAGTAAAAAGAAAAGACAGAGAGCAGTCAAACATACTCAAAATAGAATCAACGAGTATAAGGAAATCATAACACCAATCCAATCACATGATAGCATAACCAGGGAATCACCTCACAAGTACAACCCTAGGATGACATAACTAGGCCACAATAACCGAGAGATACCACTCAACTTCCCACAAGGATAGAACCAGAGTCTCACACTCTGCTCAGAAGGCCACACAAAAGTGCCTCAATAAGATAGGACTCCCTAGCCCTCACAATAATCAGATATCCCACAACCAAAACCTCAACAGGTTAACCATCACTAATCCTTCACTAACCGAGTGCCAAGACAAGCTCTAAATAAAGACAGGAGTAAATATAGTCTACCTACAGTCCCAACGGCCGCCCATACAACCGAGGAACACAATCAAGTGAAAGCAAACCCTCTGGCATCCCATACTACCGGAGCGTACACTGAACACACAACAAACAAGGGTGGAATCCAATGCATGATATATGATATGATATGATGTGTGAAATAAAACCTCTGTATGTACCTCCTCCGATGCCAATCGGGCCCAGCAGGCAGGTTCCATGGAAGGACTCAACCTGTATACCTCTACTCCACCGTATACCCTTTCCTCCGGCTCACGCAGCCCGAAGCCCCAAGCCCAGAGCGGCAAGGTCCATGGAGGCCCCGACCCCATACTAAAACTCAGTAACAAGACATGTCATTCGGAATCAAGTCCGGGATCAAGATAGAGACCCAGTCTCGAATATGCATGCCCAGACCCTGTCCAGGACTAAAGTAGTAGAAAATGCCTTAAAACCCCCTCCAAGGGTGCCCGGGCGTAACCGGGTCTAAAACTGTAGTAAATAAAGTCTAGTGCTCTGCCCCGCAGAGACTAGTATCAGTAATAAAATCAAGTCTGGTGCTCTGCCCCGCAGAGACTAGTATCAGTAATAAAATCAAGTCTGGTGCTCTGCCCCGCAGAAACTAATACCAGTAATAAAATCAGTGCGAAAACATCCAAAAATCCCCTTTTTGATCATCAACAGTACCAAAAATGGGCCCCCAAGGGCTATGCAAATTTAGGAAAACTGACGGTAGTGGCTCGCAGCCAAAACTGTAGTAAAACATGCAGGGGAAAATCTTTTTCATGGATGATATGCTCGCACACAAATATAAAAGTAGCCAAATGGCTCACAACAACTCCTATCAGCCCTGTATAGGCCCAACAACTACTCAGCAGACATAACCAGCCTAAAAGGATAATCTCTATGTCCGGGACTCGCGGACATTTCCCAATAACCCACCATCTATGTTCCAGAGTCAATACAAGGCCACACATGACCACAAGGGTAATATACAATACTACGCGAATACTACAAACAATGCATGAAATAACGGACGAACAAGGTGGACAAGGTCTGGGGTACCAACCTATAATAACCCACACAAGGATGTTAATTAATGCAGTTATAGCCTATATACGCAGAGTCTAGGTAGGAAAGCCATAACCTACCTGTCATCTGATGACTAGCTGCGGGAATGGCATCGTCCAGGCTCAAACTGCTCCAGGAAGCTCCAAATCACAAAAACACTTTCAACTGAAGTCCCAAAGGCGTCTCTATGAAGCCTGACCAACCAAGGTAATGGAAAAATTGCTAGAATCGATGAGGCTGCAAGAACGAGCCATAGCCATTTGATAAGGTGTTAATGTCACACTCGCGACCAGCCAACTCCAAAGCATAAAATGAGGCCAATAACAATAAGAAATGGAAGCTAAATCCAACAACAATATTCAACTCACATCTCAAAGGAGCGACGAGCTCCCGAGGTACTATTTCAAGGCGTACTTCACGTTGTCCAATCCAATCACTATCGTATCCGATCCCAAAAAGAATCGCACAATTTCCCAATTCCTCCAGCACCTTACCACAACCAGAACACTACAACAATAACCAAACATAACAAGATAAAGGGGCTTTCCAAAGCCACAAATCCAAAATACCACTTCATGGCTCAGAAATCCATAAAACAATACTAGAACATATAATAACGAAGGAGGGTCATAGGGGAGAGATTCCTTGACAAAAATATTCAATATCCCAAGATTAACAACCTGCCTCCTTTCAGGAACAACAAACATATCCAAATCGAACAAGAAACTACTACAAGTTATCGAAAAATACAACTTTTCGTAACTAGAAGCTTAGAATCTTGATTAACAAATAGATAAGTGTACGGGATCCATACCTCGCCAATATAACTCCGTAGATACTGCCAAATACTCAGAAAACACCTGCTAGCTCGCTGCATCAACAACCACGAAGATATGCCATGAAATCGATGGGGAAAGCTATACCAAAATGACGAGCTCGCGACATAGAGCAACTTCCGTTAAACTTCTGAATTGAAAGGATCAAAGTTCATGGATTATTTATGGACTTTCCTTCTGATTTTCTGAGACTCTACTTAGACACTTGCTTCTGTACCATGACACCGGTGAACCTAGAGCTCTGTTACCAAGCTGTCACGACCCGATTTCTCAAGTCATGATGGCACCTACAACCCCCCAGTAGGCAAACCAATTCACGTAGCCCGGAACAGCTAGTAATGGGCTACTACCTAACCAATACGCTCAATAAGCTGAGATAAGCAGAAGCAGAATGTAAAGATAAGACAACGCGAAAGCAATTTACTCGAATATATACATCATGAAACTACACCAACCCTAAGACTTGGTATCGACAGTACAAAAGCTTCTAATAGAATACAAGTGCTAGAAGTAACAAAATGATAAGTACAACTGTCTCCAAATATACAAAGAGTAACAATACAAAAGATGAGATGTAGACAAGCCCCGACCATCAGGCGCTCACCCTAGTCTCGAAGATCCAAAAGTTGCACGAGTATCCAATGCGTTCAACAGCGAAAGCTCAGCTAATATCTGCACCAAAAAAGTGCAGAAGTATGGTATGAGCACCAAAACAACGGGTACTCAGTAGGTATCATTGGCCAACTGAGCGCATATAAGATATAAAAGCAGTAAGTAACAGATAGCAAGAAAGCAGTCACTGAAGCAATAAGCAAGGCACAAGGAGCTAGCACAGATCATCCATAACCAAGAGCTTCAAGTAACACATGCTAGCATAGAGATACAATTACATAGAATCACAGGTGAAGGAAAGGAGAACACACTTGGAGTCCTTGCACAATAATATAAGTAAGTAGAGAGGGAGTTGAGAAAATGGCGGTATACCGGTAACCTCAAGTAAAAGGAAAAGACAGAGAGCAGTCAAACATACTCAAAATGGAATCAACGAGTATAAGGAAATCATAACACCAATCCAATCAGATGATAGCATAACCAGGGAATCACCTCACAAGTACAACCCTAGGATGAAATAACTAGGCCACAATAACCGAGAGATACCACTCAACTTCCCACAAGGATAGAACTAGAGTCTCACACTCTTCTCAAAAGGCCACACAAAAGTGCCTCAATAAGATAGGACTCCTTAGCCCTCACAATAATCAGATATCCCACAACCAAAACCTCAACAGGTTAACCATCACTAATCCTTCACTAACTGAGTGCCAAGACAAGCTATAAATAAAAACAGGAGTAAATATAGTCTACCTACAGTCCCAACGGCCGCCCATACAACCGAGGAACACAATCAAGTGAAAGAAAACCCTCCGGCATCCCATACTACCGGAGCGTACACTGAACACACAGCAAACAAGGGTGGAATCCAATGCATGATATGATATGATATGATGTGTGAAATAGAACCTCTGTATGTACCTCCTCCGATGCCAATCGGGCCCAGCAGGCAGGTTCCATGGAAGGACTCAACCTGTATACCTCTACTCCACCGTATACCCTTTCCTCCGGCTCACACAGCCTAAAGCCCCAAATGACTTGGGCCGCTACAAGTAAGCTCTAATGGTACAAGAAAGGCGAAAACGTGTAAATGATCGGAAGGGTCATTACACCTTTACTTTTTGAGTCCCCCTACATCGGAGTGGTGTTTTTGGTGCCATTTAGTACCTGTAGGTAACCAACGTTAGCAATCGAAACCAAAAATAAAAAACCAGGAAAATTTAGCCCTTAGAAAATTTTCAGAAAATTTAGCCTCCCACGAGCGTGGGAGGTTCAACGTCCCATGGCAAAGGGAATTGGAATGGTCCAGTGAAGTTTTCAGGTGAAATAGTCCTCCCACGACCCTGTGCCACGGGCGTCGGAGGTCCAACATCCCATGGAACAGGGCGTCAGATCAAGGCAGTGGGATTCTTTAAGGACAAGCTGTCCTCCCACGGGCTCCTGCCACGGGCGTGGGAGGTCCGACGTCCTATCGGATCGGGCGTCAGATTTGGACAGAGGCTTTTTCAAACCTTGAACCATTTCTAATGCCCTGATCGACCCCCGTCGTGCCTGAGACGGCTCATCTGCTGGCCCGTGGGATCAAGTCAGGCACACAATGTTCTCTCCCTCATTCTTTGTTCGAACGAGTTTCACTTCCCATCATACACAATTTCTAAACACACAAAACTCCTGCACACCACATCAACCCATTACCCATACCACAACACAACCCTAGTTCCCAATCTTTTTATACGTTATACACACAACCACCAAACCAAGTTCACACGTAGGGTTTACTAGCAAGTACACATATTTTTCAACACATGAACCTTTAATTACTCACATAGAAACAAGATGGAATTGAACCTAAATAAATTATATAAAAAAAGGACACTTACTGTTGATTATTCAACAAATCCTTTGAGGATCGACTTGTAAGCCTTTTGTGTGAACTTGTTTAGTGGTCTGTGATTTGTGAGATTAAATTGGACTTCGAGGGAGTGAATCGTGGGTTGATGGATTTTGATTGTGGGTGAGAGAGAGGAGTCGATTTGGGAGAAGAGGGGGTTTGAGTAATGTTTGACCTCAATTGAATGAGGTTAAACTCTTAATAGATGCGGGGAAAGAGGGAAAAGGGAACCAGGTCGGGTCGAGTGCCAATTAAAAAAAACTTTTAAATCTTTGACCCAGTTGACCGACCCAGACGATAGGCTACGCGACGCTCGTCAGGCATGCGACCGCCCGTCATACAACCTAACTTACGTGGACGTCCGAAGCTGGCCTCCCACGCTTGTCAGGGATAAGACGTCCCGTCATGTGGGAATGAGCCAATGGCTCCTTGTCTTTGTTCGTGGCATCACACCCATTCTCCACGCCCGTCAGAGCCGTGATGGCCTGTTATATGAGGCGTGGAAATAAGGCCGTCCACATAATTTCAACACTTAGCATTTTTTATCTTGGAAGCCTTATTCCCACGGGTGTGGCACCTGTGACGGCCCATCACAGAGCCCATGGGACCCTTTTTTTACCTGCAGTTCTTGCAATTTTGTTTTCATCTCCCCACTTCCTGCAAATTCAACACACACTAGTCCATGGGTTTTCTCCCATGCAGCGCCTGATTTAACGTTGTGGCACGACGGAAGTGTTTTGGCTACTAAGACTTTACCAAAACACTTTACAAAAGCAAAAATAAAAAGAAAAAATCATGGGTTGCCTCCCATGCAGCGCCTGATTTAACGTCGTGGCACGACGCAGGTTGCTTGATTACTCGGACTTCATCAAGCTCCTTGAGTGGGATAAATTCATCAAGGCTCCAGGCTTCAATTGTTTTGAGTTCCTCTACTGTGCCAAAATAAGCTTTAATCCGCTGTCCATTAGCCTTGAACCATTTTCCTTCATGATTCTCAAGTTCAAAGGCCCCGTGAGGAAACACTTATACCACCTTGAATGGTCGAATCCACTTGGACTTCAACTTGCCAGGAAACAAGCGAAGTCTAGAATTGAAAAGCAGGACCAAGTCACCCGGTTGGAAGTTTATCTTTTCTATCTTCCGGTCATGATAAAATTTCATGCTCTCCTTATATAAGGCTGAACTCTCATATGCATTCAGGCGGAACTCATCTAACTCATTCAAATGCTGAAGCCGCTGCAATAATGCCTCAGACCAATCTAAGTTCAACTTCTTCAATGCCCACATGGCCTAATGCTCTAACTCGACCGAAAGATGGCACGCCTTACCAAACACAAGCTGATATAGTGACATACCTATTGGGGTCTTGAATGCAGTCCGGTACACCCAAAAAACATCATCTAACTTCCGCGACCAATCCTTTCTATTGGCATTGACCATCTTGGACAAGATTGACTTGATTTCGTGGTTGGAGACTTCCACTTGCCCACTAGTCTGGGGATGATAGGGGGTTGCAACATTGTGCTTAACTCCATATTTCTTGAGTAAAGCCCAAAACAACTTGTTGCAAAAGTGCTTGCCTCCATCACTAATGATTGTCCTTGGTGTATCGAATCTGGAGAAGATGTTCTTTTTCAAGAACGCTGTGACACACTTACCCTCATTACTGGGAAGCACAACCGCCTTTACCCATTTTGATACATAGTCAACATCCACCAATATGTATCAGTTTCCATTAGACAACACAAATGGACCCATGAAGTCAATACCCCAAACGTCGAACAACTCAATCACAAGGATGGGATTAAGAGGAAGCTCATGCCTCCTTGATATACCTCCTTCTCTTTGACACCTACTGCAAACTTTAGCAAAATCATGGGCATTTTGTGAATGATCGGCCAATAGTAGCCACATTGTAAGATCTTTTGTGCAGTCCGGATACCACTATGATGTCTCCCAACAGGGGATGAATGGCAAGCCTCTAGAATCTCCATCATCTCAGCTTCCAGCACACATCTACGGATCATAGAATCAGCACACACATGAAATAAGAATGGCTCCTCCTAGAAGTATTTCTTGACATCAGACATGAACTTTCTTCTTTGGTGAACAGACATATCAGGAGGCACCAAGTCACTTGCCAAATAGTTGGCAAAATTTGCAAATCATTGAACCAGGTCTTGAGAAGCGGCTAACACTTGCTTATCTGGGAACCAATCATCAATCTCCTGTGCATCATCAAGCTTTAGCATAGCTTCTTCCTCCAATCTAGAAAAGTGATCTACTTCCTGATTCTCTGTGCCCTTCCTGTCCTTGACCTTAAAATCAAACTCTTGTAGCAGGAACACCCATCTAATCAGCCTCGACTTATCATCTTTCTTCGCCATGAGGTAACGAAGAGCTTCATGGTCAGTATGCACCACCACCTTGGTGCCAAGCAAATATGATCTGAATTTTTCAAATGCAAAGACTACAACAAGTAGCTCTTATTCAGTCACTGTGTAGATTTCTTGAGATGGGTTAAGTACTTTGCTAGCGTAGTATATGGGATGCAAAATCTTTTCATGCCTTTGGCCTAGGACTGCTCCTAGCGCCACACCACTAGCATCACACATAACCTCAAACGGCTGAGACCAATCTGGAGAAATAATAATGGGAGCAGAGACCAACTTTTATTTAAGGCATTCGAATGCCTTCAGACATGCATCATCAAACACAAACTTTACCTCCTTCTCCAATAATTTTCACAATGGATTAGCAATTTTGGAGAAGTCCTTGATAAACCTTCTATAGAAACCAGCATTCTACAAAAAGCTCTGAATCCCCTTTATAGAAACTGGTGGGAGCAATTTTTCAATCACCTCAATCTTCACTTTGTCGACCTCAATACCCTTCTATGAGATCCGATGGCCAAGCACTATACTCTCTTTCACCATGAAGTGACATTTTTCTCAATTAAGTACCAAGTTTCATTCTTCACACCTCTTTAGTACACAACTAAGATGAGACAAACAGTCATCGAAAGAATCACCCACCACTGAAAAGTCATCCATGAACATCTCAATAGTGTCCTCTACCATGTCATAGAAGATGGACATTATGCAATGCTGAAAAATTACTGGTGCATAGCATAGACCAAAAGGCATCCTCTTAAACGCAAATGTCCCATATGGGCAGGTGAAAGTGGTCTTCTCTTGGTCTTCAGGCGCAATCAAATTCTGATTGTAGCCTGAATAACTATCAAGAAAATAATACCATCCTCTACCAGCAAGACGGTCTAACATCTGATCCATGAACGACATCGAAAAATGATCCTTTTCAGTCCAAGCGTTCAGCTTCCTATAATCTATGCATATACGCCAGCTTATAACTGGCCTCATTGGGATCAACTCACTCTTCACATTTGGAACTACAGTAATCCCACCCTTCTTTGGCACACATTGAACAGGGCTCACCCATTTGCTATTCGCAATAAGATAAACCACATCTGCATCCACCCACTTGATAATCTACTTTTTGACAACCTTTTGCATAGGCTGATTCAACCTACGCTAGTGCTCAATACTCAGAATGCAATCTGGGGCTAGCTGAATTTTATGGGTGCAGATTACAAGTGGAATCCTAATAATGTCGGTAATGGACCAACCAATAGCCCTTTTGAACTTTCTCAACACAGAAACTAGAGATTCAACTTGCCCTTCTCCTAAGTCTGTAGCAATAATAACTGGCAAGGTCTCATTAGCTCCTAAGAAAACATACAGGTGAGATGGAAGTGCCTTGAGCTCCAAGACTGGAGGCTCCTCAATAGATGGTCTGGCAGGTGGTGTCTGTCTATTCTTTAGGTCCAAATCAAGTTTCTTTGGAGTGTAGGTATAAGACCCCATACCTGCAAGTGGTTCAACCATATCATCATATTCTTCAATGTAATCTTCATCAAAATTTATAATTAACAGTTGCTAATGCTTCAACACCAAGTCTCTCCTCAACAGGCATAATTAGCTGATCCTCATTAACCACATCAATAACAGAAACCACTCGCATGTCATTATGATACTTCATTGACTGACAGACATTAAAAGTAACTACCTCATCATTTAATCTGAACTTCATTTTCCCAGTCTCTAAATCAACCAATGAGCGTCTGGTAGCAAGGAATAATCGTCCTAAGATGATAAGAACCTCAAAATCTACCTCGCAGTCAAGAATCACAAAGTCCGCAGGGAAGATGAATATTAACTTTCACAAGCACATCATAGAGAATCCCTACAGGCCTTTTTACTGTGCGATCTATCATAAGAATCCGCATTATAGTTGGTTTGGGGGCTCCCAAGCCCAACTGATTAAACACTACAAATGGCATCAGATTGATGCTAGCACCCAGATCATACGACGCCTTAGAAAAGTAGAATGCCCCAATTATGCATGGAATAGTGAAAGCTCCAGGATCTTTCTTTTTCTGCACCAAATAATGAGAGGCTATTGCACTACAATGGTGCAAATTATCAGTTGGCTCAAAACTCACCGTTCTCTTCCTAGTCACCAGATCCTTTATGAATTTAGCATATTCAGGCATCTGCTCCAATGCTTCAATTAAAGAAATATTGACTGAAAGTTATTTCAGCATGGAGATGAACTTGTGAAATTTTTCGTCCTCAACCATTTTCTTTAATCTCTATAGGTAAGATGGAGAAGGCAATGACATGGGCTTCAAGACTAGTGCAACCTCTTTGTTATTCGCTTTCGACTCAGAAGATTTCCTCTCACTTGGCCCTTCAGCGCTATCTTTTTCCTCAGACTCGACCACAATTTTAGCATCATCCTTTTTAGACTCGGATGGCTCATCAAAAACTACAGGCATAGGAGGGTCAACAGTCTATTTTCCACTTCGGGTAGTCACATTCATAACCTGTCGATCATTCTTCGGATTCTGAATGGTGTCACTTGGGAGAGTACCCTTTTGACGCGAATTTATGCTAGTAGACATCTGGTGCATCTGGGTCTCAAGCTGCTTTATGGAGACAAAATGGGCCTCCACTGTTTGACTCATACATGAAAGGTCAGCTCACATCTCTTTCATGCTTGCATCCGTAGAATCAACCTTTTGAAATACTTTGTTGAGCAACTCCCTCATGGTTGGTTGTTCAGGTCTATCTTCGTGATTTCCAAGAGGGACATACAGACCACTTCTATCATTCATGTAGCCATCCTTTTTATACCAGTCACCATCCCTGTCTCTAGCTCTGCTCTTATCTCTGTAGCTAAACCAATTATAGTGGTCATTTCTATCTCTGTTCCAACCTTTATTCCCTTGGCCAAAGGCTCGGAAACCCTCTCCTTGATCATTTAGATAACTAACCTCCTCATCGGATGAGTAATCATCTGGCCTTAGTGCTTTCCCATGTGAACTGATAGCTTTCACCTTTTCTACTCCCTCATCTAGGATCTTTTTCTTTGCAATCAACCCAATGCTTGTTTTCAATTCAACAACTTCCTGTTTTATGTCTTGAAAATCATTAAGTTCAATGGACTTTCCAACCGCGTATGTACCTGCTGGGGTCTCAGACTCTCTAGTATACCATGCTCTGTTAGTCTTGGTCACCCTGTCAAGCATCTCAGAGGCTTCAATATATGAGTTCTTTATGAATGCTCCTCCAGTTACAGTGTCAGCTACTGCTTTTGTGTTGACGTTCAATACTTTGTAGAAGATCTCCATCAGATGACATGAAGGGATTCCGTGTTTTGGAACTTGTTTCAGCTTCTTATTGAACCTCAATGACCATGTCTCATATAATGCCTTCACCGGTAGTTGCTTAAAATTATAGACTTTTTGCTTCAGCTATAACATCCTTAATGGAGGAAAGAACCGCTCCAGAAGCTGAGTCTTTAACTCATGCCAAGTGTATATGGAATTATCGAGTAATTCTGAGAGCCACACAGTTGCCTTTTCAGTCAATGAGAATGGAAACAGTCTCAGTCTAATAACATCTTACCCCACTCCTGGTAAATTATAAGCTTTACAAATTTGCAAAAAATTTCACATGTAGATTTGAATCTTCCGTAGGCGTTCCAATATATAGTCCCTTCAGGTTCAGCAACTGGATCATGGTGCTGGTGATGTCAAACTTCATTTTCTCAGTCAATGGTGGCAACACTATAGGTCCAGTAATGCCCACTTCCTCCACATCATCATCGTCCTCATAGTAGCGAGGGGCATACCTTTGTTGCTATATCTTTCAGCCCCTATTTTATGGTAAATTCCAGCTAGCTTCTGCCTCATCTCTCACAGCTTATTGTCGTGCTTGCCTTGCTTGCTCAGCTGTTGCATTTTGAGCTGCAAGGTTTGCTGCAATTGTAGCATCTTCAGCAGCAAGGGCATCTTCCCCTGCCTTTTTCCTCTGCTCTGCTTCAGCCAAAAAATGAGTTGTGATCTGCTCTGGTGTTTCATGCTCTCCCTCTTTAGCCATGTTTCTAAGAGTTCTGTCGAGTTCAGGATCATATGGGATCAATGTATTGCCTTGACTCCTTGTACTGGGCATGCATAAGTGTGCAACATGCGTCACAAAACAAAAATAACAGAAAAAGTAAAATCAGGAAATAAGGACTAATAGTGAAATAAACATAATATCTCTTAATCCTAAAACCGTATTTCCCGATAACGGTGCCAAAATTTGATACGCCCAAATTATACCTCTTTTTAGAAGCATAAGCGGTTGCTGTTCAAATATAGAACCCAATGAAGGTTAGGGTCGATCCCACAGGGAATATGATAGGACTATGGTTGATTAGTGTTTACTTGCTCTGTTAACCATTTATTTCCCTACAAAGGTTTTTTTTTAATGTGACAAGTAATAATTGTAAATAGAATGTAACCAAGTAACACGTGATAGTTTTAAGAGTTGTAATCAATGAGAGAAGCGACTAGGGTAGTGTTCCCCATGAGATCATAACTTAGTAAGGCGTTTGTACTTAGTATACTAGCTTGGTGCTTAGCATGCAGAATCGGTAAGTTAGGTTTACCTAAATCCTTGGTCTGGCAGATAGATGAATTTTACCACACGCCTTGGTTTGGCTGTGGATGCATGATTTACTAACCCTTATCCTGGATCCCAGATTAGTTATTCCCAAACAAGTTCAAGCTATTAGATGAGGGTTGATAACCTCAAATATCCGTTGTTAAATAATCCTTTTCCATCCGTTACCTCTTTGGTCCGGCAAGTAAGTATAAGGCAAGTTCTAATGTTGCATACCATTAGAAAACAATCAAAATGAAGGGAAAAACAATACATGCATAACCACCGCGCTAGAATACCCAAGTACTTTGCCTACTTCATTAATCATTCATGGTTCCCACAACCCTAGTTGTGGATTAGCTACTCATGTTCATAAGTAAACAAATAATGGTTGTTGGAACAATCATCAGTAGATACTTATAAGAAAAAGTAAAGAAATCCAAAATCTTGAAGAAAGTATCAAGAGCACTTCAATTAATCAATAACAATATTTAATCTCAAGAACTTATGTTATAATGTCAAAACCAAACGTAACAATGTCGTGCTTGCCCAAAAATAATGAGTAACAAACAAAAATAAAACCTAAGGGGAAGTATTTATAGACAAAAAGACCAAATCCTAACTATTCTAGGAGAGCTAGACGCGACTGCTATCGATGGGACACCCCATGAGCCGTCATGGCATGATGCCCGTCAGGTCTCTTCAGGTCTTGGTTCCAGGCCTCCTGCCTTGATACCATCGGTTGTGATGGAACGTCGTGGGTGCGATGACTATTATGGTTGCCTGTCGGTTGCACTTGTCCTCTCCACATCTCCGCTGCCTTATTTCCACTAGCATTTATGACGAGGCATCGTAGGTGTCACGCCCGTCGTGGATGCTCGTTTTCCTTTACTTGGTTGCTTCACATATTCTCTAGCTGATGTTGATGGGCTTTGCAACATCCCGTCATGTTATCTATGGGCGTCGTGGCAGCCCATCTGGCTTCAGTGCCTTAGCTTCTCCTGTTGCCTTATTCAGACGCCTTCTCCCATGGGCTGTCGTGGGTGTGATGCCCATGGGGCATGCCTTTTTGCCCAGAAATCTGCAACTCTTTGGCATTTTCATCTTTTTAATACTTTTCCATATACATGTAACAAACGACATCAAATTCAATAAAATATACTTAAAAAATCCTAAAAATCCTTAATTTTAAGCATCGAAAGTGCCATGACATCCCAACACATCAAGCAGCAGTACCAAGAAGATCTTTATAAAAACTAGTTACCTCCTGCTCAATAGCTTTATCTGAGCATAGCATAGTCCCATCTCTATTGACTAGCCTTCTTATAGAATTCTGAGCTTGTCGATATCTCAAACAAGCATGAAAATAGGTTGTATTCATGTCGCCCAATTTCAACCAGTTGACTCTAGATTTTTTCTAGGCAATGATTTCTTCCACTGCCGACCATTTTTCTAATTGTTGCTTTGCCTCTCTTTCCCCATGCACCAGGTCATGAAAGCGGGTGTGATCCCTCATTTGTTCCTGGATCTCAAGTAGGTGGCTCCTGGCCTTTTTAACCCTGTCCTCCACTGCATTAAATTATGTGCTAGCTAGATGTTTTAAACCAGTCTTGACATTCTTTAGTTTGTTCCAGATTTCCCTCATGCCATACCCTTGAACAGGCAACCCCCACTGATCAGTAATAATTCTAAGGAAATACGAATGCTCAACAGTGTAGTTGTAGAACTTAAAAGGTCTAGACCTCTTTTCCTCCAGTTCTTCAAATTTCACACTAAGAAGGCAATGATCAGAGAACAAGGGTTCCATAATCATTCCTTCTATGTATGGCCATTGTTGGACCCAGGAGGCATTGACAAGCATTCTATCTATTTTGCTCAGGATGTGGTTATTAGACCATGTGTACTGCCTACCAACAATTTTTATTTCACTCATCCCATTTATCTGCAAGAAATCAGCAAAGTCTTGAACTTCTTGGTCTTGCACTGGGTTCCCATGTATCCTATCCTCAACATCTAACACTGTATTAAAATCTCCCATTACAAAAACAGGTCTAGAGAGTGTGCTTAGAGATGCAGTCAGCTTCACCTAGAGATCCTTCCTGTCCTGAATAGTATGCAAACCGTAGATGGCAAAGAAAGCAAAGGTGGTATTGGACTAGAGTATAGTCAATTGGCCAAAAATAAACTGCCGATGACAATCAATGACTGAGAAATCCACAAAAGCCTGATTCCATAGTACCCAGATTCTCCCCCAGGAGTTGCACAATAGTTAGCTATCCAATTCCATTGCCTCACTAATTTCTTTATTATTCTAGTAGCCTTCCCTTCCTTAACTCTATTCTCAGTAACAACAATTAAGTAAATTTTATTCGTGAGGCAAAACTCTTTAAGCTCTTTATGCTTATAAACCTTATTTATTCCCCTAACATTCCATGTAATGACCATCAGAGAGGATTTAGGGGAATGCTCCTACTAGTACCCACACGATCATCATATATTCCTTGTGAACCCAAAGCACTGACATAACTTCCCCCTAAAGTTCCCTGGACAAGATAGTAAAGGCATTGGGACTTCTCGTCTGCGTTTGATTACCCATTACAAGGGGTCTAGCTCCTGATTTCCCACTTACCTGTGTCCATTGCATCTCGTCTCTTTGGGGAGGGGTATGGTGGGATATAGGTCTATCTGCCTGCAGTGACTGGTCAGGACATAATTAGGACTTGTATCTTCCCTGAGGGTCAATAGCACCATCCACCTCAGGGTCTAGAATTTTATTAACCTTTCATTATTTCTTTTGCTTTGTTTCCTGCTCATTAGTTTTCTGTGAAGACTCCTTTGCCCCCTATCTAGCTATGAATGAGTGAGCAATCTGGCAACAAGATGGGATATAAATCAGGAGCCAATCATGCATAATAGCTTGTTCCATTACCTTACCAGAAGGATCACAGATTCTAACATTGTTGGGTAAGGGCCTTATCACGTCCATCTCTACTAGTATCCTTGCATAAAATATTCGGTCAGCTTTGATAATACAATCATCTGCATATATCGATTTGCCCAATCCACTCCCCATTCTACTTAATCCATCCCTACTCCAGCAATTTAACGGCAAGTTGGGTAGCTTAACCCACAATGGTATAGTCCTCAACACCTCTTCGTTAAAATTAAACTCAGCAGACCATGCTCTGATGATCATCGGCCTATTGAAGAGAGTATATGGACCAGAGCATAGTACTTTATCCCTTTCTTAGTGCTGCTGAACTTGATCACAAAATACCCATCATTGTGGAACAAATCTTTAGGTTTCGATACTAAATTCCATTGCCCCGCTATGAACCTCTCCACAGCTCCAATTGATGGGGTATTACCTACCACATATAATATAAGCGCAGAATTCCATTTAGAGTTCTCAGCTTCCAGATCCTCTTTTAGTAAGTGGACCACAATTTCACCTTCTTCAATCACCGGTGGGACATACGCTAGTGACATTCCCTTAGAAGCTAATTTGTTACCATCAAATAAATCAGCCCATGATCTACTTTTATCCCCCGCTCCTTGGATTAGATCAACCTCCTCTACATGCACATGCCCCTTCAATTTCAGATATGGTTCAGTAGTAACTATTCCATTGCTCTTTGTTGAACCTCTTGTCAACTGGTGGAGGGCTGTCCCAAGCACTGCATCAGACCACAGGCCAGAGCTGGCAGCTGCTAGAGGCAGCCATCGTAAATCCTCTGTTTCTAGTAGGTCTTCATCTTCATGTTGGGTTTGATTTCCTCCCGAGCTCAAAGGTTCCTTTCGTCCCTTAGCTTTGCCAGAACCTTGTACTCGTACTTCCTTGATTTTCTTAACCGGTGGTTTCTTAACGGTGTCCTTTCTCGATCGTCCCCTCGCCATCGGAGATATGCACAGGTTAGCAAGAACCTAACGTGCACCGAGAGAGAAAAGAGTGTTGAAAATATACAATTTTAATAGTAGTAGAATATTAAATGGAGAAGATTTTTGTTCTTTCTTTCCTATAATTCAATTTTAATTTTGATATAGAAAGATAATTTTTTTGTCATGATTCATGAACTAATGGACTCTCTAATTTTTTTTAATTGAAAATTAGAGGTTGAAATGATAGAGAAGAAGAAGAAGGAGAAGAAGAAGGAGAAGAAAATAAAAAAATAAAAAATATGCTTTTTAGGCTCTTCGCGTGTCTACCTAAAGTAAAAATCACACAAGTTACCAAGTCTGTGAAAAGTGTCAATACCCTATTACACACAAAAAAAGTATCAAAATAACACAGTCCGACTTTACCTTAGGTATTCAAAATGTACAAGGCTTACTTGAGGTGCCTAAGTGAAAGTCATGCCAACTTTAGGAGATTGTCAATGGGTTCCGTTTATAATGTATCTATTAATTTGGCACTTAATATTTGTGATTTTTGGGGTGATTTCTCATCATATAAATTGGAATGTTATTCATCTTTAAAAAATGCACTTGAAAGAAGAAAATTCTCTCCCCTTTCTACATCGTTTATCAAAGATATCTTATTTTATATTATGTCATTTGTTATCAATTTACAATATGTTTTTCTACTTTTTTTCCCTAGTATTCTTCGAAGTTGAATTCCGATTCTTACTATTGAAGTGGTGTAGCTAAAATTAGTCTAACGTGTTTGTGTATCCAACCAGATGGATGAGCTATTTAATTACATTATTGACCCTTTTTGTGCCTATGAACATCATAAGTGTTAAGTATTATATTCACGATGATTTCTTTTATTTCTAATGTTCATTGTGATTTTCTTAAATCAAATGGTTGCATATGTTAAATAGCATATATTAAGTCAAGTTCGTGACAAATGATTAATTTCTACTCAATTTGACCATACAGGTATGGTTAAATGTTCTTAATAATTTTTCTTTTAGTATAATTTCATGCAATTAACATGATATATTTTTATTGGCTTAGGAACGGAAGTTGGTCCTAATAGAGATTGCAGTTTGCAAGCATATAATATAGGCCCATGCGGGTCATGAAATATTTCTTGGTGCACTTTACCCTATTATGTCGATTGAGGGCAAGACAGTGAATTTAAGTCTCATCGCTTCAAAAGGATAAGAAAGGATAAGACATCGAGTTAGAGTCTTGATGTACCATGATAATAAAATATTCGATTAATGTCCCATTATATTATGGCCTAACACGTCTTTATATGGGTAAGGCCTTGAGTTCAAGTCTCAATGAACTATTTTGATGATATAATGATGACTAAGAAAAAACTACTGTATTTTTGATGATAGTCATGAATGTTATAATGACAATTGAATGGCCAAGAAACTTATTATTGTTATGAAATGCATATTCATCTAATAGATGTTTATACATATTTATTAAATTATATGAGCTTTTTGTATGTTATAATGTAGGCAAAACTCATTGGTAGCCCTCTAAAATTGACGTAATTTTTCGCTTAGGCACCTCAAGTAAGTTTGGTACATTTTGAACATTTAAATAACTTAAAATTTGTGTTATTAGATACTTTTTTAACAATCTGCTAAAATTACAAGTGTATGTATTACACTCGCTGATGACGTGGCATGATGACTAATTAAAAGATGCCATGTGGCCTTTAGGTATAAAATAATAATTACAAATAAATCATAAAAGAAAAGTAGAAGAAAAACTATTTTTCATAAAAAAAAAGAAGCTATTTTCTAAATACCCCCCAACCTACCCAAACCCTCCTTCCCCAGAAATTTGATGCCACAGTTATTAGAACTCCATCACCAGTGGCCATCATCAACTCCACCTTCTTATTTCTTTTTTTTTTCTTTTGATTCAAATAAGCTTCATAGACAAATTCAAGAACAAGAAGCTACAAACTGCATTATACATCACACATGCTAATAACTGCTAATCAAAAGAATTGCAATGAAAAAAATATGAATGAGTAAAATCTAAAAATTAAGGGACTAAAATGGTAGCTTTTTATTTTTGCAAATGAAATAAACTATTAGATTAATAAATTCGTATAATCATTGACAAAAAAAATGGAGAGTTTGTCAAAAATTTCTTGAAATTCATAACTGATTTCTTCTCTTGATGAACTTCTTTTTCTTTCTTTTGATTATGTCAACTTTGATTAATAGGTGAAATCTACATTTATATTGATATAGTAACATGTTGAAATAAAATTTTGAAGAAAAAATGGAATTTCACGAGAATATTTTTTTTGGCGAAGTTCTTTTAAGAACTTTTTTTTTTTGATTTTATACAAAAAGAAAATATCACATGTTCTTAGAGAATGATGGTGGTCTTCATTTTTTTTGGTAAACAAGATAATAATGATGGAAGATTTGTTAATATTGTTAATAGTAGAATGTTAAATGGAGAAGAGTTTTGTTCTTTCTTTCCTATAATTCAATTTTGATTTCAATATAGAAAGACAAAATTTTTGTCATGATTCATGAACTAATGGATTTTCTAATTTTTTTCGTAATTGAAAATTTGAGGTTGAAATAATAGAGAAGAAGAAGAAGGAGAAGGAAATAAAAAAAAAATATATATGCCTTTTAGGCTCTTCACGCGTCTATTTGAAGTGAAAATCACACAAGTTTCCAAGTCAGTGAAAAGTATCAATACCCTATTACACAAAAAAATAAGTTTCAAAATGTGTAATACCCCAGAAATCAAACCAACTTTCTAAATCTGAACCTCCGAAAAAATTTATGTTCTCAGAAATTACGGGTCCAAACCACGGACCATGGTTGAAACCACAAGTCATGAAATGAAACCGTGGAATGCCTTCTGAAGGTTAGCCTCTGATCTGAGAACCACGAGTTGGTTCTTCGGAACATAGTTCACTCTACGGACCGTAAAGTCAACTCGTGGAACTTGATCTGAGGGTTTCCTGTTTTCTCAGGAACCACGAGTGACTTCTACGGACCATAGTCTGAACCACGGACCGTAGTGTACACACGTTGTATTGAATCAGAGGCCAGTTAAGCCCCCAGGAATTATGACTTGGGTCTACGATCGGCGATCCATTCTACGGATCCACCTTATTGACCGTATTTGGCTTCTGCAGCCTGATCACTTGGCCAGGAACGACGGATGGCAACCATAAGCCGTGGTTTGGTCTACGACCCGTGGAATCCACCCGTGGTCCCTGAAAGTTAACTTTTTCTAGCTTTTTTCTAATTACGTTTCAGGGGTATTTTAGTTATTACCCACCCTTTTAACTCCTAAATGATGTCATTTTGACTATTTCTAGAAGGGTTTTCACATTCATTAGCCTAAGTCCCTTCTCAAATATTCATTCATCTCCCAAAAAGGAAAGGAACTACTTCAAGCTCCAAGTCTCAAGCTCCAAAATCAAGTCTCCTTTCTTTTCAATTTCAAGTGAGTTAGCTTCAATCAAGGTATGTGGGTATTCAATAATGGGTTTCTTTCACCCTTGTTCCCAAAACCCCCAATTCTTATTTTGAATTATGAACTTGTGAAATTAGAGTTTTAATCTAAATTGGGGAAAGCTTATGAAATCAGTTTCTATGCATCAATTCATGGTTTCTTATCGTTTATTTATGATTTGAATAAGATTCCTTAATTGGTTTCAAAAGCCCATGCATTCAAGTTAATTTCTAGCATGATTCTATTGAATTACATGTTTTCAAATGAAAGTTTACATGTTTAAATAACATGTCGTTATGTATTTATGAAATTGCATGCCTAATTTTTCAAGTATGAATTTAAGAAGAAAAAGTATGTTTTGAATTATGGCTATGCTAAGCTTCAAGAACTTATGATATGAGAATTGCATGATACCCAATGCGTTTTCATGCATATCAACAAGATTTGGCATGAGATTGTGTCACTATGAATTTATTAGCTACATGTACATGTTTTGGGAGTAGTATTTAGCACCGAGTGATGAGGGTTCGATTACCCAAGTCCAAAACTATGTTGTCAGCGTAGGTTATAAATCGTCCGATGGAATTATGAAAGTGGTACCACTCTATGAAATTAATGGTGTCCTTGCCTTAGCGGGGCATAGGGAAGCTTTGCCAACTAGGGTTATATAATTGGGTATGGTGGCCCGTACTTTGGCAAGGTTCGGGCTAGCTTTGCTAACTAGGATTATATAGTTAGATTCCATGTAGCTCACATGGTCTATTGTCGGTTATAAGAAACTCCCATATGAATGTTTTGACTTGTTTAAGCTTATGATATCTATTTTGAAGTTTTGACTCTCATCTTACGCTTACCCCTTTCAAATTATGAGATTTACTATTGATAACTCCTTTATGCATGAACCAAGTTTCTAATTACACTTTAAGTATGTTTTCATTATATGTATGCATACCTCACATACTCAGTATATCCTATAGTACTGACACATATTTTGTGTTGCATCCTTTTGATGATGCAAATTTAGGTTTCCTCCCTCAGACACGTGGCTAGTCAGTGTCAGCCGTTCGAGCCTTATTGGTGAGTCCTCTTTCTACGAGGACTGGAATTATGATTGGTTCTCTTTATGTCCTTTTTCTTAGATTCACGAGTTAGTTGGGGTCTTGTCCCATCAACTCCTATTTCAAATTTAGAGGCTTCAGACATAGCTAGTTGTATTCTGGATGAGTCCTTGTAGACTTTTTGGATATTTCAGTTTATGGATTTCTATTTCCTCCCTATGTATGCTTCCGCTTATTTCCTTAAGTTATCTGAGTATGCTATGGTCAAGGGTTAATCTAGGGCACTCGTGTCCCAAATTCTGTGTTACGTCTAGAGGGTAACCTCGGGGCGTGACAAAATGACACAGTCCGACCTTACCTTAGATGTTCAAAATGTACAAGGCTTACTTGAGGTGACTAAATAAAAAGTCGTGCCAACTTTAGGAGATTATCAATGGGTTTCGCCTATAATGTATCTATTAATTTGACACTTAATATTTGTGATTTTTGGGGTGATTTCTCATCATATAAATTGGGATGTTATTCATCTTTAAAAAATACACTTGAAAGAAGAAAATTCTCTCCCCTTTCTACATCGTTTATCAAAGATATCTTATTTTATATTATGTCATTTATTATCAATTTACAATACGTTTTTCTACTTTTTTTCCTAGTATTCTTCGAAGTTGAATTCCGATTCTTACTATTGAAGTGGTGTAGCTAAAATTAGTCAAATGTGTTTGTGTATCCAACCAGATGGATAAGCTATTTAATTACATTATTGACTCTTTTTGTGCCTATGAACATCATAAGTGTTAATATTATCTTCACGATGATTTCTTTTATTTCGAATGTTCATTGTGATTTTCTTAAATTAAATGGTTACATATGCAAAATGGTATGGTTAAATGTTCTTAATAGTTTTTCTTTTATTATAATTTCATGCAATTAACATGATATATTTTTATTGGCTTAGGAACGAAAGTTGGTCATAATAGAGATTGCAGTTTGCAACCATATAATATAGGCCCATAGGAGTCATGAAAAATTTCTTGGTGCATTTTACCCTATTATGTCATTGATTGTGGGAAAGACAGTGAATTCAAGTCTCATCGCTTCAAAAGGATAAGACATCGAGTTAGAGTCTTGATGTACTATGATAATAAAATATTCGATTAATATCCCATCATATTATGGCTTAACACATCTTTATATGGGTAAGACTTTGAGTTCAAGTCTCAATGAACTATTTTGATGATATAATGATGACTAAGGAAAAACTACTGTATTTTTGATGAATAGTCATGAAGTCCGTTCCATTAAATTTTCTCCATTCTCTAATATGATTAATATGGTAGTAGTGCATAATGAGTCTGAAAGAAGACAAGTGGTTGAATAAATGAATGTGGGTATAGCATATGATAAAATAATGTTATTCGTCATTGTGATAATCATAAAAAGAAGAATATTATAGGTTATCAAAATAGTTCTTCAAATTAAAAGTAAAGAAAATTTTCACCATCAATTTGGTACGAAAGGTCATTTGGTATGCGATTTTTGTGCGACCTAGTTTGATAAGTTTTATAAATCCTCCATCAAAAGAAAGAAATAAAAAGTGGGGAGCACTTGATCTTTCAAAGTGATGTTGTGATGGATCATATTAAATATGATAAATGTCTTATAATAATCTGTCCCATCATTATTGAAATTTTCGAGGTAAAAATATAAGAATTTAAAAATTTATTGATATGAATTTAATTCGGAATTATAATTATGATGTTTAATAAAATATTGTATAAAATAGAGTCGAAGAAGTGAGACCGACTAGTTAGTGTCCACCGTAGCAGATCACTCTCTGTCGTAGCAAGCTCGCTGCAGTGAGGTTATAACTGTTGCAGCAAAGCCCGTGAGGCAGAATCTCGAGATTTCATTATTTTCAGCTTTCAACTCTTATTCTAAAAGGAATTTCCTCCTAAAAATGCTCCTGGGATTAGGTTTAAGTTAGAACACCAAGAACGGATAGAAAAAGCTCCCAAAAGGGCGCGGGTCCATCATCCTCCTCGCGGCTTCTCCATCAAAATTTTTGAATCGAGAGCAAGGAGCAAGGTTGCATGTAGTCTATAACAGCAGGTCGACATCGATGTAGGTTATGGTTTAATGAGTAGTAGACTTTGATTAGCAAATCGCATATATTGTGTAGAGTTGATGAGAAACAACATGATTAAGCCTCCGAGCGTGATGTTTGGCTGAATATTATCTAGAATAACTTGAGAAAGGCAAAATGTACAATAATATATATATGTGATCTTACTGTAAATAAAACTAATGTGGATGATGGTGGGAGGAGTATGTGTTGATACATCTATAAAATTTGGTTAATAATATTTAGGATTGGGAAGAACCTCAGATTGATAAACTTATTTTTGTGTATTTCTTGACGGTGAGATCACCTTGAGGCGAGTTGTTCCTGTGGTCTTGATGTGAAGTGTGCAATCGGTGTCATAATGTAGATGGTCCTAAGAGAAAAATATGATTAAATGTTTAAATATGATCTGTAACTGAGGTGAATGAAAGTTGTGTTGAACGTTGAATGTTGACAACTATCGGGTAAGAGGCTAATGATGTGGCATTCATGATATTGATAATAATGTTAATAATGGGTCTCACGTTCAGAACCAGGAACAATGGTCCTTGGCATGGCAATGTCACTAATTAATCAAGATGAACTTGGAATATTGCTATGTAGAGTTAGACTTAATATAGTCTCTCGTATGTGTTATTGAATTGATAGGCATGTTAATTGGTCTTCGAACATAATCTGTGATTGAATATGTGTTTGGCTTGATAATGCTTGCATAATAAGCTTTTAATTATTTAAAGCATGTCTTTAAATGACTTATAATTATGAAATGCACTTATTAATTTGTGTACTTGTTGGTAATATCCTAAGAGATAGTTGAGTATGAGAACATACTAAGATATGTTGAGAGAATGAAAAATATACATACTATTCTATTGCTGAGTGACTCGAGTCTGATGTGAGCTTATGGACGAGCGAATATATTGTCAAGCGGGTACCACGCTAGTAAGGTACATGGACCTTAGATTGTCCCTTGCAGAACATGACTAGTTGGGCAGAAATAAGATCCTTTAGCATATGTGTACAAATGAGTTATTATTGCGAGTTTTGATGAGATACAGAGACCGTGTGTCTGTAAGATCAGTAGAGACATGATTCCATATTTGTGATGTGACTGATTATAGCTGTAAAATTCTGAAATGATCTTATATGTGTGTTGTGGTAATTTATATGTCCTTGTCTGTTGTCATTGATAGGTTTGAACTTGGATGATTTATCTAATTAATGTGACTATTTGACTGTTTGAGATTAGATATATGTGCTATTGTGTTTAAATTACTGGATTGATTTGGGATGTGGGTGAAGTATCCTTAAGGAACGACAAGTGTTTGAGAACAAATGTTATGATAGCTAAACAATTGAGTAGTGATAATGGGTGTGTAGTTATGAGAGTGTTAGGCCTAATAACGGGGTGTGATACTTGATACATTTATGAGCCTAACGAAATGTCTAAAAATTATTACTAGTGTTTATTTAGAACTAAGGAAGGTAATTCTCATCTTATGGACTTGTTGAGAACAAGGGATAAAGTGGAAAAAGATGGAATAAGAAGTGGTAATGTGGTGTTATGCATTTACTTGATTATTTATATCTTGTGTAAAGTTATGGTATGAGATTATTTGTTGCTTTATTAATTTCTATATATATATATATTGTGTCAACTAATCTTAGTCGGCCGATGATACCTACTAGTACGTATAGTGTACTGATACTACTCTTGCTATATTCTTTTTGGTGTATGTGTGTACAGGTTGATCGAAGTTCCTTGATTGTAGTGATGGTTATTCAACATCAACTTCTATGTATCTTACTTTTCAGGTGAAAGTTGTGTCTCTTATTTTCTCGTCCTTATTCATTAGTAGTCGCTTTGCACACGTGTAGACTAGGTCCTTGGGAATGATTGTATTTATTTGGACAAATGACTTGAATGATTTTCAAAGGATATTAATTTTGGTTATGAGTTTTAATTGATTAATTACTAAAATGATGTTGTTTTAAAAATTTCACATTTATAATAATTAGGTAGAAAGAGGTTCTCTTATCGAGTTAGAATTGAGTTGGTGCCTGCATATGATCCCATAATTTTGATCGTGACAGTATGACAATGAGCTTATAATGAAAATTTATGAAGCATTTACATATGATTGTAGTTCATGAGAATAAGACTTGTGATAACCATCGTTAATACTCGGTCATTCTTGAATGAATGTGTCAATATGTGATAAAGGTCATGAATAAGGATGTGTTATGTATGGTTGGATAAATACCACAACTCACCTCTCTGGAAGGTTTAAAAGAAAAAAACTATTTTGATATTAACAATCATTAGTCAAGTACTTTTAGTACATTACAAGTATTGTGGTATGTCTTATCATGGATTACCAAAGGGTAAAAGTAATATTTTAATCATCACGACTTAGTAAAATATAAAGAGCTTGAACACGAGAGTAATAGTATATGTTCAGAATCTAATCCCTTACAAGTGTATCAAAACTACGATTTATAGGTTACAAAGGTTATTACATCAACAAATAGAAAAGCTCCAGTTCATATCCCTAAAGTACTAAGATCAATCATCGTCCTCCATGTGGAAATACCGTTGATTATACTAGCTAATATTCTCATGTTATTGGCAGAGTCTTGTACGGATATATACGGCGTATCTGTCCTTTCGTCCGTTTGCTACATCACGAGTCCTTTCTTATCTTCGGGCCACGAGTTTTCACCTTCCTCCCGGTAACGATTTCTTCATGACCTCAGCAAAGAATCGAGGTCGACCTTTTCTGAACATATCCTTAGACGACCGAGCACTCTGTCGAAGGAGCCTTCATGAATACCGTTTGCTTATTATATGTGCCACGTGTCCTCCTTCAGTCTCCCCCCCATCCCCTCCCCCCACATTATCTTTTACCCCATATGAAGTATACATATGGTTGAACAAGAAAGAGATTGGAGATAACATAACTAGTTATGGTGTGAGATTGAGTTTTAAAATTAAAATTAAAACAAAATCCAATCGATGCAAAGATATGTGATCTTGGGTCAAATGTAAAATGTCGAGTTCCATAAATAACAAAAAGGAATAAGACATAGCTTTCCTTGTGTACAATAACTATTTACAATTTTACCCTCTCCGCGCCCACTTCGATATATTTATCTTAGCCACCATTCACAACGATCTCTTGATCTCCCTGATAAGAAATCCAAATTGATAACTTCTTGTTGAAGCTCTGAGTAAATTGTGTTTGGCTTAATTAGATGATTTCTGCACAATGGACAAGTCGTGCGTCCACAATTCATCCACCTATCCAAACAAGCCCTATGAAAAAGATGATCACAATCAAGTTCTCTTACTTCTTCTCCATCTTCAATCTTGCATAAACATATCGCACATTCCACCGATGAATCCAAATTATTGTGCTCGAAACGCATTACTCTAAGCTCATTATTATTATTATTATCATGAGGTGCACCTTCAAAAATAGTGAAATTAAAACTACTACAAGAATGAGAGAAAGATTGAAAGAGAACAACATTACATGCCCATTTCAATTGGGAAAATATGAAGTCTATGTTGTTTAGTAACTTTGATTGTGGAAACATTTGTAACATTTTTTTATATATGTAGCTGAAAATAATACTGAGAAAGAAGAAGGAAATGGTTAATGAAGCTGGACTCATATTTTCTTTTGGGATTTGATGTTAAGGGAATAATGTGCACACTGAGGTTTATATAGAGTTTTTTGTTTAAAGGTATAGTGACTGAAGAAGTGAGTTTATGTTAATTAAAATAAAATATTACTAGTTGTTTCAAATTAAACATGCATGTTGTACACAAAATTTGAATGTAGGCCTACTGATTTTGACTTGCAACAGAAAAAAAAAAGTGTGGGGCGCCCATCTTTGTTGTCAAGAAGGAATGAATAGTTTTCAACCTTGTACTGCAGCACTGGCTTTTATTATTATTAGATTCACAATAAGTTAAAAAACTTAGAATATTCTTACCAAATACATAAAGTAATGACACAAAGAAAACCATCGAGGAAATTTAGTGGGATGAATGAAATGTTTTTCACTTTTAATCAGATGTATCGAATTTGAAAGTTAAAAATAAAAAAAATGGTAGAGAGTGTTTTTCTCTTTACTGGATCGTTACATGGTGCGAATCTGACAACAGTTGAACCAATGAATGTACGGATGTTGAATGATTATACAAAAAATTATACAAAGGGAGAACAAATTTATATATATACACACATACGATCGTTTACTTAGTAGGTGTATGGATATAAATTTAAAATTATAATTTAAAATAAATTTGGGGTGAAGGTTGATTTGAAGTTGAAATTATGTTTTGGTCCTATGTTTTGCAAGCAAAGATTTGAAATCAAATTGTACTTTCCTCATAACCATAAAAACCCATAATTTGTAAAAATTGTTAGATTTCTTCCCGACTCTTATACAATCTTACTAAACGAGTAAACCAATCAAGATTAACGAGTAAAAAGGATTTCTCACAATAATACCAACTAATTTTGGGGTGTATTTTATGGAAGTTGAGGGAAAGTGGGTTGGCAAAGTAGGAGTTTGATACTTTTGTAACAAACATTTTTTTTCTTTGCATATTTAAAATTATGGGTTAAGTTTTAAATTTTAGAAAATTTTAAATCACAATTTGAAGTTGACATTCTACCTTGGAGGTGAATTTGAGATTTGAAATCAGAATTTCAAAGTTGAAAATGAAGTTTTATTCAAAATGTGATCATAAATAAATATATTTGAAATTATAATTTGTAATCGCATATCCAATGATATTTATAAGTATGGACTGATAACTTCAAATTAAAAAGTGATAAGTATAATATGATATAGTTGATTCAATTGTATTGATAGCTTATAAAATTTTGTTATATATTGAACTATAATGTAAACTTAAATCTAAAAAGGAAAAAGAAATAACGAAGAATGTGGGAGGAAGAGAGAATTGGAAAAAGAATGTGATTGTTGGATGAAGACAAGTGACACTCAATGTTGTATATGCAACAATCACGACTTTAACAACGATAATCAAAATATTTTGCATAAATTCTAGCCGTCATATTATTGGTGAAAACCCCTCTTTTTCAACATTCATAATAGTAGATGTCAGCTATCTTGACTTTTTTAGATAATTACTTTATATTTTGAATCATCTTAATAAAAAAATTGATTTTGTCACTAATATTTATGACGAAGCAAAGCCAATAAAAAATTGACATTAGTAGGAAATTTTAAGTACTTCATTTGCAATTTAGTTGGAAGATTCGGAGAGAAGCTCACATGAAATCTTCGTTTTTAAGTATTCAGTATGAAAATCATTTATCTACTTAATTCGGATATTTATACCATGAAAAGCTTATTATAAAAGATACTAGCATTTCTTATGAAATGTTTCATTCCCAAACTCGAATCTGAAGCATAAAAATGAAATATATACTAAAGTAAATGTGATTGTGAACATATACACTAATTTCTACAAGTTATATTTTTCACTTTCAATTCATCACTTAATAACAATAAATTGATTTACATAGTTTTGGAGTAAATATGAGTACTATTTCATCAATAATTTTTTGGTACGATATTTTGGTTGGCACATGGCGTGCTGTATGAACAACAACATATCGTACTGAAAATTTATTGATGAAATAGTATTGACTTATCACTTTTCAATTTATTTTTAAAAAATAATCATGTTATGAAATGTCATTTAATAGCTATGTTTTAATTACAAAGATTAAAAAATAATTTTATTTCACAAATCACAACTTTCATATTTTTTATTCTATTATTTTGGTAATGATTCAGTAGAAGCACACCGTGCAAGAAATTATGGGAAGGAGAATTTTTTTTATAATGTGCTATTATATATAGTTTAATGATTTTATCAATTTAATAATTAAAAGTATCTAAATTTATCATGTGAACAATGTGACAAGAAAAAGTTATTTCAACTATACGTTAAAATAATTGGCCTGTAAAAAAATTTGGAACAACTTAATAAACTGAATTGTATTGTAAAATAAAGACTTTAAAGTAAATACATCAGAGAAAAGTATATAGAGAGAAACTTATATGTTATTCAACTTCAAATTGATGTACAAATGAACTGAAAGAACTTCCTATTTATAGAAGAATAGAAGCAGCTTGCAAAGCTGCTTATAGGAACCTGCTTACAAAGCTGCTTGTGAGCTGTTTATTGGAACCTGCTTACAAAGCTGCTCATAGGAACCTGCTTACAAAGCTACTTGTGAGCTGCTTGTAGGAGTAACAAATGAACATCCACAATTAAGTGTATTCATAACACTCCCCCTTGGATGTTCATTAATAAATAATATGCCTCGTTAAAACCTTACTAGAAAAAAATCCAGTGGAAAAAAGTTCTAGTGAAGGAATAAGAGTACACCTATCTAGTAATATGCATTTAGCAGCTGTCTCATTAAAAATCTTACCAGGAAAACCCAATGGGAAAAATCTTAGTTAAGGAAAAAAGAGTACAATGCATATTTTTACTCCCCCTGATGGAGATCACGTTTCAATTATCCAAGTTTTCGCATCCCTATCTTGTATATCATCTTCTCATGAGTTGAAGTTGCTAAGGATTTGGTGAATAAATTTGCTGGATTATCACTTGAACAGATTTGTTGGACATCAATATCACCATGCTTCTGAAGATCATGTGTGAAGAATAATTTTGGTGAAATGTATTTCGTTCTGTCTCCTTTTATAAAGCCTCCCTTTAATTGGGCTATGCATGCAGCATTGTCTTCGTATAAGACTGTGGATACTTTAGTATCATACTTCAGGCCACATCTCCCTTTGATAAAATGTATCACTAATCTCAACCATACACATTCTCTACTTGCTTCCTGAATCGCTATTATCTCAGCATGATTCGAAGAAGTAGCAACAATGGACTGCTTTGTTGATCGCCATGATATAGCAGTACATCCATATGTAAATAAATATCCTATTTGAGATCGAGCTTTATGTGAATCAGATAAATAACCTGCATCTGCATGACCAACAAGATCTGCACTATTTTTGTTAGTATAAAACAGGCCCATATCAATGGTCCCCTTTAGATATCGTAATATATGTTTAACTCCGTTCCAATATCTACGTGTAGGAGAAGAACTAAACCTTGCAAGTAAATTAACAGAAAATGTTATGTCAGGCCTAGTAGCATTAGCAAGAGACTTAAGTGCACCAATTGCACTAAGTATGGTACTTCAAGACCAAGAAGTTCCTCATTCTTTTCTTGAGGTCGGAAGAGATCTTTACTCACTTCAAGTGATCGAACAATCATTGAAGTACTTAATGGATGCGCTTTGTCCATGTAAAATTATTTCAGTATAGGCAAATTGATGGATGAAGATCCCATCCGCCAAATGTTCAATTTGTAGACCAAGACAAAATTTTATCTTTCCAAGATCTTTCATCTCAAATTCTTTCTTTAGATATTCAATTTTCTTTTGGACCTCTTCTGGAGTTCCAATAAGATTTATGTCATCAACATAAACTGCAAGTATAATAAATTCTGATGCTGTTTTCTTAATAAAAATACATGAACAAATGACATCATTTATATAACCTTCATTTATCAAGTACTCACTAAGGCGATTGTACCATATCCGCCCTGATTGTTTTAGATCGTATAACGATCTTTGTAATCTGATTGAGTATATTTCTCGAGAGTTTGAACTACATGCTTCACGCATTTTAAATCCTTCTGGAATATTCGTGTAAATGTCATTGTCAAGTGAACCATAAAGATAAGTTGTAACCACATCCATTAGATGTATTTCAAGGTTTTCATGCACAACTAAACTGATGAGATATCAAAATGTTATGGCATCCATAACTGGTGAATATGTCTCTTCATAGTCGACACCGGGTCTTTGAGAGAATCCTTGTGTAACAAGGCGTGCCGTGTATCTCACAATTTTATTTCTCTCATTTTTTTCCGCACAAAGACCCATTTATAGACAATAGGTTTTACAACCATCAGACGTTTGGACTGCAGACTGCAGGTCTAAAAACCTCACGTTTAGCAAGTGAGGTCAATTCTGATTGAATTGCCTCTTGCCATTTTGGCCAATCACATCTTCGTCGACATTCTTTGACAAATAGAGGTTTAAGATCCTCACTATTTTGCATAATGTCAAGTGCAATATTATATGCAAAAATATTATCCACCATCATTTTGGATTAATTTTAATTTATCTCATCACCAGTAGAACTTATTAAAATCTCTTCATTCACTTGAGTCTCGGGTTCACTGATTTCTTCAGGAATATCAGATCATGAATTTCTTTATGAGATTCTTTTGTAGTGTCATTTCGATCATTTTTCGTGCTTTTTTTCTAGGATTTTTATCCTTGGAACCCAATGGTCTACCACGCTTCAAACGTATTTGGGATTCAGAAGTTATGACATTAGTAGATGGTCCTGCTGGAACATCAATTCGAATAGGTACATTCACTGCAGGGATATGTGACTTTGTTATCCTTTTTAAATCAGTAAATGCGTCGTCATTTGATTTGTTATTTTCTGTAAGTGGATGATCTTCTGGACCTCATGTTCACATATGAGGGCACATGGATCAAAATGAGATAGTGATGAAATTTTTAATGCAATTTCTCTTTCGAGTTTCTTTTTCTCTCCCCCTAATTGTGGAAAATTTGTTTCATCAAATTGACAATCTGCAAATCGAGCAGTGAATAAATCTTCCGTCAATGATTCAAGGTAGAAAATTAAGGAGGGTGAATCGAACCCAATATATATTTCTAACCTTCTTTGGGCCCCCCATCATAGTGCATTGTGGTGGTGCTACTGACACATATACGGCACATCCAAAAATTCATAGATGGGCAATATTTAGTTCATGATCAAAAATTAATTGTGACGGAGAATATTTATTATAATGAGTCGGTCTCAGATGAACAAGTGATGTTACATGTAAAATAGCATGACCCCAAACAGAAGTGGGTAACTTTATTTTCATAAGTAGTGATCTTGCTATTAATTGTAGGAGCTTAATAAATGACTCAGCAAGGCCATTTTGAGTATGAACATGAGCTACAGGATGTTCAACTCTTATTTCAACTGATACACAATAATCATCAAAAGCTTGAGAATAAATTCTCCAGCATTATCGAGGCGAATAGTCTTAATGAAATAATCTGGAAATTGTGCCCTTAATCATATTATTTGTGCCAATAACCTCGCAAATATCAGGTTGTGAGATGACAAGAGGCACACATGAGACCATCTTAAAGATGCGTCTATTATGACCATAAAATATGTGAATGACCCACTTGGTGCGTGAATAGGTCCACATATATCCCCATGTATACATTCGAGAAAAAAAGGGGATTAAATGCCAACTTTCATTGACGATGGCCTAGTTATTAATTTGCCTTGACAACAAGCAGCACATGAAAATTTGCCACTTTCAAGAATCTTCAGATTCTTGAGTGGATGCCCATTTGAATTTTTAACGATTTGTCTCATCATTATTGATCTAGAATGACCCATTCGGTCATGCCAAAGCACAAAACTACTTGAATCAGTAAACTTCTGATTTACGACAAAGTGTACTTCAATTGTACTGATTTCTGCATAATATAGGCCAGAAGATAAAGTTGATAATTTCTCCAAAATATACTTCTGGCCGGAGACATTCTTGGTAATATCAAGATATTTAAAATTTATTTCATTTAATGTTTCAACATGATATCCATTTTGACGAATATCTTTAAAACTTAATAAATTTCTTGGGGATTTAGAAGAGAACAATGCATCTTTTATAATAAATTTCGTCCCCTTAAGCAAAAATATAGTAGTTCTTTCGGAGCCTTCAATCAATTTTAAATTACCCGAAATTGTAGTAACATTTGCTTTTCTCCTAAGTAAGTAGGAAAAGTATTTCTCATTTTTGAATATGGATTCCGTTGTTTCACTATAAACCATACAAATATCTTCATGATTGTTCATTGATCCAAATACAATTTCTTCAAGATGAAAAATTTAGACAAAGTAAACATTATCGTACTATTACCAAATAAAGCATTACAAATTTTTTATTTATTTACAGAATTAAGAAAACATAATTATACTAGTTAATACAAACAAAATGAATACAAAAATATTTAGATTATCACAGATTCATCACCAATAAGGTGATCTATTTTTCCTTAGGGTATTCAAAGAAATCTGAAACATCTAAATGCATGGGCTCAACATTATCTTCAGAGATAAAGTGTGCTTTTGCATTATTATCCATCTTCCTCAGGGATACTTGATAAATATCAACCAAGTGTCTTGGCATACGACAGGTACGAGACCAATGCCTCTTTCCTCCACATCGATAGCATTTATTTTCTGAATTTTTCTTTTGCACCACTTCAAGCTTTTCATCCTTCTTCTTGCACTGCTAATGCTGTAGGTTATTATTTAGTGTAAGACGACCACCATGATTAGGATTTCTTCCTCGACCATGACCATTACCATAACTGGGGTCACGACCTTTTTCATGCTTAGATTGATGAAAATTTACCGCATTCACTTCAGGGAATGAAGCAAAACCAGTAGGTCGACTTTCATATTTTTTTCATTAAAAGGTCGTTATGTTGTTCAACAACAAGAAAATATGAAATTAATTCAGAATATTTCTTGAACTCCATTTCTCGGTATTGCTGCTGTAGGAGCATACTCGAGGCAGGAAAAGTGGACAATGTTTTCTCCAGCATATCATGATCAGTGGCACTTTCTCCACATAATTTCAACTGAGAAATAATTCTAAACATGAAAGAATTATACTCAAAGATAGATTTAAAATCTTGGAGCCTCAAATGCATCCACTCATAACGTGCTTGTGGATGAATGACCATCTTCAGGTGGTCATATCTATTTTTCAAATTATCTCACAGTACAAGAGAATTTTTAATAGTGAGATACTCTATTTTTAAAGTCTCATCAATGTGATGGCGGAGAAATACCATTGCGTTGGCACGATCCTAACTTGATGCCTAATTTTTATCTTTGATGGTGTCTGCCAGACCCATCGCATCAAGATGAATTTCAGCATCAAGTGCCCAAGACAAGTAGTTTTTGCCCGATATATTCAGGGAAACAAATTCACGTTTAGAAAAATTTATCAATTAATTAAGAAAAGAAAATTCGTACCTTTGATACTTACAATATTTTCTCAATATGGCAGAGACTCGTGCTGATAACGTATTGTAAAATAAAGACTTTAAAGTAAAAACACCAGAGAAAAGTATATATAGAGAAACTTATATGTTATTCAACTTCAAACTTTGTACAAATAAACTGAAAGAACTTCCTATTTATAGAAGAACAGAAACAACTTGCAAAACTGCTTATAGGAATCTTGTTACGACCCAGACCGCCGCGAGTGGCGCCCACCCAACCCCCGGATGAGAGAACCAATAGAACTCAACCCTTAGCATAGACTAACAACTTAAAACCAGTGTGAAAGAAAATAAACTAGTGATAATTAACCAAAATCAAACCTAAAATCCCCTAGGACTCGAAAGTCATCGTACCAAAATGCTACCAAATCTAGAATACGGGGATGCAACCCCAAAATAAGCAATAGTCTAAGACCGAAACAAGTGGGCTACAACCAATAAGAAAGAAACCAAGGCAGCTCGATGGAACAACTCACCCTTGATATCTTGATGGGGGCGTCTGTGATGACCTATTTAATGGTGTGGGTTGGTTCAGAGGGGCAAACGTAAGTCTTTTTGAGTTGAAACGTGGTCCGGAACAAGTAATGGTGATTTTTCAGTTTTTTCGTGTGTTATAGTCTATAAATTTTGTGTGATACGTGTGCCCAGCGGAATTTTGGCTGAAATTTTTCGGGAGTGTTCATGACGACCTATTGAATGGTGTGGGTTGGTTTTAAGAGGCAAACGTAGGTTCTTTGAGTCGAAACAAGGCCCAAAACAGGAAATAATGATTTTTCAGTTTTTTCGTGTGCTATAGTCCATTAATTTTTTGTGATTTGTGCGCCCGATTGAATTTTGGTTGAAAAGTTTTGGCGGCGTCTATGACGATCTATTTAATGGAGTGAGTTGGTTTTTGAACGGGCAAATATAATTTTTTTGAGTCTAAATGAGGCCCAAAACAGGAAATGGTGATTTTTCAGTTGTTTCGTGTGCAATAGTCCATGAATTTTGTGTGATACGTGCGCCAAGTGGAATTTTGGCTAAAATTTTTCAGTAGCGTCCATGACAACCTATTTAATAGTGCGGGTTGGTTCAGAGGGGGAAAAAGTAAGTTGTTTTGAGTCGGAACGGGGCTCTAAACAGGAAATGGTGATTTTTTAGTTTTTTCATGTGCTACAGTCAATGAATTTTGTATGATAGGTGTGCCTGGTGAAATTTTGGCCTAAATTTTTTGGGGGCGTCTGTGACGACCTATTTAATGGTGCGGGATGGTTTGGAGGGGCGAAAGTAGGGTTTTTGAGTAACAAGGCCCGAAACAGGAAATGGTGATTTTTTAGTTTTTTTGTAGGCTATAGTCCATGAATTTTGTGTGATACGTGTGCCTGGTGATATTTTGGCCAATATTTTTTGGGGGCATCTATGACGACTTATTTAATGGTGCGGGTTGGTTCAGAGGGGAAAATGTAGGGTTTTTTTTTGTCAAAATGAGGCACGGAATAGAAAATGGTGATTTTTCAGTTTTTTCGTATTCTATAGTCAGTGAAATTTGTGTAATACGTGCGCCCGATGGAATTTTGGCTGAAATTTATCGATGGCGTTGTTGACAAACTATTTAATGGTACGGGTTGGTTTGAAGGGGTAAACGTAAGTTTTTTTGAGTTGAAGCGAGGCCCGGAATAGGAAATGGTGATTTTTCTATTTTTTCGTGTGCTATAGTCCATGAATTTTGTGTGATACGTGCGCCCGGTGGAATTTTTGCCAAATATTTTTGGAGGCATCCGTGATGATCTATTTAATGGTGCAGGTTGGTTCGGAGGGGAAACATAGGCTTTTTTGAGTCGAAACGAGGCCTGGAACAAGACATGGTGGTTTTTCAATTTTTTCGTGTGCTATAATCCATGAATTTTGTGTGGTACGTGCACCCGATTGAATTTTGGCCAAAAATTTTTGAGGGCGTCTATGATGACCTATTTACTGGTGTGGGCTGGTTCGGAGGGGCAAACGTAATTTTTTTTGAGTTGAAACGAAGCCTGGAATAAGAAATGGTGATTTTTTGATTTTTTTCGTGTGCCATAGTCCATGAATTTTTTGTGATACTTGCGCCTAGTTGAATTTTGGTCAAAATATTTTGGGGGAATCCGTGACGACCTATTTAATGGTGTGAGCTGGTTCGGAGGGGCAAACGTAGGTTTTTTTGAGTCGAAACAAGGCGTAGAATCGGAAATGGTGATTTTTAGTTTTTTCGTGTGCCATAGCCCATGAATTTTATGTGATACACGCGTCCGGTGGAATTAAAGCCGAAATATTTTTGGAGTGTCTGTGAAGACTAATTTAATGGTGAGGGTAGGATCAGAGAAGCAAATATAGGTTTTCTTGAGTCAAAATGAGGCCCGGAATAGGAAATGGTGATTTTTTGATTTTTTTTTCGTGTGCTATAGTCCATGAATTTTATGTGATACGTATGCCCGGTGGAATTTTGGCCAAAATTTTTTGGGGGCATCCATGACGACCTATTTAATGGTGCGGGTTGGTTCAGAGGGGCAAACATAGGTTTTTTTGAGTCAAAACGAGGCCCAGGACAGGAAATTGTGATTTTTCGGGTTTTTCGTGTTCTATAGTCCATGAATTTTGTGTGATACGTGCGCTCGACGGAATTTTTACCAAAATTTTTTGGGAGCCTCCGTGATGACCTATTTAATGGTGCGGGTTGGTTCGGAGGGGCAAACGTAGGTTTTTTTGAGTCGAAATGAGGCTCGAAACAGGAAATGGTGATTTTTCAATTTTTTTCGTGTTCTATAGTCCATGAATTTTGTGTGATACGTGCGCCCGGTGGAATTTTGACCGAAATTTTTTGGAGTTATCTATGACGACCTATTTATTGGTGCAGGTTGAATCGGAGGGGCAAGCGTAGATTTTTTTGAGTCGAAACGAGGCCTGGAATAGGAAATGGTGATTTTTTAATTGTTTCGTGTTCTGTAGTCCATTAATTTTGTGTGATACGTGCGCCTGATGGAATTTTGGCAGAATTCTTTTAGGTACGTCTGTGACAACCTATTTAATGGTGCAGGTTAGTTTGGAGGGGCAAACATTGGTTTTTTTTAGTCGAAACGAGGCCTGAAAAAGGAAATGGTGATTTTTCAGTTTTTCATGTGCTATAGTCCATGAATAATGTGTGATACGTGCGTTCGGTGCAATTTTAGCCAAAATTTTTTGGGGGCATCCGTGATGACCTATTTAATGGTGTGAGTTGGTTTGGAGGGGCAAACGTAGATCTTTTTTTAGTAGTGCGCCCGATGAAATTTTGGCCAAAGTTTTTCGGAGGCGTCCGTGATGACCCATTTTTTTGTCTGGGTTGGTTCGGAGGGGTAAACGTAGGTTTTTTTTGAGTCGAAACGAGGCCCAAAATAGGAAATGGTGATTTTTTTGTTTTTTCGTGTGCTATAGTCAATGAATTTTGTTTGATACGTGCGCTCGGAGGAATATTGGCCTAAATTTTCCGGAAGCATCCGTGACGACCTATATAATGGTGCGGGTTGGTTCGGAGGGGTAAACATAGGTTTTTTTGAGTTGAAACGAGGCCCAAAATTGGGAATGGTGATTTTTCAATTTTTTCGTGTGCTATAGTCCATGAATTTTGTGTAATACGTGCGCTCGGTGGAATTTTGGCAGAAATTTTTTGGGTACATCTGTGACAACCTATTTAATGGTGCGGGTTGGTTCGGAGGGGCAAACATTGGTTGTTTGAGTCGAAACGAGGACCGAAAAAGGAAATGGTGATTTTTTTGTTTTTTCGTGTGCTATAGCCCATGAATAATGTGTGATACGTGCGCCCGGTGCAATTTTAGCCAATATTTTTCGGGGGCATCCTTGACGACCTATTTAATGGTGTGGGTTGGTTCGGAGGGGCAAACATAGTTTTTTTGAGTCGTGCACCCGATGGAATTTTGGTTGAAATTTTTCGGGGGAGTCTGTGACGACCTATTAAATGGTGCGAGTTGGTTTAAAGGGGCAAACATAGGCTTTTTTGAGTCGAAATGAGGCCCAGAATAGGAAGTGGGGATTTTTCAATTTTTTCGTGTGCTATAGTCAATGAATTTCAGCTAGGTGTAATTTTGGCTGAATTTTTTTGGAGCGGCCGTGATGACCTATTTAATGGTGCGGGTTAGTTCGGAGGGGAAAACGTAGGTTTTTTTGAGTCAAAAAGAGGCCTCGAACAGAAAATGGTGATTTTTCAATTTTTTCGTGTTCCATAGTCAATGAATTTTGTGTGATACATGCGTCCGGTTGAATTTTGACCGAAATTATTCGGAGGCGTCGGTGACGACCTATTTAATGGTGCGGGTTGATTCGAAGGGGCAAACGTAGATTTTTTTGAGTCAAAACGAGGCTTGGAACAGGAAATGGTGATTTTTCAATTTTTTCGTGTTCTATTGTCCATGAATTTTGTGTGATACGTGCGTCTGATAAAATTTTGGCAGAATTTTTTGGGGGGGCATCTGTGACAACCTATTTAATGGTGTGGGTTGGTTTGGAGGGGCAAACATTGGTTTTTTGAGTCGAAACGAGGCCCGGAAAAAGAAATGATTATTTTTTAGTTTTTTCGTGTGCTATAGTCTATAATTTTTGTGTGATACGTGCGCCGGTGCAATTTTTGCTAAAATTTTTTGGGGGCATCGGTGACGACCTATTTAATGGTGTGGATTGGTTCAGAGGGGAAAACATAGGTTTTTTGAGTCGAAACGAGGCCCGGAATAGGAAATGGTGATTTTTTTATTTTTTCGTGTGTTATAGTCAATGAATTTTGTGTGATACATGCGCTCTATAGAATTTTGGCCAAAAATATTTGGGGGCATCCGTGACTACCTATTTAATGGTGCAGGTTGGTTTGGAGGGGTAAACGTATGTTTTTTTGAGTCGAAATGAGGTCCGAAACATGAAATGGTGATTTTTTCAGTTTTTTTGTGTGCTATAGTCCATGAATTTTGTGTGATACGCGCACCCGGTGTAATTTTGGCTGAAATTTTTTGGAGGCGTCCGTAACGACCTATTTAATGGCGCGAGATAGTTCGGAGGGGCAAACATAGGTTTTTTTAGTCAAAACGAGGCTCGAAACTAGAAATGGTGATTTTTTGAGTTTTTTGTGTTCTATAGTCCATGAATTTTGTGTGATACGTGCTCTCGATGAGATTTTTGCAAAAAAAATTTCAGGGCATCCGTGATGACCTATTTAATAGTGCGGGTTGGTTCGGAGGGGCAAACTTAAGTTTTCTTGAGACAAAACGAGGCCCGAAACAAGTAATGTTGCTTTTTCAGTTTTTTCGTGTGCTATAGTCTATGAATTTTATGTGATACGTGCGCCCGGTGAAATATTGGCCAAATTTTTTTGGGGGCGTCAGTGACGATCTATTTAAAGCTGCGGGTTGGTTTTGAGGGGCAAAAATAAGTATTTTTTAGTTGAAACAAGGCCTGGAATAGGAATTGGTGATTCTTTGGGGTTTTTCGTTGCTATAATCCATGATTTTTGTGTGATACGTGCACTCAGTAGAATTTTGACCAAAATTTTTGGGGGCGTCCGTGATGACCTATTTAATGGTGCGGGTTTGTTCGGAGGAAAAAACGTAGGTTTTTCTGAGTCAAAACGAGGCCCAGAACAGGAAATGGTGATTTTTCAGTTTTTTGTGTGGTATAGTCCATGAATTTTGTCTTATACGTGTGCCCGATGAAATTTTGGCTGAAATTTTTTGGTGGCGTCCGTGACGACCTATTTAATGGTGCAGGTTTTTTATAGGGGAAAACTTAGGTTTTTTGAGTCAAAAAGAGGTCCGGAACATGAAATGGTGATTTTTTAGTTTTTTCGTGCGCTATACTCAATGAATTTTGTGTAATACGTGCGCCCAATGGAATTTTGGCCCAATTTTTTTGGGAGTGTCCGTGACGACCTATTTAATGGTGCGGGTTGGTTTAGAGGGGCAAACGTAGTTTTTTTGAGTCGAAACAAGGCCCGAAACAGAAAATGGTTATTTTTTGGTTTTTTTCGTGTGCTTTAGTCCATGAATTTTGTGTAATACGTGCGTCCGGTGGAATTTTGACCAAAATTTTTCAGAGGCATCCATGACGACCTATTTAATGGTGCGGGTTGATTCGGAGGAGCAAACGTAGGTTTTTTTGAGTCAAAACGAGGCCCGGAACAAGAAATAGTAAGTTTTCAATTTTTTCGTGTGCTATGTCCATGAATTTTGTGTGATTCGTGCTCCCGGTAGATTCTTTATTTGTACCTTGACTCCTCCGCCAAGTTTGACAGACTTAAGTTTTAACTCTCTTTTGATACGCATGATCATCTTAAAAAATACATTTTTGAGGCTATAAATAGGAAAATTACAGCGAAGGAATGAAACCAAACAAGGTAACCACTAAGTTGCTACTGTTACTAAAAGCCAATTACAAGTTACAACAGAGATCATACAAAGAATGAAACAAAGTATTGGCTTCCCCAAACCTCCAATGCCATCCAAGAAATAAAATACACTTGAAATACCGACAACATACCCAGTGTAATCCCACAAGTGGAGTCTGAGGAGGGTAGAGTGTACGCAGACCTTACAGCTACCAATGTCACCAAAAAAATTGATGGGAAATTATGAAAAGAAATTGATTAAAATTAATTTGATGTCACTTCCTTTTATATTTTCCATGTCTACAAATATGAAGATGTCTTAACTAATTTTGTGATGACCCTATCGGTCATCTTCGCATTTTTACATTTATTACACTGTTAGAGCCTTCCTGTAGCGGTCCCAAGTCATTTATGGCTTACTGGGACCGTTAGTTCGGTGCCCTGGTCGTTCGTTTGGTCGTTTTAGCCGTTCGCCTATTTTAGAGCTTTAAACTTAGAATATCGTTGAATTTAGTCAACATTCTTAGCTAACATGCTCAAAATTGAATTTTGACAGTTCCATCAGCTCCGGAGCGATGAGTTTGGTCTAGTTGGACCTTTAGTTGAGGCCTGAGAACGTCCGGTGTGGGGTTTGTGTTGTTTTCTCAGTTTTCAGGCCATTTGGATCTCAAAGTGTAACTTCGGGTGACTTTTGATGATCGGAGTGTCGGATTCGAAATCCGACGATTCCATCAGCTCCGGAATGTTGAGTTTGGGCTAGGAAGATGGTTGGTTCGGGTTTCGGGTGCGTCGGACTCATTTTGAGCCTTTGAGTTCCTTTTCGTTAGTGTTGACTTAGGTCAACATTTCTCCGAAATGACCTCGTATGGAAGTTTCATCGAATCTTTTGAGTTTGGAACATCATTTTCACTCTATTAGCACTATTGGTTTTTGAATATCGGTTTTCGATTGTTCCCGAAATGCCCCGTCGAGTTTTCTAAAAAGTGCAGAAAATCAGTTGCGGACAGTAGCTATTTACTGCTGTCATTTAGTTTTTTCCACCCCTTCTCCTCACTTTTCTCACTTTAAAACTCAAAATTCTCTCCACCATTTTTCTCCAATTCAGTTCTAAACCTTGGGGAATTATTTGTTCGTCGATTATCCGTAGTTCTTTGCCTCTTGGTAAGTCATCTTTCCCAACTTGCCTTCTTCGGTTTTTCTCTTAATTCCTCCATTGATACTCATCTAAAGCTTGAATTTTGTGATAGATTCTGCCCCCTAAGCTTGTGCATGTTCGTGGGTGTGAAGTTTTATCCATCTTGGGCTGATTTTTTGTCGTTTTGGTAAGTAATTCTTGCAAAATTTCCATTTTTATTTTCGAAATTTCCATTCTTAAATCCCCAACTTGGGCGGGCTGTTTTGGTGCCCTTCCCTTGTCCAATTGTGCTCAAATTTGGAGCATGCCTTCTTGGCATCGTTGTGGTCATCGTGGTTCTTTTCGTTTTTGGTTTTGGATTGCGGGCTCTACAGGCCCGCTTTTGACCCGGATATCGACCCGGATATCGACCCGGCTACAATTGTAGCAATATGGGTATCGTTAGATTCATCTTAACATTTTATTCATGAATTTGATAGTTTGATTCTCGTTCAGAGCTTCTCAGAGCAGCTCGGCCTCGAATATCGTCGTTCCCGTAGCTTTACGTCGGACGACAGGTAGGTTATGGATTAACTCCCTAGACTTCGCATATATCGAGTAAAATTGTACTAGTTGGCATCCTTGGGTTGGGTTATTAGATTTGTACCACATACCTTGACCGCTTTTCCATGATTCATCCTATTTCTTTCCTATGTTGTGTGTAGTATTCCTATTAGTTGATATATTTATTACCCTTGTGACCCCGTGAGGACTTGTTGACTCTAGAACATATAAGGTCGGATTATTGGGAATGTCCGCGAGTCCCGAACATAGAAATATCCTTCTAGGCTGGTTATGCTTGCTGAGTAGCTTCGGAGCCTGTGAAGGGCCGTTAGGTTGGTTGTGAGCTGCTGGGCAGCTATTTGGGTTGATCATATCATTTCCATGCATATAAAGAGGTTTTTCCATGTTTTATTATGGTTTTTGGCTTCGGGCCTACGGAAACTGATTTTTTAAACCTTACAGTACCTCGGGGGCCCGTTTTCGATGAAATTGGATTTGGAAATGATTTGACTTGATACGTGGATCTTCTTGGGGTAAAATAAGGTTAAAGATATGGTTTTATCATGATTTAATACTATTGCTAGACTCGACCGGGTCGGAGTGCTAGCTGAGTTTCCTTACTGATTTGAAATGATATCAGTCTCGGCCGGGTCAAGCATCTGAGATGTTTTTACTACTGTTTTAGACCCAGTTGTGCCCGGGCACCTTTGGAAGGATTTTTGAGACATCTTTTTCACTGTGTTAGTCCTAGACCGGGTCTAGACATGCATATTTGAGACTTAGCCACTGGCTTGAACTCGGACTCAATTTCGGAGGACACGTTTTGATTCTGATTTTTAGTATGGGGTCTGGGACCTCCATGGACCTTGCTGCTCTGGGCCTGATGCTTTGAGCTGTGTGTGCCGGGGGGAAGGGTATATGGTGGAGTAGAGGTATGCGGGCTGTATCCTACCTACTGGACCCGATCGACACCGAAAGAGGTACATACAGAGGTTCTATTTCACCTTGAGGTTTTCATGCATCATATCATTCATTGTTTGAGATACCACCCTTGTTTGCAGTGTGTTGATTGTACGCTTCGGTAGTATAAGATGCCAGAGGGTTTGTTTTCACTTGATTACGTTCCTCGGTTGTATGGGAGGCTGAGGGACTGTAGGTAGACTCTTGTCACTTTATTCCGATATCGTTCCCTGTTACAGTCGAGTATGAGTGTAATTACTAAGGTTGTGAGTTTCTGGATTGAGTTTGTATGACTAGATTGGGTATTAACTCCTGTCGAGCATGTCTACCTTTATTCTCTCTTCCTTTTCCTTATACTTGAGTTTACCGGTATATCGCCCATTGTTAGAACTTATTTACATATATACTATTTTGCGAGAATCCCAGGTTCATCGTCCTTAATTTCACCTGTGCCTATTGTGTGTATACATTCTATTTGCTTGCCCTGTATGTTGCCTTCTGTTGTCTTCCCTCTGGGCTAGATCCTGTGTACGTTTTCGTTGATTACTGTGACTGATTATTTCTACCATGTCTGCTATTTCTCTTTTACTTTATATGTGCCCAGTCGGCCTATGATACCTACTGGGTACCTTATGCTTCGCATTCAGTGCTCACCCTACCCTCTGCATCTTCTGGTGCAGATCCTAGCGTGGGCAATCACCGTTAGCGCATCGGAGACTCGTGCAGGGTGCAATTTTTGGATCATCCAGGCTGAGGGTGAGCTCTTGGCGTTCAGAGCTTGACTTCAGTTATCCTTGGTGTATTTTGTACTCTTATAGTTTTGGAGACATTGTTATATATGACTTTTGGACCTTTGTACTCCTAATGTAGTTCGGCTTTTATACGCTTTGATACCAGGTTTTGGGTTGGTTTAGATTCTGCTTGTTTATATCTCTCTTGTATCTATTTTCTTCTCACTATGCCCTTGCTTCTGCTTATGTATCGAATCTTCTGCATAAACTGTTAGAAAGTAGCCCATTACTAACGGTTCTGGGCTACGGGGATTGGGTCGCCTAATGGGGGTTGTAGGTGCCATAATGACCAAGAAATTGGGTTGTGACAGCTTGGTATCAGAGCCCTAGGTTCACCAATGTCATCGGTATAAGAGCTAATGTCTAGTAGAGTCTTGCAGATCGAGGCGGAGACGTCCGTACTCAATCTTCAGGAGGCTATAGTGACATCTTAGGAAAATAGACTATTCTTGTTCCTCTTTCATGTGTAGTATCGTTGAAAGTTTCTACAAATCTCACTTATTCTGGTTCACTCTTCCGCAGATGGTTTGTATGAGATCTTCAGCTTCTAGTAAAGGAGAGCCTCCTGCCCCTGCACCTCCTCCAGCTAGGGGCTGGGGTAGTTGCCGGGGTAGAGGTAGGGGTCGAGGGTGCCCTAGAGCAGCGGCACCTGCTAGAGCTGCTAGAGTGGATATAGAGCCTGAGTATGACTACGAGGCAGAGTTATCTCCAGAGCAGCAGCATGTGGGCTCGGGGACAGCCAAGGCACCACCATCTCCAGTGTAAGTTCCAACATTAGTTTCTATGCCATCTTCAGCCCCAGCTCAATCTTCAGATATTTGGGGTTTGTTACTTCAGCTATTGGGTATGATTGTGGAGCGTCCTTCTGAGACAGCCCAGACATCCATTCAGGGGGAAACCCTGGGTGTTCAGAGTTCAGGAGCGCAGCCTGCTACTGCGGCTCCCCGTGCTGAGGTTGTTCCAGTTCCATCTGTTGCCCAGCCTCTTGCTCCTCACCCTACTATGACAGAGACGAAGCAGAAGGCCTTGGGTAGGTTTCTGAGATTGGCACTGCCGAGATTTGCTGATACATCGGGTTAGGACCCACATGACTTTATCACTACATGCGAGGAGATATTACACCATTTGGGCTTATTGGAGACTCACGGGGTTGGCTACACTTCATATCAGCTGGAGGGTCCAGCAAAGTTATGGTGGAGGGCACAGGTTGCTTGCAGGACTTCTACATCACCTCCCTTGACCTGGTCTGAGTTTTATGAGGCCTTTATGGCTAAGTTCTTGCCATAGAGCCACTGAGAGCATCGGAGGAAGAAGTTCACTAGACTTTCTCAGGATACCATGACCGTCTCAGAGTATGAGACCCAGTTCCATCAGCTTGCTCTGTTTGGAGCCATGATTATGCCTACTGAGGCCGACAGAGTCTGTAGATTTGTTTGAGGGCTACGGAGAGAGTTCAGAGAGCCTGCAGAGATATTGGTTGCTAGCGGTCGATCATTCCAGGCCATTGCAGACTATGCCTGCACAGTTGAGGATTCACATCGTCATGATACTGAGACCAAAGATAAGAGGCCTCGACATTAGGGTAGTTACAGTGGTTCTAGGCATAGAGGTTCAGGCCAGTGGGGCCGAGGTTATCAACCGCAGTAACATCAGGGTCAGTCTAGCCGACTGGTACAGGCGTCACTTCAGGCTTCTGGTTCTCAGTTTGAGCAGGGTCAGGGCAGTCAACGAAGTCATAGTGGTCAGCCGTCGAGAGATACAGATTCTGGGGCATCAGGCTGTAGTGGCCATTCGGGTTCTGCTGGTTTATCCTGACCGAGTAGGCCGTCAGGGGCTTGTTATACTTGTGGTGTGATTGGTCACTTTGCTAGAGATTGCCCCCAGCAGGGTACAGTTCAGCCAGCCGAGCTGCTGCGAGCAGTTCAGCCTCTGGCTAGAGGGGATGATGGTTAGGCTAGGGGTGATTCCCCATATGCATAGCAGGTGGTAGGGATGACGGTCGGGCAGGTGGAGGCCATCGTCAGTTCTATGCGGTCCCTGGGAGACCAGAAATAGAGGCGTCGGATGTTGTGATCACAAGTACGATTTCTGTATACCGTCAGCCAGCTTATGCTTTGTTTGATCCTGGATCCACTTGTTCATATATATCTGCCTACTTTCTGCCTTGTTTGGGGTTGGCTAGTGAGCCATTGTCTGTTCTTGTTTCTATTTTGACCCAGTAGGAGATTCTTTAGTAGTGGATCGGATTGTGAGATCCTGTGTGATATCTATTGGTGATTTCTACACTTGGGCTGACTTGATTATACTTGATATATTGGATTTTGATGTGATACTAGGCATGGACTGGTTATCCCCTCACCGTGCGATTTTGGATTGCTATGCCAAGATCGTTACCATAGACGTGCCCGGTGTATCCCTGATTGTGTGGCAGGGTTCTGTTAGCCATGCACCGTCTGGGATCATTTCTTGTCTTCGAGCTAGCAAGATGATATCCCATGGGTGTTTAGCTTATCTAGCATATGTCCGAGATGCTAGTGCTGACCCTACGTCTCTTGAGTCTATTCCTGTGGTTAGAGACTTCCTAGATGTGTTTCCTACCGACCTGCCAGGCCTTCCACCTGAGAGGGATATTGATTTTTTCATTGAGTTAGAGCTAGGCACCAGGCCCATTTCTATTCCTCCCTACCGTATGTCTCCTGCTGAGTTGAGAGAGCTTAAGGAGCTGCTCCAGGATTTGTTAGCTAAGGGGTTCATTAGACCGAGTGTCTCTCTTTGGGGTGCTCCAGTCCTCTTCGTGAAGAATAAGGATGGGTCGATGCGAATGTGTATTGATTATCGGTAGTTAAACAAGGTGACAGTGAAGAATAGGTATCCGATGCCCAGGATTGATGACTTATTTGATCAACTTCAGGGTTCCTCCATGTTTTCAAAGATTTATTTGAGGTCCGGCTACCATCAGTTGAGGATTAGGGCGGAGGACATCCCTAAGACAGCATTTAGGACACGTTATAGACACTATGAGTTCCTGGTGATGTCTTTTGGGTTGACTAATGCCCCCGCAACCTTTATGAACTTGATGCACATGGTGCTTAGCCCGTACTTGGATATGTTCATGATAGTCTTCATTGATGACATTCTGATATACTCAAGGAGTAGGGATGAGCATGAGCAACACTTGAGGACTGTACTTTATACTTTGAGAGATCATCGGCTTTATGCCAAGTTCTCAAAGTGTGAGTTTTGGCTAGAGTCAGTTGCATTCCTAGGACACGTGGTGTCTAAGGATAGGATTGGGGTTGATCCGGGTAAGATTCTGCGGTTCGTGATTAGCCTAGACCTACTACTCCTTCCGAGGTTCGCAGCTTTATTGTGTTAGCCGGGCACTACAGATGATTTGTTGAGGGATTTTCTCCCATAGCAGCACCCTTGATTATGCTAACTAGGAAGGATATTCCATTTCAGTGGTCCGATCAGTGTGAGGATAGCTTTCAGAGGCTTAAGGCCTTATTGACTTCAGCTCAAGTTTTGACTTTACCGGTTGAGGGTCAGAGTTTCTTCGTGTATTGCGATGCTTTAGGGGTCGGTCTTGGTTGTGTGTTGATGCAGCAGGGTCAAGTAATAGCATATGCATCGAGGCAGCTGAAGGTTCACGAGCTCAACTACCCCACTCATGACTTGGAGTTAGCGGCAATAGTTTTCGCACTCAAGATCTGGATGCACTATCTTTATGGAGTTCATTGTGAGATATTCACCGACCATTGTAGTCTTCAGTACATTACGAGTTAGTGCGAGCTGAACTCGAGGCAGAGGAGATGGATTGAGTTACTAAAGGACTACGATTTCACTATTTTATACCATCCGGGAAAGGCAAACGTGGTAGCGGATGCCTTGAGTCGGAAGGCAGTGAGTATGAGCAACCTAGCTTCACTTTCAGTTTCTGAGTGACCGTTGGCCTTAGATATCCAGTCCTTGGCTAACCGTTTGGTTAGGCTTGACTTATCCGATCCCAGCAGAGTTCTTGCCAGTGTTGAGGTTCGCTCTACTCTAGTTGATCAGATTCAGAGCCGACAGTTTGAGGATCAGAGTTTGTGTGACCTTCGTGATCAGGTGGTTTGGGGTGAGGCCAGCTGGGTTACCTTGGGTTCTGATGGTATTATGAGATTCAATGGTCAACTTTGTGTTCCGAGGGTTGGTGACTTGATTCAGTTGATACTTTGTGAGGCCCATTGTTCCAGATATTACATTCATCCGGGCACCACAAAGATGTATAGAGACTTGAGGCAGCTTTACTGGTGGAGTGGTATGAAGCGAGACGTGGCAGAGTTTGTATCTCGGTACTTGAACTGTCAGCAGGTTAAGTTCGAGCACATGAGATCGGGTGGTTTGATACAGCGAGTTCCCATTCCTAAGTGGAAGTAGGAAGGTATTACTATGGACTTTGTTGTTGGTTTGCCTCGTACTACTCGGGGGTTTGACTCCATATGGGTGATCATTGATAGGTTGACTAAGTCAGCACATTTCTTGCCGGTTTAGACTTCCTACGGGGCAGAGAGGTTAGCTCAGATCTACATTCGTGAGATTGTACGGTTGCACGGGGTCCCAACTTCTATCATTTCAGATCGCAGCACTCAGTTCACATCCCAGTTCTGGAGAGCTGCAGAGGGATTTGGGTACGGAGGTTCAGCTTAGTACTGCTTTCCACCCTCAGACAGATGTCCAGTCCGAGAGGACTATTCAGGTCCTGGAGGACATGCTTCGGGCTTGTGTTCTTGACTTTGGAGGTTCATGGGATCAATTTGTGCCATTGGCTGAGTTTGCGTATAATAATATCTTTCATTCGAGCATTGGCATGGCACCTTTCGAGGCTTTGTATGGTAGGCATTGCAGATCGCCCATTGGTTGGTTTGATGGGTTAGAGTCCAGACCGCAGGGTACATATTTACTTAGAGATTCCTTGGACCGAGTCTATTTGATCCAGGACAGACTTAGAGCAGCCCAGAGTAGGCAGAAGAGCTACGCTGATCGTAGACTTCGTGCCTTGGAGTTCAGTGTTGGTGATCTGGTTTTCCTCTGAGTATCGCCCGTGAAGGGCGTGATGAGATTTGATCGGCGGGGCAAGCTTAGCCCCAGGTTTATTGGGCCGTTTGAGATTCTACAGAGGGTTGGTAGTGTTGCCTACATATTAGCCTTGTCTCTGATGTTTTCAGTTGTTCACCCAGTTTTCCATGTTTCGATGATGCGCCGGTATGTGCCAGATGAGTCTCATGTGTTGCATTGGGATTCGGTTCAGTTGGATGAGAGTTTATCATTTGTTGAGGAGCCGATAGCTATTCTGGCCAGAGATATCAGAAGGTTGAGATCTAGGGAGATTTCGGTTGTGAAAGTGCAGTGGAGGCATGGTCCAGTCGAGAAGGTTACCTGGGAGACCGAGAGTGAGTTGCGTGCTCAGTATCCGCAGTTGTTTGAGCCTTCAGGTACTCCGTTCTTCTTCACTTTCAAGGATGAAAGTCTTTTTAGTAGTGGATGTTATGATGACCCTTCCTGTCATCTTTGCGTTTTCGCATTTATTGCACTGTTAGAGCCTTCCTATAGCAGCCCTAAGTCATTTATGGCTTACTGGGACCGGTAGTTCGGTGCCCTGGTTGTTCATTTGGTCGTTTTAGGCGTTCGCCTGTTTTAGAGCTTTAAACTTAGAATATCATTGACTTTAGTCAACATTCTTAGCTTACGTGCTCGGAATTGAATTCTGACAGTTCCGTTAGCCCCAGAGTGATGAGTTTGGTCTAGTTGGACCTTTAGTTGAGGCTTGAGAACGTCCGGTGTGGAGTTTGTGTTATTTTCTCAGTTTTCAGGCCATTTGGAGTTGAAAGTGTAACTTCGGGTGACTTTTGATGATCGGAGTGTCAGATTCGAAATCCGATGATTCCATCAGCTCCGAAATGTTGATTTTGGGCTAGGAAGATGGTTGGTTCGGGTTCCGGGTGAGTCGAACTCATTTCGAGCCTTTGAGTTCCGTTTCGTTACTATTGACTTGGGTCAATATTTCTCCGAAACTACCTTGTATGGAAGTTTCATCGATTTCATTGAGTCCGGAACTTCGTTTCCACTCTATTAGTACTATTGGTTTTTGAATATCGGTTTCCAATTATGCCCGGAATGCCCCGTCGAGTTTTCTAAAAAGTGCAGAAAATCAGCTGCGGACGGCAGCTATTTATTGCTGTCATTTCATTTTTTCGAGCCCTTTTCCTCATTTTTCTCACTCTAAAACTCAAAATTCTCTCCACCGTTTTACTCCAATTCAGTTCTAAACCTTGGGGAATTATTTGTTAATCGATTATCCGTAGTTCTTCGCCTCTTGGTAAGTCATCTTTCCAAGTTGCCTTCTTCAGTTTTTCTCTTAATTCCTCCATTGATGCTCATCCAAAGCTTGGATTTTGTGATAGATTCTGCCCCCTAAGCTTGTGCATGTTCGTGGGTGTGAAGTTTTATCCGTCTTGGGCTGATTTTCCGTCGTTTTGGTAAGTAATTCTTGCCCAATTTCCGTTTTTATTTTTGAAATTTTCATTCTTTAGTCCCCAACTTGGGCGGGCTGTTTTGGTTCCCTTCCCTTGTCCAACTGTGCTCAAATTTGGAGCATGCCTTCTTGGCATCGTTGGGGTCATCGTGGTCTTTTTCATTTTTGGTTTCGGGTGGCGGGCCCCATAGGCCCGCTTTTGACCCGGATATCGACCCGGCTACAATTGTAGCAATATGGGTATCGTTAGATTCGTCTTAATATTTTATTCATGAATTTTATAGTTTGATTCACGTTCAAAGCTTCTCGGAGCAGCTCGTCCTCGGATATCGTCGTTCCCGCAACTTGTCGTCGGACGACATGTAGGTTACGACTTAACACCCTAGACTTCGCATATATTGGGTAAAATTGTATTAGTTGGCATCCTTGGGTTGGGTTATTAGGTTGGTACCACAGACCTTGACCGCTTTTCTACGATTCATCATATTTTTTCCTCCGTTGTGTGTAGTATTCCTATTAGTTGATATATTTATTACCTTTGTGACCCCGTGAGGTCTTGTTGACTCTAGAACATAGAAGGTGGGATTATTGGGAATGTCCGCGAGTCCCGGACATAAAAATATCCTTCTAGGCTGGTTATACTTGTTAAGTAGCTTCGGAGCCTGTGCAGGGCCGTTAGGTTGGTTGTGAGCTGCCGGGCAGCTATTTGGGTTGATCATATCATTTTTATGCATATAAAGAGGTTTTCCCATGTTTTATTATGATTTTTGGCTTCGGGCCTACGAAAACTGATTTTCTAAACCTTGCATGGCCCCGGGGGTCCGTTTTCGATGAAATTGGATTTGGAAATGATTTGACTTGATACGTGGATCTTCTTGGGGTAAAAGAAGGTTAAAGATATGGTTTTATCATGATTTACTATTATTGCTAGACTCGACCGGGTCAGAGTGCTAGCTGAGTTTCTTTACTGATTTGAAATGATATCAGGCTCGACCAGGTCGAGCATCTGAGATGTTTTTACTACTGTTTTAGACCCGGTTGTGCCCGGGAACCCTTGGAAGGGTTTTTGAGACATTTTTTTCACTGTTTTAGTCCTAGACAGGGTCTAGGCATGCATATTTGAGACTTAGCCACTGGCTTGAACCCGGACTCGATTCTGGAGGACACATTTTGATTCTGAGTTTTAGTATGGGGTCCGGGACCTCCATGGACCTTGCCGTTCCGGGAGTGAGGCTTTGGTCTGCATGTGCCCGGGGGAAGGGTATACGGTGGAGTAGAGGTATACGGGTTGTGTCCTTCCATGGAACCTACTTGCTGGGCCCGATCGGCACCGGAGGAGGTACATACAGAGGTTCTATTTCAGTCTAAGGTTTTCATGCATCATATCATTCATTGTTTGAGATACCACCCTTGTTTGCTGTGTGTTGATTGTATGCTCCGGTAGTATAGGATGCCGGAGGGTTTGTTTTCACTTGATTTTGTTCTCCGGTTGTATGGGCGGCCGAGGGACTGTAGGTAGACTCTTTTCATGTTATTCCGATATCGTTCCCTGTTACAATCGAGTATGAGTGTGATTACTAAGGTTGTGAGTTCCTAGAATGAGTTTGTATGACTAGATTGGGTATTAACTCCTGTATGTCGAGCATGTCTACCTTTATTCTTCTCTCCCTTTTCCTTATACTTGAGGTTACCAGTATACCGTCCATTATTAGAACTTATTTACATATATACTGTTTTGCAAGGATCCCAGGTGCGTCGTCCTTACTTTCACCTGTGCCTGTTGTGTGTATATATTCTATTTGATAGCTTTGTATGTTGCCTTCTGTTGTCTTCCTTTTGGGCTAGATCCTGTGTACGTTTTCGTTGATTTCTGTGACTAATTGTTTCTACCCTGTCTGCTATTGCTCTTTTACTTTATATGTGCCCAGTCGACCTATGATACCTACTGGGTACCTTATACTTCGCATTTGGTGCTCACCCTACCCTCTGCATCTTCTGGTACAGATCCTAGCGTGGGCAATCACCATTAGCGCGTCAGAGACTCGTGCGGGGTGTAGTTTTTGGATCATCCAGGCTGAGGGTGAGCTCTTGGCGTTCAGAGCTTGACTTCAGTTATCCTTGGTGTATTTTGTACTCTTAAAGTTTCGGAGACATTGTGTATATATGACTTTTGGACCTTTGTACTCCTGATGTAGTTCGGCTCTTATACGCTTTGATACCAGGTTTTGGGTTGGTTTAGATTCCGCTTGTTTATATCTCTCTTGTATCTATTTTCTTCTCATTATGCCCTTACTTCCGCTTATGTATCGAATCTTCCGCTTAAACTATTAGAAGGTAGCCCATTACTAACCGTTCCAGGCTACAGGAATTGGTTCACCTACTGGGGGTTGTAGGTGCCATCATGACCAAGAAATTGGGTCGTGACAAATTTACTCTTGCCTGCCGGACAAACAGAGAAGAGCTAACATCAGTCGTATAGTCTCTTGCCCGAGCTTTCCACACAAATAGCTTTCTACCTGTGGAGAAGCATAGAGGTCTTTAAACTTCATCGCGGCATGATAATATGTTTGGTTTGCTAGTGACTGGTTACTATGGTGAGTCCGCACTGGACTGGAATCGCTGAACCACTCACAAGAGTCCGATGGTACACGAACGACCTTCTCCTCAAACAGATCGTTACTTGTTCGAGATTAAAACAAATGAGGTCTTCTTTGAAACACGGATGTCTGACCATCTTTCCAGAGAGTTCCTTGACATGCATCAGGGACCACACCAAAATACTACAACCACGAACATCTTCAAACACCTCCATCCACTTGCATCCTTCATTCATACCGTTGGCATTTACTCTAATAGTTGGTACCTGTCAGGAAATGATATTAGTATATGTCACGTAGCCTCGAGTAAATTATTTGGATGAGTACATAACATATATTCAATTTTTAGCAAGTTTTCAGTATTTTTGAACAATCCATACAAAATGCTCATATCTCCCTACAAAGATGAGACACTGGAATGCAGGAGTCATTGAAGTTGATGTTTATCCGTTACAAACTATAAAAGCATAAATCAAGAAACATTTCCACCTGCAATCACTCTATTATCATATTTCTTTAATTAGATGCCACATCGAGCAACAACAACATGCCCAATGTAATCTCACAAGTGGGGTCTGGGGAGGGTAGAGTATACGCAGACCTTACCCCTACATCGAGCATAAACTATATTTATCTTTACCAAGGGGACTCGGGAAGAACCTCTTCCCCAGATTGATGGTCACTTTCTGGACCTCTTAATTACCAATAAGAATAATCTTTTTTCTCTTTTGAATAACCAAAGAAAGATTTTATTAATACAACGGGTCGAAGGTAGAACCTATATATAGCAATAGCTTCATTATCATCTTTCAGTTTACACCAAAAAGCAAGTAACTGCCATTTGCTCCAAATATGTAAGAGCACCTCATCTTTTGCATCTATCTCGCAGGCCATCTCAACTGACGTTTGACCCCCTTACTTCTATTAATTATGTCGTCAGGAATAACTACACCAGTGAAATACTGGAATGGTAGAAGTTAACACCTTCACAAGATTTTGCAAATAACTTTCAATCTTCGCACAAAATAAATTTTTTACGCAGTTTCATTAGAGATATGGCGTCAAACTACAGTACCTGTAGAGTATTCTGAATATATAAAAACTAAAAAGAATACTTAAGTATCACTTTACGCCAAGAAAGAGGAGAATAGTTACCTAGTGAGAGGCTGTGCAGGAGCTTCCTGATTGTCTACAAAGGTTTCAGACATTGGGCTACGGTATATCTCGCTCTGAAGGTCTACTCATTGCTTGATACCTCAACAGCCTACAAGCCGGAAAAAAAAATGTCATTTCAGTATCCATTGTCCATCTTCTGCAATGGTCAGCAACTCAGCAATAATCAAATTGAGAATCTATCAATTAAGCCGGTGTACTAAACATTCTATATTACTTGGTATAATTACCCTCGGGAAGCAGTTGCCCATGATAGCACCTTGACAGAGTCAAAAATGTTCTTAACATGGCATCCTTTAAAGAGAGTAAGTTAAAAAAGTAGAAACATTAAGGAGAAAGTTGAAGCACACCCAAAGGTGTGGCCTAGTGGTCAATGAAGTGGGTTGAGAACTATGAGGTCTTCAAATCCCAGTAGAGACAAAAACACTAGGTGATTTCTTCCCATCTGTCCAAGTCTTTGGTGGACAGAGTAACTTGGTACATGTTGCTGGTAGAAGGAGACATGTATCCCGTGGAATTAGTCGAGGTTCATGCAAGCTGGCTCAGACACCATGGTTATCAAAAAAAATGTCGATATCAATCTTCATAACATTATATATCTGGTGCATGAGAACACTATGTGAGTAGGCAAGGGGAGCCAAATGCATATCGACAACATATGTTCCACAACTCAGATCTAATTAGATTACTGATACAACTGATTGCCCATACCACATTGAGTTATTCAATGCAAAAATGTTCTTATGTAACTGCATCCTCTAATTTGGGACAGAGGGAGTAATATCTTTCCGTAATCCACCGTAGTTCAATAATTACAATAACGACAAAGATGGGAAAAGAAAACCCTTCTCCTCTTCTTTGTTCTATTCTCCACACGCACTTATATAATCCTAGAAACTATCTCCCTCCTGTAGGCGTCTTATTCAATGGTTTTATTTTGTTCTAAACATAGTGTGGTATTTTATTGTGTGATTTATGTAGGTTAGGTGTTCCCATACCAAGGATTCTTGAGTCAGGCCTAAGTGTAATTTCAGTAGCCCCCACATTCGCAGATGAAGTAACTTTGGAAGGTTCAACAAAATAAGCCTAATATTTCAGCAAAATCAAGTTAGCATTCAAAGTTTTGATGTAAAAAGGATCGCTCTGAGCACATTCAAATTACCTATTCTAATAGGGTCAGGGCTATCTAGCCCTTAGTTGTACCCAAACATACTTTTAGCAAAACAGCAGGTGGCTAAGACAATGTCATCCAATTAGCTATGAAGTAACTTCGCCATGAAAATAATTCATTAAACAGTTTGTGTTTCTTCAAACTTTTATGGTGGTGTTAACAAAGCATTTGACTCTAAAATGAAAGGAAATGAATGTAGACTCTGCTTTTCCAAGTATGCAGTTTCTTTTGTTCCAATTGAACTTCTATCTCATTTAATAAAAATCTACTAGTACTTCATAAAAAAAAATCAACAACCTAATAAAAAAAGGTATTCAATACCTTCTGCCTAGATTCCCGACTCAACGCAGCCGGCGGTCTAAAAGAGTAGTAAAATCACAATACGAGCAGGGAACCGCTTTATGGGTCAACTAATTTTAACAACAGATACAAAACATAAGGCACATTTGACTTTCCTTTTCCAAATCACTTTTAGAACTGTAATCTCAAAGTTATAATGACAACATGGATGTATATTTGATAACTTCATAGCAAATCAGTAAAACTACCCAACACTCGTGGAGGACAAGCCAGCAACAAATGGTTGCAGCAGTAATAGGCTCAGGAAAAACTCAATGTTGCAGTTAACATTTGCGGAAGAAATCCATGAGAGATACATCATGACAATAAGTGGCAAATTTGTGCAGAAGAGAAAAATATCTTTCACCGCTAAAAAACAGGGAAACTTCAATTATATAGTGGAGAGTAAAGGTTTTATTGCCCTAAAATATTGATCTTGTGAATGGCAATCAACTTCTGAGGGGGTAAAGGGCACCCAAAAAGTTTTGCCGTCTCATCAGGCTTAAAAGAAAATCCATTAACAATCAGCTGCACTGTTGGGGGCTGATTAACAACACATTCTTTCGCTACTTTTATGGTGGTGTTAACAAAGCATTTGACCTTAAAAGGTATCCAATACCTTCTGTCCAGATTCTCAACTCAAAACGCAGCCTGCGATCTCAAAGTAAAAGTAGAAAAATCACAATACAAATGGGGAACCACTTTATAGTTCAACTATTTTTTTTTTTTGATAAAGTATTAAATTTAAAGAAAGGGCAAAAGTTTGCCCGCATACAAGAAGTATACCAAAAAAATAGAATAGTTCAACTAGTCTTAATTAGAAGACGACAGATGCAAAACATAGGCCATAGTTGACTTTCGTTTCCCAAAATCACTCTTAGAACAGTATCTCAGAGCTATAAATGATAACACGGATGTATATTTAAGGCATAATACATAAACATGCCCTTTAACTTGGCCTCAACTCACATTTATGCACTCTAATTTTGGATGTGTATAAGTAGGCACTTAAACTTGTATAAAGTTGAACAAGTAGACACACGCGTCCTACATGGCATAATACACGTAGGACGCCACATAGAGATGTGGATTGCCACATAGGATGCCACGTATGACGCATGTGTTTACTTGTTCAACTTTATACAAGTTTAAGTGCCTACTTGTGCACATCCAAAGTTGGAGGGCATAAATGTGAGCTGATGTCAAGTTAAAGGGCACAGTTATGTATTATGCCTATATTTAATAACTTCATAGCATAGCAGTAAAACTACCCAAACACTTACGGAGGACAAGCCAGTAACAAATAATTGCAGCAGTAATAGGGTCAAGAGAAAATCAATGTTGCAGTTAACATTTGTGGAAGAAATCCATAAGAGATGCAGCATGACAATAAGTGATAAATTTGAGCAAAAAGAGGAAATACCTTCATCGCTAACAAACAGAGGAAAACTTCAACTACATAGTCGATAGTAGAGGTTGTAGTACAAAGGACACACCTTCTGTGGACCTGTGTGGTTCCATTGCTTGCATGAGGACCAAATTTCCCAGTAAACTACAGATTTGAACTCACAATTCTCTCAGGTTTCTCTCCTTCCTGTTAAATTAAGAAGTCAATGTTGCATTAACATTCTTGCTTCCCAATAAGGATTACAAGGAATAATTAGTTAAACTTCAATAAACAAAGTTACCTTTCCACAAAGTTCAAATTCCTTGTCACACCAATAACTTCCTGGCTTCAACTTCTGAGGGGGTAAAGGGCACCCAAAAAGTTTTGCTGTTTCATCAGGCTTAAATGGAAATCCATTAACAATCAGCTGCACTGTTCGGTGCTGATTAACAGAACATTCTTTTGATGCTCTCGTTATTTGCTTCACTTCCAAGGGACTATGCAATGTTTGCCATCGTGTTCTGGAAAAACAATATTCTCAAAGTCTACCACGTCTCTTTCAGTGAAGTGACCATAGGGGCTCTTCTCCACTCATTGGTAGAATGCTTTGCAGCATTTACATAGAGGTTTTGCAGTACAGGCACATGGAATTCTAAACTACCTGAAAACCATGGACTTTGACTTGGTGGACTGGTCATAGCAGCAACCTGAGATACGTGCAAAGGGATTGACTCTACAACAGGTGAGACGTCCCGGCCTAGAGATCTTGATTGTGAAAGAGGTTTTGCTATAGATGTTGGGGTTATGGGTCTTTTTCCCTTCCTATGTGGATAAATAAAGCTCAATTTGGACCAACCCACTTTTGCCCATAGACCCAATTCTATGGGGCATATATATAGACCTTTTTTTAGGTCTTATTTCATCATCCACATAATATTTTTCAGCAGCCACACATAGAGAGAAAGAGCAGATTTTCGCACCCAATTTCAGCCCTAAATTGCCAACTTCAAATTGCGATTCCCGCTTCGTTTCTTATCCGATTGATCTGATTTTTGGACAGCTTGTTCCTCTCATCTCAATCTTTTATTAGAAACTGACAGAGTTGGATTTGGTATCCCGTAGCTCCAGTTTTGCATCCGTGAACAGTAGCTGCATTTTTCGGTGCTTTTGCTCCTTTTATTCTCTTGTTTTTGGTGTTGTGATTTATGTAGTGTTGCTCGTTGTTTGGCACTTCTTTGGTGGCCATTTTGGAGAACATTATTGTAACTCTTGGTGATTATAGTGGAGGTTTTGGTCCCGTGGTTTTTACTCTTCACACCGAAGGGGTTTTCCACGTAAATCTTGGTGTCTCGTGTGATTGATTTATTTTTGTCTTGTCGTATTTCTTTTGGTTGATATACTTGCTGCCTTATTACCATTGTGCTTGGTTTGTTTGTCTTCTCTTGGTTCAAATTGAAAGGGAAAGTTTAGACTTGGGAAAGGCAAGGCACTAACAAAGAATGCACAACAGGGTAGCAGCGGAAGAATATCCAAGTCTAAACTTTTCCTTTCAATTTGAACCAAGAGAAGACAAACAAACCAAGCACAATGGTAATAAGGCAGCAAGTATATCAACCAAAAGAAATACGACAAGACAAAATAAATCAATCACACGAGACACCAAGATTTACGTGGAAAACCCCTTCGGCGTGAAGAGTAAAAACCACGGGACCAAAACCTCCACTATAATCACCAAGAGTTACAATAATGTTCTCCAAGAATGGCCACCAAAGAAGTGCCAACAAACGAGCAACACTACATAAATCACAACACCAAAAACAAGAGAATAAAAGGAGCAAAAGCACCGAAAAACGCAGCTACTGTTCACGGATGCAAAACTGGAGCTACGGGATACCAAATCCAACTCTGTCAGTTTCTAATCAAAGATTGAGATGAGAGGAACAAGCTGTCCAAAAATCAGATCAATCGGATAAGAAACGAAGCGGGAATCGCAATTTGAAGTTGGCAATTTAGGGCTGAAATTGGGTGCGAAAATCTGCTCTTTCTCTCTATGTGTGGCTGCTGAAAAATATTATGTGGATGATGAAATAAGACCTAAAAAAAGGTCTATATATATGCCCCATAGAATTGGGCCTATGGGCAAAAGTGGGTTGGTCCAAATTGAGCTTTATTTATCCACATAGGAAGGAAAAAAGACCCATAACCCCAACAATTTTCCCCATCACGACTATGTGGAGGAGACCGCCATCCCGGCGATCATGCAACAATCTTCAAATTTCCATCTTGGCAAAGCTTTAGTCATCATATCGGAACCATTATCATCCGTATGAATCTTCTCAAGTTCAAGCAACTTAGAATCCAACACATCTCGAATCCAATGGTATCTCACATCAATATGTTTAGACCGACCATGGAATGTAGAATTCTTGCCAAGATGTATAGGACTTTGACTGTCGCAATAAAGCACATACCTCTCTTGAGCACAACCAAGTTCCCCCAAGAATCTCTTCATCCAGAGCAACTCTTTACAAGCTTCAACGGCAGCAATAAGCTCAGCTTCTGTAGTAGATAGAGCAACACATTTTTGCAACCTAGATTGCCAAGACACAGCTCCCCCTGCAAAAGTAACCAAGTACCCTGAAGTAGACTTGCGAGTATCAACATCACCAGCCATGTCTGAATCAGTATAACCACAAAGAATAGGCTTCCCTGTACCAAAACACAAACTCAGACTAGAAGTGCCACAAAGATATCTCATGATCCACTTCACAGCATTCCAATGTTCTCTTCCCGGATTAGAAAGAAAACGGCTAACAATACCAACAGCATGAGCAATATCTGGTCTTGTACAAATCATTGCATACATTAAACTACCAACAGCTGAAGCATAAGGAACTTTCTTCATATCTTCCTTCTCATCATCACTGGAAGGACACTCTTTCGTGCTCAACTTGAAGTGCATAGCTAAAGGTGTACTGACAACCTTAACATTATTCATGTTGAACCTTCGAAGTACTTTCTGAATGTACTTCTCCTGTGATAACCACAACTTCTTGGCCTTTCTGTCACGGACAATCTGCATGCCAAGAATCTGCCTTGCTGGTCCTAAGTCTTTCATAGCAAAAGACTTACTCAACTCTTGCTTCAACTTTTGAATCCTGCAAGCATTATAACCAACAAAAAGCATGTCATCAACATAAAGCAACACAATAATAAAGTCACCATCAGAGAATTTTTGCACAAAAACACAATGATCTGAAGAAGTCTTCTTGAAGCCCTGCTGACTCATAAAAGAACCAAACTTCATGTACCACTGTCTAGGAGCTTGTTTCAAGCCATACAAGCTCTTCTTCAATTTGCAAACATAATTCTCTTTTCCCTTGACTTCAAAACCTTCCGGCTGCTCCATATAAATTTCTTCATCTAAGTCACCATGGAGAAAAGCAGTTTTAACATCCATTTGTTCAATCTCTAAATCTAGACTTGCGGCTAAGCCTAGAACAACACGAATGGATGACATCTTCACAACTGGAGAGAATATCTCATCAAAATCAACTCCCTTTTTCTGGTTAAAACCCTTCACAACTAATCTAGCTTTGTACCGTGGAACTGGATTGCCATCTTCATGTTTCACCCTGAAAACCCACCTGTTTTTTAAAGCTTTTCTGTCTTTAGGTAACTTAACCAAATCAAAAGTATGATTATCATGTAAGGATTTAATCTCATCTTCCATAGCATCAAACCATCTTTCTTTTTCTTCACTATCCATGGCTTCATCAAGACTCTCAGGTTCTCCCCCATCAGTCAAGAGTACATACTCATTGGGAGAATAACGAGATGAAGGTAGTTTCTCTCTAGTAGATCTTCTGAGAGAACTCTCTGGAGCATCAATAGCAGCTGGTTGCTGGCCAACCACATCCTCTTGTACTGGAGCGTCAACAACATCCTGGTCATTCTGAACATGATCATCATCTTCATTATCAACTTGATTTTCATTATTATGAAGATTTTCTTCAGGTGCAGTAGTCAAAGGAACTGGATCAATATCAACTAGGCTCTCACTACTCTGAGAATCAACCTTCTCAGTTTTGTCAAAATCTTCAATTGTTTGGTCTTCAAAAAACACAACATCACGGCTTCTAACAAGTTTCTTCTCAACTGGATCATAGAAACGATAGCCAAATTCATCTTGACCATAACCAATGAAGATACACTGTCTAGTTTTAACATCCAGCTTTGACCTTTCATCCTTAGGAACATGAACAAAAGCTTTACACCCAAAGACTCTAAGATGATCATAAGAAACATTCTTACCAGACCAAACTCTGTCAGGGACATCACTATTCAAAGCAACAGCAGGAGATAAATTGATAACATAAGCAGCAGTATTAAGTGCTTCTGCCCAAAAGGAATCTGGCAGCTTAGCATCTGAAAGCATACATCTAACTCTCTCAACTAGAGTTCTGTTCATCCTCTCTGCTAAACCATTTAACTGAGGAGTCTTTGGAGGAGTTTTCTGATGCCGAATACCCTTCTCTCTGCAATATTTATCAAAAGGACCAATATACTCACCACCATTATCTGAGCGGATGCATTTCAATTTCTTCCCTGTCTGTCTCTCAACCAAGGCCTGAAAACCCTTGAACACATCAAGTACCTGATCCTTGGACTTCAAAGGAAATACCCAGAGTTTGCGAGAATGATCATCAATAAAAGTCACAAAGTAAAGTGCATCGCCATGAGACCTTACCTTAAAAGGACCACACAAATCAGAATGTACCAACTCCAGCAAATCAAGCTTTCTTGAAGGCGGATGACTCTGAAAGGAAACTCTTTTCTGTTTACCGGCTAAGCAATGAACACATTTCTTCAACTTTGCTTGTTTCACTCCAGAAAGCAAATTTTTCTTAGCCAAATTGTCAATCCCCTTCTCACTCATATGACTTAGCCTTCTATGCCATAATTCTGATGAAGTATCATTCTCCACCAAGTTTACTAAGCCTCTAGAGATGGAGCCCTGAAATACGTACAAGTTAGACAACTTGTCACCACGAGCCACAACCATTGAACCTCTAGTAAGCTTCCACTGGCCAGCACCAAGGGTGTTAACATAACCCTCATCATCAAGGTTCCCCACAGAGATCAAATTCAGGCGAACATCTGGAGCATGCTTGACATTGTTGAGAACTAATCTCGAACCATTGTTACTTTCTAAGCAAACTGTTCCAATGCCAAGAACTTCAACTTCATCATTATTACCCATCTTCAACATCCCAAAATTACCTGGAGTATAAGAAGAAAATAATTCTTTCTTGGGCGTGACATGAGAAGTAGCACCAGAATCCACAAACCAGCTAGACTCATCACGAACAAGATTAATGGCATTCTCACCACAAGCAACAAGAAGATCATCATTAGCAACAACAGCAACACGATTCTCATTATCGCCTTCTTTCTTTTGTCGTCTCATATCTCTCTTGTGCTTGTGACAATATTTCATGATATGTCCATTCTTGTGGCAATAGTCACATGTAACATTCTTGTATCTGGACTTTGACTTGCTTCTACTTGTACCTCTATCATTCTGACCTCTGAACTTATTTCTCCCCCTATCTTCAGTAACCAAAACATCGGAGTGTGAAGCTGAAGAAGATGAGGCCTGTGATCTTCTTCTCATCTCTTCATTCAAGACACCACTCTTAGCATATTCCATAGTTACAACACCACTGGGAGCAGAATTAGTCAAAGAAACTCGAAGAGTCTCCCAAGAGTCTGGCAGAGTATTGAGAAGCCAAAGTCCCTGAATTTCTTCATCAAACTTTACACCCATTCCGGACAGCTGGTCAAGGACACCCTGAAAATCATTTATATGATCAGAAATAGGACTACCCTCTTTGTACCTGATATTTATCAATTGTTTCAGCAGGAACAACTTGTTGTTGCCAGTCTTCGAAGCATAAAGTGTCTCAAGCTTATCCCACAAACTTCTGGCATGTGTCTCATTCACAATATGATTTCTAACATTATCTTCAACCCATTGTCTGATATAGCCACAAACCTGCAGATGCTCAAATTCCCAATCCTCATCATTCATAGATTCAGGTTTGTTAGAAGCAAACACAGGTAAGTGCATCTTCTTGACAAATAGAAGATCTTTCATCTTGCCTTTCCAAGTATGATAATTACTACCATTCAAACACACCATCTTGCTCATATTTGCCTCCATCATTCAAATTGACTATCAACAACAACCAATGCTCTGATACCACTTTGTTGGGAAATGCAAGGCACTAACAAAGAATGCACAACAGGGTAGCAACGGAAGAATACCCAAGTCTAAACTTTCCCTTTCAATTTGAACCAAGAGAAGACGAACAAACCAAGCACAATGGTAATAAGGCAACAAGTATATCAACCAAAAGAAATACGACAAGACAAAATAAATCAATCACACGAGACACCAAGATTTACGTGGAAAACCCCTTCGGTGTGAAGAGTAAAAACCACGGGACCAAAACCTTCACTATAATCACCAAGAGTTACAATAATAGATGCTACGGGAATTGCACCAGAATTCACATCAAGAGGTTCCACGCTAGGAAGCTCATACAATATAAGCTGACCAATATACTCAAGATAATATTGAGCAACTCTAATGCTATTAAGTAATGCAGGCTAGCACCTTCCTTGGTGAGAAGAAAACTCCAGGCTTAAGCAACCTCCTCACCATCTCCCTCCAATTCTTTGCTTAGAGTGGAAGAGAGCAACTATTCTACTTGTGCGAAAGGTGGTGGAGAGTTTAAATATTTTAAAGCTTCTTTTCCACCAATTAAAAATAACATAGGCCAATGAATCAAGTCCTTAGACATGTAATGAATCTTGTAGTACTATTTTGGCAAATTTGTTTTCAACCTTAATTTTTCTTAGTATAAAAACAAGATCAGGATTTAGCAATATGAATAGAAATGACATAACATTTAGAGAAAGCTTGCTTACATGATGATAAAGTAACATAAAGAACTACTTGGATACTGACAAGTACAATCAAAACCTTGTCTATCAGCTATAAACCAGTTTCAAACATAAAGTAACAGCTTCCAAAATATGTTGCGATCAATACAAACAATAGGCGTAAAAAATTATCAATAAGAAAAGACAACTGAAGTGTGTGGGGAGGACCTTGAAAAACATTGGAACTCCTGTTCCATTTTAACATAATTCTGAGACACATCACTCCCTTTGGCAGCAATGACGAACTTTTCCAGCACGGTTGCATTCTTGAGCAAATATTTTACAAATGGCAATACAAACTCATATCTACATAGTGGTTCATGAAAGTCAATGAACGTGATGGTCTTCAAATGTAGCAATGAGCATTTAAACTTATGTGTCTCAAACCTCGCTCTGTTCATCCTCATTTGTGTACTTTGACAGAAAATCCTACAAGAAAGTATTTGTTGTATTAACTAGTTATTCTCCTTAGATGGAAGTAGAAAGTCAAGGAGTTGATTGTGGATTAAAAAAAAGAAGGTGCTGAATTTTTAGATTCAAGGAACATGTCAAATGCTTAGCAAATGCTACTTATACATGCAAAAAACAAAAAAAAAAGTATGAAAGCTTCATTAAGTTGACCTTTTTCATTTTTTAAAAAAGGCTAATCCTTCATGTAACACCCCAAAAATTCAAAGCTAAAGAACCGAACCATTGCCATGAGTGTAATAATCATTTCTCTAATTTGGTGAGTGCTTTGGATGCGAATCATGTTCATAAGAAGCTCCTAACAACAAGTTAAGTTGAAAGTACCCCAACCGATCAAGTTCTCATGTAAGATTCAATTATAGTCAACTTCAAACAATCATTACTTCTAGCATATAAAGATTTAGGTGTCCCACTATCCACCAAATTAAAGGTCTTCGAGTCATCTTTCTAACGTCGCCAACCGTGCGTTAGTCCGAGTCTTGAGTAAAATGTTATGCTCAATTTACCAAGAAGACTCAGTCTGCCTGAGGGTGATGACTCGGCGTGACGAACCGTCACACTTGTGACGATTCATCAAGGCAAGTCGTCAGCTTAAGCAGTGAGACCAAAATTTCGGTCATGTTTTGACGGTTCGGAGTGACAACTCATCAAGGTTTTGACGGTTCGTCACCTGAACCGTCAGACAGACCCGTTCTGCACTGTTAACGCGTTTTCAAGGGGTTTTTTGGTCTTTTCCCACTCTTTTAACACCAAAACTACATTGTTTTGGCCAACCTAAACCTGATATTAAGCCTAAACTACCCCAAATCCCTCATTCACTCAGATATTTATTGACTCTTAACAAAAAAATAGAACAAAAGCGATTCTTTTCTTCTTCAAGCTCTCAAGAACCCTAAGGAGCAAGAGACTCAAAGTTTAAGGTTTTCTTCAAGGTTCTTCCTCAAACTCCAAGATCAAGGTATGTAAAGCTAATCTTTTCATGTGGGAACCCCGTTCTCCCCACAACCAAGTTATACTTTTAGTTTAAGCTATGAATCATGTTAGGGTTTTTAAGAGTTGAAATCCTTGAGTTTAATTCTTGGTCTCTTAATGGTATTCCCTGAATGCCCTATGATATTTAGTAAGAATTCTATGAGTTTGGAGTCTTTCTTCTTAATTTGATTCCTAATACATGCTTAATGATTTTTTAAGTGAATTTTACGAATTTTCTTAAAGTTATTGAGAAATTTATTCTATGATTTACTAGATTATTCATGAATTTTTTTTATGGAATCTGATTTAAAGTCTTCAAAGTGTATGTTCATGAAAAGTTTGCAAAGAATCTTTATACTTATATCATGTCTTGAAAAGAGAAGAAGTTATGTATCATGAAAGTTAAAGTTGAGAAAAGTTGAAGAGATTTAGAGCCAAGGCTCACAAAGAAAGATATGTTCATGATACGATATTTTGAATCAAGCATGATTTTTATAAAGTGTTTCAACATTTATATGTTATGAACATGTAATATATTTTGGGTGGACTATTTAGCACCGAGACGGGTATGGGTTTAGTAAATACATGCCCCAAAACTACGTTGCCACCGTAGGATAGGATCGTTCGCAGTTAAGGCGATTCCTCTATTATTTATAGCCTTCAGACTCAGCTTTGGGATCCCCAGATTATGTTTCATCTTATACACCGACAAAGTATAGGATGACTCTGTCAACAAGGGCAAGTTGTTGGGTTCTGGCAACGTGGACAAGATGTTGTACTCCATGATGCTCACATGGTTTATGTCGGTTAAGAGAAACTCTCTAAAAGAAAACTTGCTTTTTTGAGATAATATATGATTGGACGAGGCCACTAGTTTGAAGAGAATTTTTATGAAGCATTATTTTTAAGTTTTATCTAGACTTCAGTTATTCAGTTTTCAGTTTCAGTTTTAGTTTTAAGAAAATATTTTAAGAAAGTTCTACTTATATTACTTTAGGTTTCAACATTCAGGTCAGTCATTCTTCTTTTCAGTTATTCAGCTCTGTCTATTGTTATATTATTCACGTCTCAGTTTTCCAGCTTTATCAGTTCAGATATTAGTACTGCTTCACTTTACTGCTTTACATGCCAGTACATTTAAAGTACTGACGCTTCTTTTTGGCGCTACATCATTGGATGATGTAGCCCCCAGCTTTCAGATATGCAGGTTCCTGAGTAGACTCTTCAGTAGGCTATGTCATCAGTTTGAGTGAGTTCTCATTATTCCTAAGGACTTAGCAATATTCCAGTCATCAACTTGTTTTGTTACATAAAGGTAGTTGTATTCAGAATGTAATAGAGGCTTCATAGACAGAGTCAAGTCAAGTCAGTTTTAACCAGTTGTTAAACATTTATTCTTTTCAGTTAACAAAAGTTTATATTATCTCATTTCATTTTTTTAAAAAAGATTAGCCCATATTTTCCAGCTTCCGCAATTTATTTCATTAAAAGTTCAGCTTTATTAATTGTATGCCAGGCCAAGTAGTTCTCTCGGGCCATTCGTGGTTTCGGGTGCCGGTTACGTCCAGGGTGTAGGCTCGGGGGGTGACACTTCATCTCCTCGCATGAAGGTGAGTAGTATCCCTTGTTAATTTTTTTTCCCTACAACTACAAGATAAAGTTGAATGCAGAATTGGCTTACTCATACAAGCAGTTTTGACAATGAAAACATGAAGCAACTAAAGTTGAACTATTCTCTTGAAGAAAACAAACCGATAAAACAATAAAATTCCTCTATACATCTTATATAATTAATAAGTTTTATGATTTTTTTCTAATATTAATACATCATAAATATGTTGACATTATTAACATGATGTCACAAAAACAAGGTCTAAATCTAGGACACTTACTCTTGGTTTGTGATTGTACCAATCAATGACCAATGTCTCAAGATCCGATGAACTCTGAAGAAAGCTGCAAATTCCAGGGACATCCAACTGTTCTAAGGCTGAGTCAACTTTTAAGAATTTTCGATTTGATGGTGGAGACCGCCAGCCTCTCAACTCCAGCATGGATAGGCACTTGTAAACCAAAAATATGTCAAAACAAGGAAATGCAGCACACTTAATAAATGGCATGCTAATTGTTGAATAGTTTTTAAAAACAACTTGGACTAGACTGGTTTTGGCCACATCAAAGTGTTCTAAGGTTTGTTTGGAAATACAAAGATGGACCTTTAAACACTTTAAAAAACTCATTCACATGACTTTGAAAAGTGTTACAAGTCGTTTTGTCGGTTGTAAACACTTTAGTCTCACAGTTCGTCATCCAAACTTTTGTTTAAAATATCTTTAGTTCAATCACCTCCCACTGTCCAACCAAATTTGTCATGAGAATGTAATTCTTTAGTACTGCCACTGTCAGTGTTATTAAACCTCGATGCACCAGCGACTCAATCCAAGATTCTCGACATGGGCAACACTATGAAGAAGTTCTTTCAAATATCTACACTCCTCCGCATTCCTTTCTTCATCTACGAAATCATCATAATCTAAAAACAGGTTTACACTGACAAGTGAAGCCACATTTCTCTGTTGCAAGCATATCTCATCGCAGCACCCCAAAAGTTCAAAATATTTAAGATGGGGGGCTAATATTTCGAGACGAAGTCCATTATTCACATTTTGGTGATCTTTTATGCTCAAATATGTCAGCTTCACAGAGCTGACTTCCAGACGACTAATCCCCCAAACATTTTCCAGTTCCAAGTGCTCCAAGTTAGGGCAACACCAGATAATACCTTTTCCAACATACCATCTGTCAAATTCAGGGATGCGATTGAAACAAAATCGAGATTGCTCCAGTTAACACTACCAGAAGGGTTTAATTCACAGCTCATTAATATCAAACTCCTCAATGACGTATTCTTAAATGCAAATTGAGGAAGCTTATATTTTTGGTTACTTACAAAGCTAAATCCAAGTGATAAGTGTTCAACATTAGCAACTCAATAGCAAAATTTACCCATAAATCAACATCTTTAACATAACTCCTATCATACCTAAAGAGAAATCCAAGTGTTAATTCTTCAACATTAGCAACTTTAGTACTCCTCTATCCCAATTTATGTGACAGATTTTGAGAGTCAAATAGTTTAAGTTTGATCGTGAATTCAAATAAATTTATATATTTGAAAACTAGGTAAAAAATACTATAAGTTACAATAATTGATAATTCAAAATAATTACTCCCTCAATTTCAATTTATTTGAATCTCGAAATCTGAAAGGTGTCATGTAAATTGAGACGGAGGGGGAGTAGCATAATGTACCCATAAATCCAACATCTTTAACGTAACTCTTGTCGTACCTTAACAGAATGCCCTTAAACGTTTTGATTTTCTCGCAAAACCTCCAATAATAAAGGTCTCTATTGACGGAAGCTATTAAATTAGGAATGTCGCTTTCGGTGGAACTATGGGGCATGTTGTAATTAAGTGAAATTGTAATGGACATCCAAGGAAACCACTATCGTGTAGATAGTACGCTGGTTCAAACAACTGTTTTACTTATGCATTTCCATGGGAGTACAACTTTCACTTGCAAATTTGGTGAAGTTGAGGGAGCTCCTGTTGTTTGAAATTTGGGTTTTAGGGTTGTGTTGGTGGTAAGGGTGGCAATTGGGCGGGTCAAAATGGGTCAAGACAATAAACGGGTCAAGATCCAATCCCACCCAAATTTGCTTGGGCCAAAAAGGATTGAATCAAAACAGGTTAGGTAACGGGTCATAACTTAGCCCACCTAATTTTTACTAAGTTTTAATTATTTTATTTGTTATTTTATAAGTTTTTAGTACCTAAAAAAATTATTTTTTTATTATAATTATATATAACATATAAAATCAAACAAACGTTTTTTTAAAATATTTTGACAAAATTTCTCAAAAATCAATTTGGATTACATATCAATCAAAGTTTTAATAGGTTGAAATGGATTGAGCTAACAAATGGAAGGATCAATAGCTAATTCAAACCTAAATGAGTTGGGTGAATTGGACAGGTTGGGTTTGATTTTGAAGAAACCGTGTCAAATAAATTTTGATAATGAGGCAAAGCCTATTTTTGGTAAAAAGAAATTTATGGAAATCAACTATAATAGGTGGTGTCCATATCCTACAAGGAAAGGAATGTTCAACAAAGAAAGACTTCAAAGGCGGTGTGACTAAGTCCTACAAGAAAAGGACTGTACCTTTCCTATCAAGGAGAGGAGAGCTTGAAGACTTCAATAAAAGCAACAAAGCAAAGAAGAATTCACAACCCTTTTGCATACACAGAGAAAGAGTTATTCTCAAGAAGAAGGAGTTTATAAGCAAGAGGCTCAAGGAGATTCAGAAGAGAGTCATCTCAACATACTTGGTGTGTTCGTGTGTGCTAAAAATATAGCAGAGGTTAGCTATAGTTTGTGAGTGTGTGAGCCTTGTAACAAGAAGCAGGTATGGCTTCTTGAGAGATTTGTTAGGAAGAAACAATAATAGTTTATTGTTTGAGGTTAGGTACTAGAGGTAGTTCCTTTGATTATAGAGTTGCAATCATAAAACTTGAAGTTGTTAGTGAAATTGAGTTCGTGATTTTTACTGCTTGAGTGAGGAGGTTTTCTACGTAAACTTGGTGTGTCAATTTACTTATTGCTTTAAGTGAAAATGTGTTAAGGACCTGGTCCCTGAGATAGCTAGTGGACACCAACTTTCTTCAATTGGTATCAGAGCGGGTCTTTTCATTAAAGATTAAACACCTGAAAAGAATATTATGGCTGCCCCTCCAACCGCTCAGGAAGACTCCTCTCAAACAAGACCACCCATATTCAATGGAAAATACTATGGCTAGTGAAAGAACATGATGATGGATCATCTCATAAAAGAAAGTGTTGATCTATGGAATGTCACCCTAGATGGCCCTACAATTCCCATGAAGACAGGTGCTGATGGGAAGGAACAAGTCCCAATGGATACCCTACTTTGAATCTTGACTTTATTTCATGTTTTATGTCTTATATTTTGATATTTACTCGTGTTATCTCTTATTACAAACAAGTTCATTTTAAGCATGTTTTAAGTATATTTTTATCATGATCATGCATATCTCACATACTCGGTACATTCTATAGTACTGACGCATATTTTGTGCTGCATCCTCTTGATGATGCAGACTCAGGTTCCATCCCTCAGGCATGTGGCTAAAGACCACAGGACATTCCAGTCAGTGTTGGTGAGTCGTTATTGTTCGAGAGCTAGTTATGATCCTAGTTAGTTTACTTTCGTACTTTGAGTCAGCTAGGGTCTTGTCCTTGCAACTTCTTATGTCATGTGTAAAGGCTTTTCAGACATCGACAGTATTCGAGTCTTTTTTTTAGATTGTGTTTCATTATGACCTTGTCATTTATGGATTGGATTTGTCTAACTTCTATTTATTCTTCCGCTATATTTTCTTATGAATACCTGAATATGCTATGACCAAGGGTTAACTCGGGGTACTTTTAGTCCTGGGTCCCATGTTACGTCTAGAAGGTAGCCTCGGGGTGTGACAAACTTGGTATCAGAGCCTCAGGTTCAAGAGTCCTAGGGTGTTTGAAAGCCGCATCGAGTAGAGTCTCTTTCATGGGTGTGAAGTGCAGCACATCATGAGAGGGAGGCTATGATATATTTTAGGAAGTCTTCACTTCTTTCATGATCAACATCGTGCGATGGAGTTTAGCTCAAAATACTCCTCTAACCCAATCTTTATGCGTTTCACATTATGCCTCCACATCATGCCATGCGTCGCTGAGCCGCGCAAAATGCGAACCCTCTGATTCTAGACCCCGAGGTCACGAATGCAGAGTTTTGGAATGCTATTCATATGTTGGCTCAGACTATGGCTGCCCAAGCTAATCAGCAAGCCCCTATCCCCGTTCACCCTCAAGGTGGAGCAACGGCCTGAGTTTGAGATTTTATCCATATGAACCTACCGGAATTCTGGGGTTCGAAAGTTAGTGAGGATCCACTTAACTTTATGGATGAGGTAAAGAAAATCTTTGAGGTGATGCAGGTTGATAAGTTGAGAGTGTTGAGCTGGCTTCCTACTAGCTAAAGGACGTAACTCATATCTGGTTTACTCAGTGAAAGGAGGCTAGAGCTAGGGACGTGGTCCCTATGACGTGGGAGTGTTTTGAGAGGGCTTTCCTCAACCGATTCTTTCACTGAGAGTTGAGGCAAGCTAAGTCTGAGGAGTTTGTGAACTTGAGTCAAGGATCGATGATAGTCCAAGAGTATAGTTTGAGGTTCAATCAATTGTCTAGGTATGCTCCGTCCATGGCAGCGGACCCACAGGATCAGATGAGCAAGTACATCTATGGAGTATCAGATTTAGTAAAGAAAGAGTGAGGGCCGCTATGCTGGTGAGTGATATGAACATTTCTCGACTCATAACTCATGCTCATCAGATCAATGAAGACAATTTAAGGGAGATGGAAAGGGAGAACAAGAGGGTTAGATTCAAGGGTTCAGGTTTTGTCCATCACAGGTCTAGAGGCAGACATCACTCTTTATTTCAGAAGAAATCATCAGGACCCGTGAATTTTTTTTCCAACGCTCCTACTCAGGCCCCCAGGCCTCGTCATGATCAGACTGGTAAAGGATCTGGTTCCCATTCGCAGTCTTAGGGGAGTGTTGCAAAGGGATCTTCCCACCCTATTTGCAATAAGTGTGGGAAGAATCACCCAGGAGAGTGTCGTTATGGCACAGGTGTATGCTTTGGGTGTGGACAGGATGAACACATGATCAGGGATTGCCCTTCAACCAAGAAAGAACAAAGAGGTAGTAGGACTCAGTATGCTCCAGAAACATCAGGAGGTCGACCAGCCCAGCAGGGTGCAGCTTCTAGTTCTGGTGGTTAGTGCCAGAACCATCTTTATGCTATGTCCTCTCGCCAGGACCAGGCGAGTTCACCGGATGCGGTTACTAGTATGTTGAAAGTCTTCTCTCTCGATGTGTATGCTTTATTGGATCCCGATGCCTCCTTATCCTTTGTGACCCCTTATGTTGCTTGTAAGTTTGAGATTAGACCTGATTAGCTCTTATAACCTTTTTGTGTTTCTACTCTTGTTGGTGAGTCAGTCCTAGCCAAAAGAATCTACCAAAATTGCACTATCTTTATCCTTCATAGAGTCACTTCAGCGGATCTAGTAGAGTTGGATATGATGGATTTTGATGTTATTCTTGGTATGGATTGATTGTATGCTTGTTATGTCTCGGTTGATTATCTTACTCGAGCCATCAATTTCAAATTTCCAAATGAACCTGTCTTAGAGTGGCAAGGTAGTCTTCCATCCTCAAAGGGTCATTTCATATCTTATCTCAAGTCTAGGAAGATGATCTCTAAGGGTTATGTTTATCATATAGTTTGGGTTATGGACACGAAGTCGAAAACCCCATCTCTCCAGTTAGTTCCTATCGTGAATGAGTTTTCAGAAGTGTTTCTTGAAGACTTGCCCGGAGTCCCTCTTGAGCGGGAGATCAACTTTGGAATATATCTTCTTCTAGATACGAATCCTATCTCTATTCCTCCCTATAGAATGGCTCCTGTGGAGCTTAAGGAATTGAAAGATCAGTTGAAAGACCTCCTTGATAAGGGTTTCATTTGACCCAACATCTCTCCATGGGGTGCTCCAATCCTATTCGTGCAGAAGAAAGATGGTTCCCTCAGAATGTGTATTAACTACCGTTAGTTAAACAAGGTCACAACCAAGAATAAGTATCCCATTCCCAGGATTAATGAATTATTCGATCAGCTTCAGGGTGCTAGTTACTTCTCCAAGATTGACCTTAGATCCGGTTATCATCAGCTTCTTGTTCGAGAGTATGACATCCCAAAGACAGCCTTCAGAACTCGGTATGGTCATTATGAATTTGTGGTTATGTCTTTTGGACTAACGAATGCTCCTACAGCCTTTATGGATTTGATGAACTATGTGTTCAAGCAATATTTGGATATGTTTGTGATTGTGTTCAGTGATGATATCCTTATCTATTCTCGGAGTGAGGAGGAGCATGCAGACCATTTAAGAGTAGTGTTACAAACTCTCAAAGACCGGCAGTTATTTGCTAAGTTTAGCAAGTGTGAGTTTTGGATGTAGTCTATTGCTTTTCTGGGTAATATTGTGACTAGAGATGGTATTTGAGTTGATTCTCAAAAGATTGAGGCAGTAAAGAACTGGCCTAAACCCACTTTCCCGTCTGATATTAGGAGCTTTTTGGGTTTGACTGGCTACTACAGGAGGTTTGTGGAGGAGTTTTCTTCCATTGCTGCCCCATTGAATCGGTTGACTTAGAAAAAGGTTAAATTTCAGTGGTCTGATCTTTGTGAGAAGAACTTTCAGGAATTGAAGACTAGATTGACCACAGCTCCAGTGTGTACTCTACCCGAGGGCCTAGATGACTTTATTGTGTATTGTAATGCTTCTAGGATTGGTTTGGGTTGTGTGTTGATGCAGCGTGGTAGGGTGATTGCTTATGATTCTAGACAACTTAAGATTCATGAAAAGAACTACTCTACTCATGATCTTGAGTTAGAGGTCGTGGTTTTTGCTTTGAAGATTTGGAGGCACTATTTGTATGATGTTCATGTGAATGTGTTCACCAATTATAAGAGCCTTTAGTATGTGTTCACTCAAAAGGAATTGAATCTTCGTCAGAGGAAATGGCTGGAGCTTCTCAAGGATTATGATATGAGTGTTCTTTACCATCCCGGTAAGGCCAATGTTGTGGCAGACGCACTTAGTAGGTTGTCCATGGGTAGTGTGTCTTTAGATAAGGACGAAAAGAAGGAATTGGCCAAGGATGTTTATCAACTTGCTCGGTTAGGAGTTTGCCTTATGGATTCGATCGAAGGTGGCGTTATTGTTCAGAATGGTTCTGAATCTTCTTTGGTAGCTGAAGTGAAAGAGAAGCAAGACAGTGATCCTATTTTGCACCGGTTGAAGGGTGTGGTTCATCAACAAAGGGTAGAGGTTTTTGCCTAAGGGGGGAGATGGTGTGCTTTAGTATTAGGGTCGATTGTGTGTACCTGACATAGATGGGATGAGACAACGGATTCTGACTGAGGCTCATAGCTCCAGATATTCTATTCACCCCGGTGCCACCAAGATGTACCATGACCTATGGGAAGTCTATTGGTGGAATGGCATGAAGAGGGACATAGCAGGTTTTGTGGCTAAGTGTCCCAACTGTCAACAAGTGAAGGTGGAGCATCAGCGACAGGGTGGTATGATTCAGGACATTGATTTTCCTACTTGGAAATGGGAAGCGATCAATATGGACTTCATTATTGGTGTACCTCATACTCGAAGGCAACATGATTCTATTTGGGTGATTGTCAACCGGATGACTAAGTCATCCCACTTCTTGGTTGTTAAGACTACGGATTCAGCAGATGATTATGCTAGACTCTACATTCAGGAGATAGTTAGATTGCATGGTGTTCCATTGTCTATTATTTCAGAAAGGGGTACTCAGTTTACATCCCAATTTTGGAAGTCTTTTTAGAAAGGTCTTGGTACTCAGGTTAAGCTTAGTATAACTTTTCACCCTCAGACGGATGGCCAGGCAGAGCGTACTATTCAAACTTGGTAGGATATGTTGAGAGCTTGCATGATTGATTTCAAATGTAATTGGGATGATCACTTACCTCTTATCGAGTTTGCCTACAACAACGGCTTTCATTCTAGCATCTAGATGGCTCCTTATGAAGAACTTTATGGGCGGAGATGTAGGTCTTCTATTGATTGGGTTGAGGTAGGTGAGGAAGCTTTTATTGGTCTATATTAGGTTCATGAGACTATGGAGAAAGTTTAGATCATTAGGGAAAGGTTAAAGACCGCTCAGAGTCGACAAAAATCATATGCAGATGTGAGGAGAAGAGAGTTGGAGTTCGAAGTTGATGATTGAGTGTTTCTGAAGGTGTCACCTTTGAAGGGTGTGATGAGATTTGGTAAGAAAGGGAAGCTTAGTCCCCACTATGTAGGTCCTTATCGAATTCTGAGGAGAGTTGGTAGTGTTGCTTATGAGTTGGATTTACCATCGGATTTAGAATCAGTTCATCCAGTTTTTCATGTTTCCTTGTTGAAGAAGTGTGTTGGTGATCCAACCTTGATTGTTCCTTTGGAAGATGTGAATGTGAAGGATAGCCTTACTTATGAAGAAGTTCCTGTGGAGATTCTTGATCGTCAGGTTCGGAGGTTGAGAAACAATGAAGTACTTCGGTAAAGGTCCTTTGGAGAAATCATCTAGTTGAGGGAGCTACTTGGGAAGCAGAAGCAGCCATGAAGCCAAGTACCCTCACCTTTTTCCTTCCAATTCCGTTTCAGCTTAAGGTAATAGTTTTCTCCTTAGTATGTCCCTATGATCCTATTCCATCAGTTCTCTCATGATCCTAGCATGCATTCATGTATTCCGAAGTTAGTTCAATCATGTTTTTTAAGTTAAAAAGACACTTTTCACGTTTACTCTTGGGTTTCATGTTTTATTATTTGGTTGGGTAATTTTCGCTCTAGTTTTCCTTGCTTAGTCTTCAATCGAGGACGAATGATCCCAAGGGGGAGATATTGTAACACCCTAGAATTTGATTCATCTTTTAAACTTAAAATTTCTGAAAAACTGTTAAATTCCCATGGATCACGGATCAGATCACGGACCGTAGTCTTGGACCACAATCCATAGTCTGACCCATGGTCTTCTTGTTGGCAGTGCTCTTCCCTCATTCTACGAGTCACTCGATGGCTCATGGTTTGGAACCACGGCCTGTCCTGTGGACTCGTAGTTCATAGTTCCAGAGGATCCCCATAAAGGGTCCTGGATATGATGAGTTGGTTGATGACCCATCATCTTGAACCATGGGTCGTCCTTCCATCTGTAGTTCTTGAGGATCATAGGATCCCCAGTTCCCTAAGTCAAACCACGAGTCAAAAGGACGGTCCATCGTTCTGAATCACGGGCCATAGTATGACTCATGGAATGAATTTCCAGTAGACCCCCAGAAGTGGATTTTGGAACCACGGATCAGTTGGCGGGTCTTCATTCAAGACGATGGTCCGTGGACTGACCCGTGGTCTATGAAGCCAAGCCTTTTATCAGCTTTTTCCTAATTAAATTCTAGGGGCATTTTTTTAATTTCCACCCTTTTAACTCCTAAGTGAGATTGTTTTGACCACTTTTAGTAGGGTTTCTACCCCATTTAGCCTAAGACTATCATTATTCCTCATTCATCTACCAAATTGGGAAAAGGACTCCTGATACGCCCAAATTACAACTCCACTTAAGAAGCGTAAGCGGTCGTCGTCAAATATAGAACCCAACAGAGGTTGGGGTCGATCCCACATGGAATAAAGTGTAAATTAAGTCGTTAGTAATTTAGTTGACTAGTAATCGATAGTTTTCGGTAATTTGGGGGGGGGGTTTGTATGGATCAAATTTTGATTGTTTAAAATAATAAATTGCAAGTTTTAACGAGTAAAATTCAGTAGAAGAGGTGAACTAGGGTAGTGTTCACCATGGCGTCGTAACAATTTCGACTCAAAGCTTAACCGGGTTCTTTCTATATGTATATCACGATGTGATTGAATTAATGGTATCATCTAAACGTTTCTCAACCAAATAGACGAATTTCCTTTTCAATTCTCTCGAACTTGAAAAGGTGAAATTTCTTATTTCAATCCTAAACATCAAGTAGATTAATCTAGTTACAGCATTAATCATAAGACGAGAGTTGGTAGTCTCAACTCCTCGTAGTTAATCAAATTTCCCGGTTTTAATCTCTTTGTTCAAGCAAATCAAATCTAGGTATGTTCTAATGTTTGCAACCATTAGAAAACGTGAATAACGAATGAATAACCACGTGACAACATATAAATTTTACCCAATGCTACCCGGGATCTATATTGCTACTTTTGCCATGGCTCCCACAACCCTAGTTGTGGGAAATTAGCTACTCATGCTATTAGAGAAAAAGAAAATAATAGTGTCCATAATATAAAGAAAAATATCTTACAATAGATGAACACAAACTTCTAGTTTTCCAAGAACAAGCAGCCAATAATTTCCAAGAGCAATGGAGGAAGAAGAAGAATACGTTGGTGTCGTATTTTTCCTCTCAAAAAGTCATCCCAATTAGTCTCTAGAAATATTTCGTAATGAATAATAAAATAACCCTAACACAGGGTATTTATAGTAGTCCAGGAAATAAAGTCCAAAAATAGAATTTTTGGAATCCCGCATCGCGTTGACGGGTCGCCTGACGGGCCGTCAAGCATGTGACTGGCCGTCAGGTGAACCGTCACTCTTAAGCAGTGGCTGAACTTCGACTGTCAAAGCTTGACAGCTTCCCTGACGGTCCGTCAGGTCTGTGACGAGCCGTCAAGCCATCCGTCGCCACTATCCAGTGAATTTTTCTGGTAAGTCGTTGGGCCTGTGACGACTTGCTGGAAAATTCTGGTAAGTCGTCCGCCCAGTGACGACTAGCTAGTAAATTGACTGTTTAGCTTGACGGTTGGTGTGACGACTCATCAGAACCTTGACGATTCGTCAAGTGAGTCATCACACTAACCAGTAGAGCCCTTTAGTGTCAAAAATCCATCTTTTTCAGTTTTGGTTCACGTTCCTGCAAGTTAAACATAAAACCCATCAAAAACAACAACGGTTGCTTGAAAACTCACGATTATTCTTAGTTAAATGAGTCAAATATGTCGTAGAACACCGACACATCAACACCCTCAACTTAAAACGTTCGCTTGTCCTCAAGCAATATGACAACAAAAACAAAAAGACGACTTAACTAAGAAAACAAACACGTGTCACTAGCAAATCAAGGCCATTCAACAGCTTATTCGATTTAAATTAAGCCCCCCCGGTAACACACAAATGTATGAAATGCTAACTTGCAAGAATCCAAACATGTCATTCCGATATGATAGAATATTCTACATACACACACAACAGCTATCCCAACAGTCAATAGATAATACAGAAATCTCGGTGCCCTCACCACAAAGAAGTCCCACACACAAGATTTGGGACTAGGTAAGGCGCTCACAATCACGAACGATTTCAAACAATGCACATGCGATGCCATAAGCTTGCCCTTGCTATCCTATTTCAGTTTTTCAGATAACCGTTCAGGATCACTACAGGACTTGTTTTGGCTTGTAATGTGGCTTTGGGTGCAGGTAGGATACATTTAGGGGTTAGTGACTAAGCCCTCCTTGGAATGACCGACCTACTATTTCCACTTAACTTTTCTTCGTCCATCCTTATTCACCTTTTTATTCCCTTGTTTCTAGCTACAGGTGCGGCCTCTTTATTTTGACAATTCTTTTTCATTTCTTTTTCTTTCTTTTCTTAGGCACACACCCGAAATTTTCATTCTATCCACAACAAATCTTATCCATCCTATTTTTCTTATCATTTACCTCTATAGTAGCCACCCTCAACTTAGGCTGATTGCCTGAGTTGAGGTGCACGATGTCCAAGGAAGGACCAGGGCCAAAATAGGGATTCAAAGTTAAAAAGGAACGGTGACAGGTTATTGAAAGAATAGGGTCAATTATGGCTCAAACAGGGATCAAAGGGATTATTTGCATTTGGATGGTCTTATAGGCTAAGTGGACTGCACACAAAAAGGGCTTGTGATCCTTTCCTAAGCAACCAACTTCAAACTTAACAACATAGGCCAGGCAAGTTCTAGATGCATGCACAGAATAAGAGTTTATACAAAAAAAAATGCTCACACACACTTGGCACCAAGAAACCATACCACTACCAACTATCAAAACAACAGCTCGGCTTAAGCATAATTATTACAATCACAACCACACAATGACATTCAAGGATCCAGAACAGTCAATCGTTTCAAACATAAGTACAAAATCAACTTTTTCAGAGGGGGCTCCTTTTAGTTCAACTTTCCAAAAAGCCATGCTTGCTATAGACACCAGAAAACAACACAAACAAAATTTAAAATGACAACCTAAACATGCCGGTTCTACTAGATAGCACACCGGAGGGAAAAGAAACACGACAACAAAAACCCTCGGTGGTGAAAGACTCACAGGTATCCCAACACCCTCAACTTAGACTAATGCATTGTCCCTAATGCATACATGTGAAAGCTAAAACTGTGAGAGAAAGGAATACCTGTGAAGCCCATAGGACTTAGAGTCTGGCATTATGTTGGAGACCACCAGGGTCTCCAAAGCAGGAGCAATCGCTTGAATAGGTGCAAGCGACATCATCCTGTTGAGCTTCAACTTTCTCTTTTATCGGCTCCTCAGCTAGTCGAGACAACTTCTTTACTTTTTCTAACTCTTTTTCTTTGCTGGTTCTCTTGCGGTGTTTTCTTTTTCTTGATTTGTTCTCACCGCCTTCCTCTATAGGTTTCTCTTCTTGCGATCCCAAGATCATTCTCATAACATCTAGGCTCTCAACAAAAACCTTCTCCTCAATATGCACATCCATAGGGGATTCATCAATAACATTGATAACCGAGACCACCCTCATGTCTCTTGGTGGCTTCATCAATTTACATACATCAAACTTGACCAATTCATTATTTAATCTGAATGTCAGTTTGTTTCTTTCCATGTCGACCAACACTCTTGCAGTGGCTAACAATGGCCGTCCCAAGATTATGGGAACTTCAAAGTCCACTTCACAATCTAAGATTACAAAGTCAGCTGGGAATATAAACTTACCAATCTTTACTAACACATCATACAATATTCCCACCGGTCGCTTTACTGAACGGTCAGCCATTAACACCCTCATGGTAGTTGGTTTGGGAGCTCCCAAACCCAACTGTTTATAGACTGCTAGCGGCATCAAGTTGATGCTAGCACCAAGATCACATAAGGCTTTTTCAAAGTTGAATTTCCCAATAGTACAAGGAACAGTAAAAGCACCTGGATCTTACTTCTTTTCCACTAACGATCTTGAAGAAATAGCACTGCAGTGGTGGAGGTTATCTTCTGGTTCAAAGCTCACTGACCTCTTCTTGGTCATCAAGTCTTTCATGAACTTAGCATATCCGGGCATTTGTTCAAGAGCGTCCACCAGTGGGATGTTCACTGATATCTGCTTGAGCATGGTCATGAAATTTAGGAACTTGCTATCTTCCACTTTCTTCTTCAACCGTTGTGGGAAATGAGGCGGTGGCCGAGGCATCATAGTTGGAAGTTTTTCAACTTCCTTGCTTTTATCCGTGAGCACTTGAGTAGCATCCTCTACCGCAGCGGGTTTTTCAACAGATACCCTCACACCCTCATCGACTATATTTTTAGCATCTACTAACTCATCTTCCTCAGCAACATTACCTTTCTGAGTCTGAATTACCGAATGTGATTCCGATAATATTTTACCACTTCTCGTAGTGATCGCCATACAACTCCCGTTATTCCTCGGGTTTTGAATGGTGTTACTCGGCAAGGTACCTGTCTTCCTTTGATTTAGAGACGCCGAGATTTGACTCACTTGCTGCTCTAATTGCTTGATCGAGGTGGAATGTGAATCCACTACCTGACTCATTGCTGATAATTCAGTCCTCATCTCCTTTACCCCAGAGTCAGTCGATTCTACCTTCAACAGCATCTTAGCCATCATATTCTCTAGTTTGGACATACCTGACTCATTGCTAGCTTTGTCACGATTCCCAGGTGCTATGTATAATCCACCTCTATCATCTTTGCTCCTCCAATCACCTTGTTCTCGACTCTTATAACCCGGCTTTTCATAGTAATTGTTCCAACCTTGGTTTCCTTAGCCATAAGCCTGGAAACCACCCACATAATTGGCCTCCTCATCAGACCCAGACTCTGTTGCTCTACTTTGGGAACCCACAGCTTTCACTTTCTCAATACCTCCTGACAACAAATGCTTTGTCAGTAGGTCCATTTGCATTTTTAGATGGGCCATATCTTGGTCCCGCTCTTCCTCCTTCCTATGCTGCTCTGCTGACATACAACTTGCATAAGTGCTAGCTGCTACCTCTGTATCCCGTGTATGCCAGGCCCTGTTGGTTTTGGTGAGCCGTTCCAAAATAGTTGTGGCCTCAATAAAAGTGAGACCCATAAATGCTCCACCTGCTGCATTATCCAGTGTCGGCTTGGTAGCCGAATTCAGTGCCCTGTAGAATGTCTGCATTAGGAAATTGTCGGTCAACTGATGGTTCGGGCATTGTGTCAGCTTCTTCTTGAACCACAACCAAGTCTCATGTAAAGCCTCATGAGGTTGTTGTCTGAAGTTGCTAATTTTATCCCTCAACTGTATCATCCTAGAGGGAGGAAAGAACCTTTCTAGGAAAGCTCCTTTCAACTCTCCCCAGGTTGTTATAGAGTCGGGGGTTAGCTCTGTCAACCATAATGCTGCTTCATTAGATAGAGACAATGGAAACAACCTGAGTCTGATCGCTGTCTGACTTACTCCAGGCAATTCGAACGACTTGCAGATACCCACAAAATTCATCAGGTGTCGGTTTGGATCATCACCAGCCACACCACGGAACAATCCCTTTAAGTTCAATAGCTGGAGCATTGTGCTAGTAATATTGAACTTGGCCCCAGGCGATAGCGGAGGAAGCGCAATAGCGCCCGTGGCATCAACTCCATCTAAGTCGATATCCTCATCATCATCCAAAGAAAATTGCCTTGGTTGCTGTCGACCTCTACCCCTCTGCTGCTGCCTTTGGTTTGTGGGGGCTATATTTTCAACATGCTCCACAGCTCTACCATCACCCGCTGCAGCCTCATCATCCAACCCAACATCGTCCTCAATATCATCAACATTTAAGTGTTGTTGGGCCTGCTGAGCTGCAGCTAGTCTTGCTGCCTCTTATTGTTGTGCGTTCATGTTGTGCCTTAACGTTCTAGCAAGCTCGGGACCGTAAGGTAATGTTGATTCACCCGAGCATCGGGTACTTTGCATGCACAACTATGTACCCTGTAACAAACAAAAACAACAAATAAAAGTAAAAGCAGGAAATATGACTAAGAGTTAAATAAACACACCGGACTTAATGAACGACCGTATTCCCCAGCAACGGCGCCAAAATTTGATACGCCCAAATTACAACTCCAATTAAGAAGCGTAAGCGGTCATCGTCAAATATAGAACCCAATAGAGGTTGGGGTCTATCCCACAAGGAATAAAGTGTAAATTAAGTCGTTAGTAATTTAGTTGACTAGTAATCGATAGTTTCCGGTAATTTGGGGGGGGGGGTTGTATGGATCAAATTTTGATTGTTTCAAATAAAAAATTGCAAGTTTGAACGAGTAAAATTCAGTAGAAGAGGTGAACTAGGGTAGTGTTCACCATGGCGTCGTAACAATTTCGACTCAAAGCTTAACCGAGTTCTTTCTATATGTATATCACGATGTGATTGAATTAATGGTATCATCTAAACGTTTCTCAACCAAATAGACGAATTTCCTTTTCAATTCTCTCGAACTTGAAAAGGTGAAATTTCTTATTTCAATCCTAAACATCAAGTAGTTTAATCTAGTTACAACATTAATCATAAGACAAGAGTTGGTATTCTCGACTCCTCGTAGTTAATCCAACTTCCTGGTTTTAATCTCTTTGTTCAAGAAAATCAAACCTAGGTATGTTCTAATGTTTGCAACCATTAGAAAACGTGAATAACGAATGAATAACCACGTGACAACATATAAATTGAACACAATACTACCCGGGATCTATATTGCTACTTTTGCCATGGCTCCCACAACCCTAGTTGTGGAAAATTAGCTACTCATGCTATTAGAGAAAAAGAAAATAATAGTGTTCATAATATAAAGAAAAATATCTTACAATAGATGAACACAAGCTTCTAGTTTTCCAAGAACAAGCAGCCAATAATTTCCAAGAACAATGGAGGAAGAAGAAAAATATGTTGGTGTCGTATTTTTCCTCTCAAAAAGTCGTCCCAATTAGTCTCTAGAAATATTTTGTAATGAATAATAAAATAACCTTAACACAGGGTATTTATAGTAGTCCAGGAAATAAAGTCCAAAAATAGAATTTTCGGAATCCCGCGTCGCGTTGACGGGTCGCCTGACGGGCTGTCAAGCATGTGACTGGCCGTCAGGTGAATCGTCACTCTTAGGCAGTGGCTGAACTTCGACTGTCAAAGCTTGATGGCTTCCCTGACAGTCCATCAGGTCTGTGACGAGCCGTCAAGCCATCCGTCGCCACTATCCAGTGATTTTTTCTGGTAAGTCGTTGGGCCTGTGTCGACTTGCTGGAAATTTCTGGTAAGTCATCCGCCCAGTGACGACTTGCTAGTAAATTGACTGTTTAGCTTGACGGTTGGTGTGACGACTCATCAGAACCTTGACGATTTATCAAGTGAGTCATCACACTAACCAGTAGAGCCCTTTAGTGTCAAAAATCCATCTTTTTCAGTTTTGGTTCACGTTCCTGCAAGTTAAACATAAAACCCATCAAAAACAACAACGGTTGCTTGAAAACTCACGATTATTCTTAGTTAAAGGAGTCAAATATGTCGTAGAACGCCGACACATCAACTCTTTCAAGCTCCAAGTCTCAAACTCCAATTTCAAGCCTCCTCTTTTTTTCAATTTCAGTTGGGTTAGCTTCAATCAAGGTATGTCGGTATTCAACAATGTGTTCCTTTCCCTCTTCCCAAAACTCCTAATTTCTATTTTGATTTCATGAACTTTCAAATTAGGGTTCTTACCCAATTCTTATAGGCTTTGAAATAAATTGTCTTCTCATGATTTTACTAAGAAATTACTATTAAATTGCATTATTTTGCATGGGTTTTTATATGTGAACTCCTATTTCATGAATTGAAGGCTAATTATAGAAAATTCCACATGCATGAATTGATTTAAGTAAATTGGGTATTTGATAGCATGTTTTCATGAATTTCAAGCAAATGCATGCCTAGTTCCTATGTTCTATGAAAGTATATGTTATTATGAAATTGAACTAGAGCCATGAAAGTTTTCAAGTTATGAACTATTATGCAAGACACGACACCCGATGTGCCATCAATGCTCATGAATCATTTTCTAAACTAAGGTCCGTGAGTAGTATGAAGATCTGGGTTATGAACATATTTATGAACACGCTTTGACATCTAGATATGTCAAATGTATGTGAGCTTCATGTTATGTTTTGGGAGTAGTATTTAGCACCAAGTTGGACCAGGTGAGAGTACCCTTAGTCCCAGAACTATGTGCCACCGTAGGTGCCCTCCGTGGCTTATGACAGGATCCTGGTATGACATGGTTCTGACCTTGGCCAATTAGGACAACCTTTTTTAGTGTGGGTGCATGGCACTAGACTCCATGTAGCTCATCATGGTTTATGTCGGTTAAGAGAAACTCCCACATGATTATTTACAAGCTATGAAGTTATATGATACCCTACTTTGAATCTTGACTTTATTTCATGTTTTATGTCTTATATTTTGATATTTACTCGTGTTATCTCTTATTACAAACAAGTTCATTTTAAGCATGTTTTAAGTATATTTTTATCTTGATCATGCATATCTCACATACTCGGTACATTCTATAGTACTGACGCATATTTTGCACTGCATCATGTTGATGATGCAGACTCAGGTTACAATCCTCAGACATGTGTCTAGAGACCGCAGGCCATTCCAGTTAGTGTTGGTGAGTCCTCATTGTTCGAGGGCTAGTTATGATCCTAGTTAATATATGGCTGTTTACTTTTGTACTTCGAGTTAGCTAAGGTCTTGTCCTAGCAACTTCTTATGTCATGTGTAGAGGTTTTTCAGACATAGATAGTATTCGAGTCTCTCTTTCAAATTGTGTTTCATTATGACCTTGTCATTTATGGATTGGATTTATCTAACTCCTATTTATGCTTCCGCTATGTTTTCTTATGAATACTTGAATATGCTATGACCAAGGGTTAACTCAGGGCACTTGTGGTCCCGGGTCCCGTGTTCATTCTAGGGGGTAGCCTCAGGGCGTGACACTTTCATTGTTTATATATTCTGTTGGGAGTAGACTTAGCATCGAGTGGACGAAGGGATGAAGGCTCACACATTAGTTTAGGCTGAGACCTTTAGTATAAGTCCCCGAGTGCCAGAACTACGCGGCCATCATAGGTTCTAAAGGGGTCACCCATCAGATTAGGCATGACACCCTTGTCCCTTGTGGACGTTGGTTTAGTGGATCCACGTCAGTTTTGTTTGTACCCTTAGTAAGGTATGAACACCTTTCCATCCAGGGTTACAGGTTGGCCCCATATTTAGCTCAACTTGGGGTATGCCAGTTAAGAGTAGCTCCCACAGTTAGACTCAGCATTACATTGACCTTGTATTCAGTTATTCAGTTCAGCTCAGCATGTTATAGTATCCATGTTCAGTAACTTGGTCATTGCATCCAGTTATCCTTCAGTTCATGTTTCTATATATGTTTCTATGCAAGAATTCATTTTTATAGCTTTGTTTATTTATCCTGTATGCTCAGTACATTCAAAGTACTGACGCATACTTTTATGCTACATCGTTTCATGATGTAGGTTCAGGCACTCAGCATCCAGATCGCGCTTAGTGCGACTTTCCAGTCCTTACTCAGCAGCTCAGTGGTGAGTCCTCATAGTTCAAGGATGACAGTTATGTTTTCATATTTCAGTCTTACTATTGCAGTTTTCAGATATTTAGAGTTAGCTGGGGGTTTGTCCCAATAACTCACTTCAATTAGAGGCTTTCAGACATAGAACTAGAATCAACTATTTGGGCTGTCAGTTTACTTTCAGATTTATCATGTTTTCATATACTCTTTATATATTCAGATATGCTTGGATTATTTGTTACAACCTATATACCTAAGCCAGTTCAGCTTTCCACACAGTTGTTTTTTCTTCACAAATTGTTTAGATATGCCAGACCATGGGTTAGGTTGGGGTCACTTGTGATACTAAGCACCATGTTGCATCCAGGGGGTAGCCTCGGGGCGTGATAAGGATTCTCAGCTATGTCATAAGTATGGCAGTCCAGATCACTTCATCAAATTTTGTCCCTTGTGGGCAATGGAACACAAGAAGGCCTCCACAGAAAAACCCAGATATCAAAGTAAGGAGCTCACCCTTCCATTACACAGGAAGATGACCTCACAGGAAGCTGACATAGCTGTTTAAAAGGCCCTAGCTTCTATGGGAGAACACAATGATGATGAGTCTGAGGAAGAGGATCCCTACAATCAGTTTCTCCTTGCCATAGTTGAATCTAAGAAAGGAGACACACTAGCCTTGCTAGCCATGAGTGACTGAAAGTCTCTCTGAAGAAGAAGAGTCAACAGAAACAACTTTTGCCCTCATTGCAGGTTCAGAATCTGACAATGACATTGAACAAGAAGAGATCAAGGAAAGTAAGAAAGGAAAAAAGCAAGCCCTGGTACCTTGACAGTGCTTGCTCAAGACATATGACTGGAAGCAAAGACAATTTCCTCTCTCTATTAGACTTTCAAGGTGGAAGTGTGGCTTTTGGAAATGGAAAAACTTGTGAGATTGTCGGCACAGGTAAAGTGGAAAGATCTGACTCTCATGCTATAACACCCCGAAATTTGATACAACTTTTAAACTTAAGAAATCTGAGAATTTTGGACTTTTCAGAAATTATGGGTCCAAATCACGGACCGTGGTTCGAACCACGAGTCATAAAGTAAATCCGTGGTTCCAGTCTATTGGTTTGACCTCTGGTCTGAGAACCATGAGTTGGTTCTACGGACCGTGGTTCTGACTACAGTCCATCTTGTCAACTCATGGAATTGGATCAGAGGATTGGCAGTTTTTCGATGTTTCACGACTGGCTTCTACGACCCGTATTTTGAACTATGGACCATACTGCTAACTCATAGAACTTAATCAGAGGCTAGCTAAGTCCCCAAGAATTATGACTTGGGTCTACGACCCGTGATCCATTCTATGGGTCCGTCCTGTTGACCCATAGTTTGGCTTCTGCAACCTGATCACTTGGCCAGGAACGATGGATAGCAACCATGATTCGTGGTTTGGTCTACGGCCCATGGAATCCATCTGTGGTCCCTGAAAGTCAACTTTTTCCAGCTTTCTCCTAATTATGTCCCAGGAGTATTTTAGTCATTACCCACTCTTTTAACTCCTAAATGATATTGTTTTGACTATTTCTAAAAGGGTTTTCACCCTCATTAGCCTAAGTCCCTCCTCAAATCTTCATTCATCTCCCCAAAAGGGAAAGAACTCCTTTAAGATCCAAAATCAAGTATCCTTTCTTTTCAATTTTATGTGGGTTAGCTTCAATCAAGGTATGTGGGTATCTAACAATGGGTTCCTTTCAACCTTGTGCCCAAAACCCTCAATTCATTTTTTGAATTATGAACTTGTGAAATTAGGGTTTTGATACGAATTGAGAAAAGCTTATGAAATTAGTTTATATGCATCAATTCATGATTTTTTATGGTTTATTTATGATTTGAATAAGATTCCTTAATTGCTTTCAAAAGCTCATGCATTAAAGTTGATTTCTAGCATGATTCCATTGGATTGCATCTTTTCAAGTGAAAGTTTACATGTTTAAATAACATGTCCTTATGTACTTATGAAATTGCATGCCTAATTCTTCAAGTATGAATTCAAGGAGGAAAAGTATGTTTTGAATTATGGCTATGCTAAGCATTAAGAACTTATGATATGAGAGTTGCATGATACCCGATGTGTTTTCATGCTTTTCAATAAGATTTGACATGAGATTGTGCCACTATGAATTTATGAGTTAAATGTACATGTTTTGGGAGTAGTATTTAGCACCGAGGGATGAGGGTTCGATTGCCCAAGTCCAAAACTACATTGACAACATAGGTTATGAATTGCCCTATGGGCTTATGAGAGTGGTTCCACATCTTAATGTATGGTGTCTTATGCTTTAGCGGGTGTTAGGGCAGCTTTGCCAACTAGGGTTATGTAGTTGGATATGGTGACTCGTTCCTTGGAACGGTTCAAGTCAGCTTTGCTAACTAGAGTTATATAGTTAGATTCCATGTAGCTCGCATGGTCTATTGTCGGTTATAAGAAACTCTCGTATGAACGTTTTGACTTGTTTAAGCTTATGATATCTATTTTGAAGTTTTGACTCTTATCTTACGCTTACCCCTTTCAAATTATGAGATTTACTATTGATAACTCCTTTATGCATGAACCAAGTTTCTAAACACTTTAAGTATGTTTTCATCACATGTATACATATCTCACATACTCAGTACATCCTATAGTACTAACGCATATTTTGCGCTGCATCCTTTGATGATGCAGATTCAAGTTTCCTCCCTCAGACTCAGTGTCAGCCATTCAGACCTTATTGATGAGTACTCTTCCTACGAGGAGCAGAGTTATGATTGGTTCTCTTTATGTCCTTTTTCTTGGATTCACGAGTTAGTTGGGTTCTTGTCCCATCAACTCCTATTTCAGATTTAGAGGCTTCAGACATAGCTCATTTGTATTCTGGATGAGTTCCTTTAAGACTTTTTGGCTATTTCCTTTATGGATTTCTATATTATTTCTATGTATGCTTCTACATTATTTCCTTAAGTTATCTGAGTATGATATGGCCAAGGGTTAATCTAGGGAACTCGTGTCTCAGATCCTATGTTACGTCCAAGGGGTAACCTCGGAGAGTAACAAACTTGATATCAGAGCCTCAAGTTCAAGAGTCCTAGGGTATATGAAGCCGCATCGAGTAGAATCTTGTTCATGTGTGTGAAGTGCACCACACATATGAGGGAGAGGCTATGAGATGTTTTAGAAAAATTTTATTTCCTTCATGATCATATCGTGCGAAAGTGTTTAACTCTAATGTCCGTCTAATCCCTTCCTTGTACATTTCAGATTATGCCTCGACGTGCTATGCCTCACTGAGCCGCTCAGAATGCTGCTCCTCCAGTTCTGTCCCCCGAGGTCATGAATGAGGAGTTCAGGAACTCCATCCATTTGCTAGCCCAGACCATGGCCGCTCAAGCCAACCAGCTGGATCCTATCCCATCCACCCTCAAGGTGGGGTAGCGGCCTTATTTCGTGATTTTATCCGAATGAACCCACCTAAATTTTAGGGTTCAAAAGTGAGTGAGGACCCACTTAGATTTATTGACGAAGCGAAGAAGATCTTTGATATTATGCAAGTGGGTGATGTTGATTGTGTAGAGCTCACGTCCTATCAACTCAAGGATGTAGCTCATATCTGGTTCACGCAATGGAAAGAAGATAGAGCTAGGGACGAGGTCCCTATGACTTGGGAGTGTTTTGAGAGGGCCTTTCTCGATCAGTTCTTTCCCCGAGAGTTATGGCAAGCGAAGGCTGAGGAGTTTGTGAACTTGAGACAGGGGTCGATGTCAGTCATAGAATATAGTTTGAAGTTCACTCAGCTATCTAGGTATGCTCCCTCTATGGTAGCAGGCTCACAAGATCAGATGAGTAAGTTTATCTATGGGGTTTCAGATATGGTGAAGAAAGAGTGTAGGTCTGCTATATTATTGAGTGATATGAATATTTCCAGACTCATGACCTATGCTCACCAGATCGAGGAAGAAAAGCTTAGGGAGATGGCTAGGGAGAACAAGAGGGCTAGATCTGAGAGTTCAGGTTTTGTCCATCAGAAGTACGGAGGCGGACATCGCTCTTCCTTCTAGAAAAGATCATCAGGACTCGTGCATTCTTCAGCCAGTGCTCCTTCTCAGGCTTTCAGGCCCCGTCATGATCAGTTTGGTAAAGGTGCAGGCTTTTATTCACAGAGGAGTGGTGCAAAGGGGTCTTCTTTTCTCGTTTGTACCAAGTGTGGGAAGAGTCATCTTTGTGAGTGTCTATCCAATTCAGGTAGTTGCTTTGGATGTGGTTAGACTGGACATCGAATTAGAGATTTCCCTTTAGCTAAGAAGGGACAGGGAGGTAGTAGGGCTGAGTCTGCCCCAGCAGCCTCAGGAGGTCGACCAGCCCAGCAAGGAGCAACTTCTAGTTCTGGTGGTCAGCGCCAGAACCGCTTCTATGCTATGTCCTCTCGTCAGGACCAGGAGAGTTCACCTAATGTTTTCACTGGTAAGTTGAAAGTCTTCTCTCTTGATGTGTATGCTTTATTGGATCCCGGAGCCTCCCTATTTTTTGTGACCCCTTATGTAGCATGCAAATTTGAAATTTGTCTTGAATTGTATTTAGAACCCTTTTGTGTTTCTACTCCTGTTGGTGAGTCAGTCCGAGCCAAAAGAATCTACCAAAATTTCCCTATCTCAGTCCTTCATAGAGTCACTTCAGTGGATCTAGTAGAGTTAGAGATGACATATTTTGATGTTATTCTTGGTATGGATTGGTTGTATGCTTGTTATGCTTTGGTTGATTGTCGTACTCGAGTTGTCAGTTTTAAGTTTCTAAATGAACCCGTCTTAGAGTGGCAGGGTAGTCCCCCATCTTCGAAAGGTCATTTCATATATTATCTTAAGGCCAGGAAGATGATTTCTAAGGGTTATGTTTATCACATAGTTTGAGTTATGGACACGGAGTCCGAGGCCCCATCCCTTCAGTCTGTTTCTATTGTGAATGAGTTCCAGCAGTGTTTCTCGAAGATTTTCCTGGAGTCCCTCCCGAACGAGAAATCAACTTTGGGATAGATCTTCTTACGGATATGAATCCTATCTCTATTCCTACCTATAGAATCGCTCCCCAGAGCTTAAGGAATTGAAGGATCAGTTGGAGGATCTTCTTGATAAGGGTTTCATCAGGCCTAGCATTTCTCCATGGGGTGCTCCATTCTTATTCGTGCGAAAGAAAGATGGTTCCATTAGAATGTGTATTGACTACCATCAGTTGAACAAGGTCACAATCAAGAATAAATATCCCATTCCTAGGATTGATGACTTGTTCGATCAGCTTTAGGGTGCTAGCTTCTTGTCCAAGATCGACCTTAGATCCAGTTATCATCAGCTTCGGGTTTGAGAGTGTGATATTCTGAAGATAGATTTCAGGACTCGGTATGGTCATTATGAATTTATTGTGATGTCTTTTGGTCTGACGAATGCTCCCGCAACATTTGTGGATTTGATGAACCATGTGTTCAAGCATTATTTAGATATGTTCGTGATTATTTTTATTGATGATATTCTTATCTAATCTCAGAGTGAGGAGGAGCATGCGGACCATTTGAGAGTGGTGTTGCAGACTCTGAAGGACCAACAATTATTTGTTAAATTTAGCAAGTGTGAGTTTTGCAGTCTGTTGCTTTTCTGGGTTATATTGTGACTAGAGATGGTATTCGAGTCGATTCTCAAAAGATTGAGGCAGTAAAGAACTGGCCTAGACCCACTACCTCGTCTTATATCAAGAGCTTTTTGGGTTTGGACGGTTACTACAGGAGATTTGTGGAAGGACTTTCTTCCATTGCTACCCCTTTGACTCAATTGACTCAGAAAAAGGTTAAATTTCAGTGGTTGAATTTGTGTGAGAAGAACTTTCAAGAATTAAAGACTAGGTTGACCACAACTCCAGTGTTGGCTCTACCTGAGGGCCTAGATGACTTTGTTGTGTATTGTGATGCTTCTAGGATTGGTTTGGGTTGTGTTTTGATGCAGCGTGGTAAAGTGATTGCGTATGCCTCTAGACATCTTAAGATTTATGAGAAGAAATACCCTACTCATGATCTTGAGTTAGCAGTCGTGGTTTTTGCTTTGAAATTTGGAGACATTACTTGCATGGTGTTCACATGGATGTATTCACCGATTATAAGAGTCTTCTGTACGTGTTAACTCAAAAGGAATTGAATCTACGTCAAAGGAGATAGCTTGAGCTTCTTAAGGATTATGATATGAGTGTGCTTTACCACCCGGGTAAGGCAAATGTTGTAGTGGATGCACTTAGTAGATTGTCTATGGGTAGTGTGTCTTCAATTGAAGACGGAAAGAAGGAATTGGTTAAGGAGGTTCATAGGCTTGCTCGATTGGGAGTTCACCTTATGGACTCGACAGAAGGTGGTGTTATTGTTCAGAATGGTTCCGAATCATATTTGGTAGCTGAAGTGAAGGCAAAGGAAGACAGTGATCCTATTTTGCTTCAGCTAAAGGGTGAAGTCCATCAGCAAAGAGTTGAGGTTTTCTCCCAAGGGGGAGATGGTGTGCTTCATTATCAGGGCTGATTGTGTGTGCCAGATATAGATGGGTTGAGACAGCATATTTTGACTGAGGCTCACAGTTCTAGATATTCCATTCACCCTAGTGCCACCAAGATGTACTGTGACCTATGGGAAGTCTATTGGTGGAATGGTATAAAGAGGGACATAGTCATTTTTGTAGCTAAGTGTCCCAACTGTCAGCAAGTGAAGGTAGAGCATTAGCGACTGGGTGGCATAATTCAGGATATTGACCTTCCTACTTGGAAGTGGGAAGCGATCAATATGGACTTCATCACTTGGTTGCATCGTACTCTAAGGCAACATGATTCCATTTGGGTGATTGTCGACCGGTTGACTAAGTCATCCCACTTCTTGGTTGTTAAGACTACGGATTCAGCAGATTATTATGCCAAACTCTATATCCGAGAGATAGTCCGATTGCATGGTGTTCCTCTGTCTATCATTTCAGATAGAGGTACTTAGTTTACCTCCCAGTTCTGGAGATCGTTTCAGAGAGGTATTGGTACTCAGGTGAAGCTTAGCACAACTTTTCACCCACAGATGGATGCCCAGGCAAAGCATACTATTCAGACCTTGGAGGATATGTTGAGAGCTTGTGTGATTAATTTCAAAGGTAATTGGTATTATCACTTACCTCTTATCGAGTTTGCCTACAACAACAACTTTCACTCTAGCATCTAGATGGCTCCGTATGAGGAACTTTATGGTCGGAGATGTAGATCTTCTATTGGTTAGTTTGAGGTAGGTGAGGTAGTTTTTATTGGCCCAGATTCAGTTCACGAGACTATAGAGAAGGTTCAGGTGATTAGGGAAAGGTTGAAGACCGCTCAGAGTCGACATAAGTCATATGCGGATGTGAGGAGAAGATATTTAGAATTTGAAGTTGATGATTGGGTTTTTCTGAAGGTGTCACCCAGGAAGGGTGTGATGAGATTTGGAAAGAAAGGGAAGTTTAACCCCCATTTTGTAGGTCCTTATCAGATTCTGAGGAGAGTTGGTAGCATTGCTTATGAGTTGGAGTTGCCGACAGAGTTAGAAGAGGTTCACCCAGTTTTCCATGTTTCCTTGTTAAAAAAGTGTGTTGGTGATCCAACCTTCATTGTTCCTTTAGAGGATGTGGGTGTGAAGGATAGTCTCACCTATGAGGAGGTTCCCGTAGAGATCCTTGATCGTCAGATTCAGAGGTTGAGGAACAAAGAAGTCACTTTGGTAAAAGTCTTTTGGAGGAATCAACTTGTTAAAGGAGCTACTTGGGAAGCAACATCAGCAATGAAAGACAAGTACCCTCATCTCTTTCCTTTCGATCTCGCTTCAGCTTAAGGTAATAATTTCCTCCTTTGTATGTCCCTCCTACTCTACTCCACTAGTTACTCTCATGATCCTAGCATCCATTCATGTTTTCGAAGTTGATTCAATCATGTTTTAAGTTGAAAAGCTCAGTTTTCATGTTTGTTCTTCAGGTTTTATGTGTTGTTTATCGGTTGGGCTATTTTCTTTTCAGTTTTCCCTAGTTTAGTCTTCATTATAAGATGAATGATTCCAAGGGGGAGATATTGTAACACCTCGATATTTGATACAACTTTTAAACATAAGAAATCTGAGAATTTTGAACTTTTCAGAAATTACGGGGCCAAATCATGGACCGTGGTTTAAACCACAATTTGTGAAGTGAACCCGTGGTTCCAGTCTGTTGGTTCGACCTCTGGTCTGAGAACCACGAGTTGGTTCTACGATGCTCCATCTTGTCAACTCATGGAATCGAATCAGAGGATTGGCAGTTTTCCTATGTTTCATGACTGGCTTCTATGGCCTGTAGTTTGAACTATGGACCATCCTTCTAACTCGTAGAACTTAATCAGAGGCCAGATAAGTCCCTAGGAATTATGACTTGGGTCTACGACCCGTGATCCATTCTACAGGTCCATCCTGTTGGCTCGTGGTTTGGCTTCTGCAGCCTGATCACTTGGCCAGGAATAATGGATGGCAACCACGAGCCGTGGTTTGGTCTACGGCCCGTGGAATCCATCTGTGGTCCCTGAAAGTCAACTTTTTCCATCTTTTTCCTAATTACGTCCCAGGGATATTTTAGTCATTACCCATCCTTTTAACTCCTAAATGATGTCATTTTGACTATTTCTAGAAGGGTTTTCACCCTCATTAGCCTAAGTCCCTCCTCAAATCTTCATTCATCTCCCAAAAAGGGAAAGAACTCCTTCAAGCTCCAAGTCTCAAGCTCCAAGATCAAGTCTCCTTTCTTTTCAATTTCAAGTGGGTTAGCTTCAATCAAGGTATGTGGGTATTCAATAATGGGTTCCTTTCACCCTTGTGCCCAAAATCCCCAATTCTTATTTTGAATTATGAACTTGTGAAATTAGGGTTTTGATCTAAATTGGGGAAAGCTTATGAAATTAGTTTTTATGCATCAATTCATGGTTTCTTATGGTTTATTTATGATTTGAATAAGATTCCTTAATTGGTTTCAAAAGCACATGCATTGAAGTTGATTTCTAGCATGATTCCATTGGATTGCATGTTTTCAAGTAAAAGTTTACATGTTTAAATAACATTTCCTTGTGTACTTATGAAATTGCATGCCTAATTCTTCAAGTATGAAGTCAAGAAGGAAAAGTATGTTTTGAATTATGGCTATGCTAAGCTTCAAGAACTTATAATATGAGAATTACATGATACCCGATGTGTTTTCATGCTTTTCAATAAGATTTGGCATGATATTGTGCCACTATGAATTTATGAGCTATATGTACATGTTTTGGGAGTAGTATTTACCACCGAGCGATGAAAGTTCGATTACCCGAGTCCAAAACTATGTTGCCAGCGTAGGTTATGAATTGCCCTAAGGGCTTATGAGAGTGGTTCCACATTTTGATGTATGGTGTCCTGTGCTTTAGCGGGCATTAGGGCAGCTTTGCCAACTAGGGTTATATAGTTGGATATGGTGACTCATTCCTTGGCACGGTTCAAGTCAGCTTTGCTAACTAGGGTTATATAGTTAGATTCTATGTAGCTCGCATGGTCTATTGTCGGTTAAAAGAAACTCTCGTATGAATGTTTGACTTGTTTAAGCTTATGATATCTATTTTGAAGTTTTGACTCTCATCTTACGCTTACCCCTTTCAAATTATGAGATTTACTATTGATAACTCCTTTATGCATGAACCAAGTTTCTAATTAAACTTTAAGTATGTTTTCATCACATGTATGCATATCTCACATACTCAGTACATCCTATAGGACTGACGCATATTTTGTGCTGCATCCTTTGATGATGCAGATTCAGGTTTCCTCCCTCAGACACATGGCTAGTCAACGTCAGTCGTTCGTACCTTATTGATGAGTCCTCTTCCAACGAGAACCGGAGTTATGATTGGTTCTCTTTATGTCCTTTTTCTTGGATTCACGAGTTAGTTGGGGTCTTGTCCCATCAACTCCTATTTCAGATTTAGAGGCTTCAGACATAGCTCGTTTGTATTCTGGATGAGTTCCTTGTCGACTTTTTGGCTATTTTCTTTATGGATTTCTATTCTCTCTATGTATGCTTCCGCTTTATTTCCTTAAGTTATCTGAGTATACTATGGCCAAGGGTTAATCTAGGGAACTCATGTCTCGGATCCTGTGTTACATCCAGGGGGTAACCTCGGTGCGTGACACATGCTATAGAAAATATATACTATGTGCATAGATTGAAACACAATCTGCTGAGTATCTATCAAATGTGCGACAAAGGGAACAATGTGTTATTTACTGCTGCTGACTACACTGTGACAAAGGTGACAAATGGTAACATAGTGCTAAAGGGAAGAAGACATAAGAACGTGTACAAGGCTGACATCATGGACCCCTTAAGTATGAACTAACTTGCCTAAGTGCCATATCCAGTAGCTCACTACTATGGCATAAAAGAATGGGACATGCAAGCTTCTCAACAATTTACAAACTGGTGTCAAAAGGACTGGTAGTAGGACTACCAACGAGCAAGTTGAATGAATCCATTGTGTGTGGTGCTTGTGCAAAGGGAAGCATGTAAGATCCTCCTTCAAACCTAAGCGGATTGTTAGCACCACAAAACCCCTTCAACTACTGCACATGGATCTGTGTGGACCTATGAGAATCCTCAGTAGAGGAGGGAAAAGGTATATATTTGTAATTGTGGATAATTACTCAAGGTCACTTGGACACTCTTTTTGAGCTCTAAGGATGAAACATTTGAGGTGTTCCAAATTTTTGTCAAGATGGTACAAAAGAAGCTGAACACTGAGGTGGATGGAATAAGATCAGATCATGGCACTGAGTTTGAAAATTCAAACTTCTTGACCTTTTGTGCTGAGAGTGGAATTTATCACAACTTCTCTGCACCAAGAACTCCTTAACAAAATGGAGTAGTTGGAAGGAAAAATAGATCACTAGAAGATATAGCCAGGACTATGCTAATTTCCAGTGGTCTTCCCAAGAGCTTCTGGACTGAGGCAGTAAACACAGCTTGCTACCTCCTGAATAGGTGCATGATCAGGTCTCTACTAGATAAAACCCCCGATGAACTGCTCAAGGGGAGAAAACCAAATTTGACTAACTTGAGACCTTTTGGATGTAAATGATATGTTCACAACAATAAGAAGGATGCTCTGGGAAAATTTGATACCAAAAGTAATGAAGGCATATTCTTAGGGTACTCTTCACAAAGTAAAGAGTACAAAGTGTTCAACAAAATAACAAGTTGTGTGGAAGAAAGTATTCATGTAATCTTTGATGAAGAAGACTATGAAACCAAGTCTAGTGATGATGATACCTGAATTGGATTGGTCTAGGATGCTGAAGATGAACAGGATCATGAAGACCTCAGAGATGGTTCCCCATCTGAAGAACAGGAAGGGGTGCAGGCTTCAGAGGGAACCACTCATCAAGAAGAACCAACCTATTACTTAGATACACTTGGACCCTCACAACCTGTGGTTAGAAGAAACTGGGAACATAAGAGCTCACACCCTATTGAAAATATCATTTCTCCTATGGACTCAGGCATGCAGAGCAGGAACAAGGTAAGGAACATGTGTGCTTATTCTGCCTATATCTTACTAATAGAGCCTAAGAACATCAAGGAAGCCCTACAAGATGCTGACTGGATTGTAGAAATGCAAGAAGAGCTGAATTAGTTTGAAAGAAGCAAGGTGTGGCACTTGGTTCCCAAACCAGCAGGCAGAACTATCATTGGTACCAGATGGGTCTTTAGAAACAAGCTAGATGATTAAGGAGTGGTAACCAAAAATAAAGCAAGACTGGTGGTACAAGGCTACAATCAAGAAAAAGGTATTGACTATGATGAAACATTTGCACTTGTTTCCAGAATGGAAGCAATAAGGTTACTAATTTCCTTTGCTTCTTATATGGAGTTTAAGCTATTTAAGATGGATGTGAAGAGTGCTTTCTTAAATGTATATTTGATGGAGGAAGTATATGTAAAGCACCCCCCAGGCTTTGAAAGCTTTGAGCTGCCTGATCATGTCTATAAGCTTGACAAAGCTCTGTATGGACTAAAGCAAGCTCCAACAACATGGTATAATAGGTTGTCTTCTTTTCTATTGGAGCATGGCTATGTGAGAGGAAATATAGATAATACACTCTTCATTAGAAGACAAGGAAGCAGTCTCCTCATTGTGAAAATATATGTAGATGATATAATCTTTGGAGCTACTGATGATGTGCCAAGTAAAAATTTTGCATCCCTGATGAGTAGTGAATTTGAGATGAGCATGATAGGTGAGATGACCTTTTTCTTTGGACTGCAAATACATCAAACCAAGGTTGGAACCTTCGTACACCAACATAAGTATGTTAAAAGAACTTCTGAAGAAATTTGAGATGGATGGGGCTAAGACAAATAATACTCTTATTGCTACCACTACAAAACTGGACAAGGATGATGTTGGAATTGTTGTTGCTGAGACAAAATATAGGGAAATGATAGGATCCCTATTATATTTCACTGCAAGCAGGCCTAACATTGTGTTCAGTGTGGGCTTGTGTGCTAGGTTTCAATCATCCCCCAAAGAGTCTCACCTGAAGGCTGTGAAAAGAATCCTAAGGTATCTCAAAGGAACTCAAGGGCTGGTTCTTTGGTATCCTACATGTGACTCTTTTGATCTTATTGGCTATGTTGATGCTGACTATGCCGGTTACTTGGTGGATAAAAAATCACCTATGGTATGGCATACTTTTTGGGATCATGTCTTGTATCTTGGGCTACAAAGAAATAGAACTCTGTTGAACTATCAACTGCTGAGGCTAAATATGTTACTGCTGCTTCTTGTTAGTCTCAATTGCTCTATATTAAGCAACTGCTCAGTGATTATGGTATAAATCTTGGGTGTATTCCTATATATTGTGACAACAGTAGTGCAGTTAACATGACAAAGAATCATGTCCAGCACAAGAGAACTAAGCATGTTGATGTGAGACACCACTTCCTCAGAGACTGTGTTGAAAAGAGGCTGATTAAAATGGTGTCTTGTGAAACTGATGAACAAATTACAGACATCTTTACAAAAACTCTCGGAAGGGAAGCATTTTAGAAGAACAGGTTGTCCGTTGGGATGATCAACGAGCTATAGCTCCCAAATGAGAAGGAGAGCCTCCCTCTAAGAGTGATGAGGGGGCAATGAATGGTAAGATGATGATGGGAGATCAGTACATATTGGTAACTAACTCAGTTTTTGTTTCGTACAAGATCACAACCCTAAGTAGATAAGGGCACTGCCAGGATCTGAGGACTTCATCTCACTCTTGATAAAGAAGTAAATAAATGAAAAAGCTAGAAAAGCACTCAAGGATCTGATCATCAAGGTATGCACATCCTCTACAGAACTGTCAAAATTAAGTACATAAATTGATATTGTCATAAGAACCTAATCCTTAGAAGCTCTCCACCTACTCAAATAAGACAAACCCTCAAGCGGGAAAATCAAATGACTGCACTTGTAATAATATATTGCCCTTTTCAAAATCTGACAACCGTCACTTTAAATAACTCCTCCTCAATAATCATCTCCACGAAACCCTCTCTCATACTCTCTTCGAACTCATCTTTCCCAAATCTCTCCTAAATCCCTAAACCTGCTCCCATGGCTTCTTCGTCTACTAAACCCACTCCCTCTCCCCTCCACTCTCTTGTGGACTATTCAGATGATAAGGACTTCTCCTCACCACATGGTTCACCCATTCAGGAGGAACGTCCTTCAAGATCACCCTCTCTCACTCTTCCCTTTTCTCCTCCACGATCATCTTCTCCCCTTAAACCTTCATCCCCTCAACGCCAAAAGTCTGACTCCCTGAAATATTCATGGAGTTCTGATGGGACTGACCCTATTGCTTCTCCATCCATAATCCCCAAACCCTCCTCTCATGATGAAGAAGAGATTGATAGTCATGGAGATATTCGTCTTGTCCCAAAGTACACTAGGGCTGAATCTACTATCATTCATGGATCAAAAAGGAGGGCTGCTGTGGAACCCCTAAAGAAACCTCCATTAAAATCCTCCAATTATCCTTTTCCCTCACCTTCTCTTCCACTAAGAAAACCCTTCACCAGAAAAAGGGTGGCTGATGCCCAGAAGGAGACTGAGAAGAAGAGAGCCAGGGTGGCTCGAGGTAAGAAGAAGATAAGAGATGATGATGAACCCATAGACCTGGATAAGGAACAGTTAGAAGAGGAAGATGGAGAAAAACCTGCCACCCCTAAGCCTAGAAAGACTAACAAGAATTATGAGAAGTTCTTGAGACTGGGGCCCATTGGCTACTACTCCACCCAACCTCTCCTGAAAGGGAGAATTCTTGATACTGAGGTACTGCAAAATCCTTTAATTCTTCAGCTTCTAGATAGCTAGGTTTCCAGGGTTGGGTCACTTGTTTAAGAATGTTAAACCTATGGTGTATAGAGAAGAGGTAATAGAACTCTATGCCAACCTGAAGTTGTTGGATGGGTGGGTTGTGAGCTCACATGTAAAAGGGGTGGAGCTTGTGTTTGACCCTGCAAGATTAGGAGAAATCTTGACTGTACCTTCTGAGGGTCTAGAAGAATATGTGTGAAAAACAGATGAGGATTGTATGTTAAATAGGAAGTTCTCTCAGAGGAAGGATAAAAGGGTAGCTAGGAAAGTGTTCAAAGGGGAAATGTCTCCTAATCACAAGCTCCTGTTCGATATTGTGAACACAGAGATATTGCCTAGAGGAGGAAGGAGGCATGAGGCTAGCTACAGGGACATGAGAATAATGAATGCCCTGGACTTAGATGAGAGGGTGAACCTACCTGCACTAATGATCAAGCACATGAGTAGGGTAACTACCCCTAGGACTGGTCCTCATGGCCTAGCTTATGGATTCCTATTGACAGAGGTGTTCAGGAGCTTTGATGTACCTCTAGGGAAGGGGTTTGGTGTTACCAAAAATGATATGATCACTCTTTCCACCTTAGAGGAATGTGACTGTATGCATGCACAAGCTCCCAAGAAGAAGAGTTCTAGTCCCATGACTCAATTACTACAGGACCTAAAACCTGCACATGAAGAGATTGCTCTGCTGAAAAAGGAGAATACTGCTTTGAAGGGGTGTCTGGCAGCTTCCCAGGCTCAAGTGGAGTCTCTAAGGAATGAGATGATGCTACAGCAGATAAAACACCTTGATAACATCCAGTCTCTTATGAGCCTCATCCCCAAGCCTGTCTCTTGATCCTCCTTAGCTGTTCTTACTCTATACCCTTCCCCCTTGCTACAATCTTTTTGTGATTGGCTCTTATTGACATTCAATTCTTTTTATAACTAATTTTTACATGTTTTGTTTTGGGCCAATAGATGGCTTAAAATGTTCTTACCTTTCTATGTCTGCTTGCCTTATATTTTTACTGTCTCAGGCTTAAAGTAGATGTTTAACCTTGGGTGTTGGTAGTAACCTTTTAAAACTGTGGCTCTGTTGCCCCAATGGCTATGAGTTCTTTACATGTAGTGTTCACTGGCTTCCATCTATTATCTTATCTTGTTTTTAATGATGTCAAAAAGGGGAAGAATGCTCCCTTGTTTAATGATGTGCATACCTGTGGAAATGTTATTGCTGTGCATACCTGTTGAAATGTTGTTGCTGAAGTTTTTTTTCAAAAATAGGATAAAGTTTGTCATCATCAAAAAGGAGAAAATTGAAGAAACCTTGTCAAACAAGTTTTGATAATGAGGCAAAACCTATTTTTGGTAAAAAGGAATTTATGGAAATCAACTATAATAGGTGGTGTCCATATCCTACAAGGAAAAGAATGTTCAACAAGGAAAAACTTCAAAGACGGTGCGACCAAGTCCTACAAGGAAAGGACTACACCTTTCCGATCAAGGAGAGGAGAGCTTGAAGACTTCTATAAAAGCAACAAAGCGAAGAAGAATTCTCAACCCTTTTGCATACACAAAGAAGGAGTTATTCTCAAGGAGAAGGAGTTCATAAGCAGGAGGCTCAAGGAGATTCAGAAGAGAGTCATCTTAACATACTTGGTGTGTTCGTGTGTGCTGAAAATATAACAGAGGTTAGCTATAGTTTGTGAGTGTGTGAGCCTTGTAACAAGAAGCAGGTCTGGCTTCTTGAGAGAGTTGTTAGAAAGAAACAATAATAGTTTATTATTTGAGGCTAGGTACTAGAGGTGGTTCCTTTGATTATAGAGTTGTAATCATAAAACTTGAACTTGTTAGTGAAATTAAATTCGTGATTTCTACTCCTTGAGTGAGGAGGTTTTCCACGTAAACTTGGTGTGTCAATTTACTTATTGCTTTAAGTGAAAATGTGTTAAGGACCTGGTCCCTGAGATAAATAGTGGGCACCAACTTTCTTCAGATTTTGCCACCCTTAGTTGGCGGGATAGTGGCTTATATAGCCAAATTGAACCATACGCAAATTTAGCAAAATATAAATAAAGAATAAAAAAGTTGTTGGTTTGGTAAAATCACGATAAATAAAAATAAAGGAATTTTTCTTGCTACTTTGATTTGGTAATTAAACAAAAGGAAGAAACAAGAAAATGATAAAAGGGGAAATTTCAGAAATGACGATAGTTTGAGACTTAATTATCAAACATAACGATAGTTTCTAAAATTCACTTTGTGTCAATGATGCTATGTATATATAACTGATATAACAACATATACAAAGTGAATTATTGTATCAAAGCGAATTATCATACTATTGATACATAGGAAATTTCATAAACTAACGTATGCCTGATACAGTGCGAATTTCAGAAATAATTGTTTGCTAGGTATATCACAAATTTCAAAAACTCTCACGATGTTTGATAAATATAATGTATAAGTTTGTTTAATTAGGTAATTAATTTATAAAGAAGGGAATGAGGAATGAATTTAGTAGAGACGGGTTGGTTATAACTCAGACTCATGTTTGGCCTAAAATGGCCCGTCCGTCATGTATTTTAACCACAAGATTTAATTCAACCTGCAATGTATTTAGTGGAGTTTGGTTAAATATAGTTTTCACAAAATTTAAATTTTCGTAATTCAACCTGCCACGTATTTGAACTTGTGAAATTATGTTGGAGGTTGAATGGCGGCTTTATTAGACAGAACTTTACCTCCTTTTAATGTGGAACTTTGGCGCCAAGTGGGAAACAAAGAAAATAACCTAGCCAATATTTTTTTTCATTTTGAGTTTCGAACCAAAACTTCGGGTAAAGTTTAGAAATGGCCCTAAAATATGTTGGTCTTGATATTTTGTCCTACATAAAAAAGTCTTACAAAATGATCTTCATAATGGGTAGTCTTAATTTTTTGGCCCCGCTTAATAGTTTTTCCCATAAGGCAGATGTTCAGGACATTTTAAGACAACGAACCTACTCAATTGACTAGAAATTTGTTTTATAGACAAAAAGTTAGGACTTAGGGTTATTTCCTATCAAACATAAGTTTTAACTTTTTCCCATAAGGCAGACGTTCAGGACATTTTAAGATAGGAACCTGCTCAATTAACAACTTTGGCCTTATCAGTAAACGTTAAAAATTATTTAGCAAGGACAAAAATTTAAGACCACACACTTTGAAGGACAAAAATTCAAGAACGGATATTTGAGCGACAAAAATTCAAGAACGGATATTTGAGCGACAAAAATTCAAGATCGAACACTTTGAGGATGCTAGGCGTAATTTCATGCAAAATCTTCGGTTAAGAGAGATTTATATATAAAAGAATTTATAGCCACCATTCTTATTGAGCCGCCTATGGAATTGAACCATCTTGGGCAGGCTAGCAGCTTATGAAAATTTTCCAAGACACGATAGTCAAAAAAAATATAGCAAAATATTTTTTTTGGAAAAAAGGTACTTCCAAAAAAATTTAATTGGTTAGATGAAGCAATGATAAATATAAAGAAAAGTAAGTTTGTTAATCTGATTTGGTAATTATAAAAGAATAAATAAACAAATGAAGAATGATGGTAAGTTGGATGAGTAGGGTTATGACTCATTAAACTTATATGACCTGTCCACCTTGGTCCAAGTAAATCAAGTACAAACATCCATATATTCCATAAACTTCTTTTAAGTTCCAATTTGGAAAAAGAATTGAGAATCTCTATATTTATTATATCAACTAATCATTCCCAACAATCAACTTCTCTCATAATGACATCTATGTTGACTTAGCGATCAAAACATATATAAATAAAACTCGAGCCAGAGATATATGGATATGTCCATTTCATGTCAAAACAGATTCTTTGTTTGTCCATCGGCTACTTTGACAAGTCTGATTGGCTGAAGCTTTAATTCACTTTTTGATATGCATGTAGCAATGCTCATCTTGAGAACACACTTCTGAGGAGCTAACATCATTTTTACTATAAAATGAATCATCTTGTTCCACCATAGTAGCTTTCTACCTGTGAGAGAAGCAAAGAGGTATTTAACATGCACCATCTTGTTTTGGAGTAGCGTATTGTTACCACTGTCCTCCTGAGCAAGCCACATCTAATCAAAGTCACTCATGGGCACACAAAATACTACAACACAAACATCTTTGAACATCTCCATCCACTTGCATCCTTCATTCATACCGTTAGCATTTTACTCTAATAGTTGGTACCTATCAGGAAATGATATTAGTTCTATGTTACATAGCCTCAAGTAAATTATTTGGATGAGTACATAACATATGTTGAACGTTTAGCAAGTTTTCAGTATGTTTGAACAATCCATACAAAATGTTCATCTCCCTCCAAAGATGAGACACTGGAATGCAGGAGTCATTGACGTTGATGTTTATCCCTTACAAACTATAAAAGCATAAATCAAGAAACATTTCCACCTGCAATCACTCTATTATCATATTGTGGTATTTTTTGTGTGATTTATGTAGGTTAGGCGTTCCCTTACAAAGGATTCTCGAGTCAGGCCTAAGTGTAAAGCCCTAGTATATACAACTTGTTGTTCAATAAACTATTATTTGAACAAAAGTATCATGAATTTAAATTGACATCCAATAAAAGAGAAATCAATTGAAATTAGTTCGGACTAAGGATAAAAGGATATTATAGGCATGTTCGGACGAGACTCACACTTATTCTTGTGAAAGTTTTTTTTTGGACTTCGATAGGAAAAAAAAGCTTTGTCAAGTACTCATGATTGCGATTTTGTATCTGGATATTCATTTTCTAATATATATATTAGTACGCAGTTTAGTTAAGATAATACCCTTTAATTACTCCTCTAGTAAGAGATTCGTAATTTGGATTAAATTTAATAATATATGTAATGAACTTGATGTCGTTAAATATGCACATAACCTAAATTCAATAATATGTAACTTGATGAGTACATGTTGAGATGTAACTATTACCATATTAAACATAACTCGCTTACCAAGTCACCCATTTGAGTAGTCTTAAAGAAATGAGGAGGAAGCGAAGCTGTCTAGAAGCTTTTGAGTATCCATTAAGGACCTCAGCTTCACCTATTTTTCTAACATGTCACACTAAGTATTCTACTTTTCTACAATATTATCATTTTCTGACGAAGTATCTAACAGTCTCCAAGTAAGTTGGAACCAATTATCTAAATCTTCAGTACTGTCAAATATATATCGTTCTATTTTAGTTAACATAATACCCTTTGATGACTCCTCCTCTAGTAAGAGATTCATAATTCGGATTGTATTCATGAGCAACCCACTGTTTCTCCTTGGGGCTATAGCGATACGTGAAGTTCTCATCAAACCTCTATTCACAAGGCATCGAACTGCTAACACAACCATAGTCGTATTTAAAAGTGACGAATGTTCCCATGTTCGTGGAGCAATTGTACATTGTTGAAGTGGAGAAGAATTTTTTGATTTTGACTTTGATGTTGAAACTGCCCATGGTATGTAGGTGCTTAACTTCGCCATCATTATCGAAGGAGAAGCAACGGACGCTTAGATAGTTTGTGTGGTTGTTGGTTATAACAACAACTTTTTCGTCTGGTAATCTTGCTGCAACATTTGAGACATTTATATTAATCATGAACAAGAGCAATGTTGTTGTTAAGGTGATAGTTGCTATAACTTTAGATTCTTGCATGGTGTATATATTTTCCTTTTTGTTTCCTGTTTTCCTCCTGAAATGTCAAAATTATAGAAAAGATTAGAAGAAATTAAAGAAACACGAACTATCATTCAACTTATATATAACAGCACCAAAATTATTGAACTATCTGTTTTGTAATGTAAAAATCGTTGAGCATTTCCCGATCACTAAGATTAACCTATCTTTTGTAACCATAAAATATCGTTCGATATTTTATATTATTGCAAATGTTTATTCAAGAATGATCATGTAGACATTTAGGGAGGGGTTTAGTGATTGCTTTTTGTAATCAGTTCCTCATATTGAAAAAGGTAATTAAAATCTGTTTCTACTAAAGATTTAAGCATGATATTGATCAACCTTATTCAGACACATCCATTAGGAAACTTGTTTATCAAATAATCTTTATGGTTAAAAAATGGAAAATTTGATAAACTAAGAAAGTCTCGTTGAAAATGTTGAAAGAGAAAATGTACCTTAAATTTATTGGCCGCAAATGGAGGGAATTCTAGTGATGAATCAATTCCTTCAAAGCTTTTTTTTTTTTTGGTTTATTGAAATGATTAAAACCAAGGTTTTAATGATGTTTTTCTATGAAAAGGGTTTTTAAACGTATTAACAAAGATCTTTATTTCTTCTTCTTGATTTTTTGAATGATTAAACCTTTATTGCTATATATTTAAAGATGAAATGAATCAAGAGGGATAGAGTTCTTGTAGGAGGCCTTAAATATTTATACTATTTTAAGCTTTTACTATTTCTGAACCTTCCAAAAGATAAAAGAATATCTCAATTTTGATGAGAAAATGACAAAAATAATCCCTTATATTCGAGGGTAGGTTCAAAATAGTTTCTTAAGTATGTACTAAACAGTGTTGATCCCTCATGTTTGTCAACAATTAACATTTTAGTCTCCGTTAAATACTTAACAATTTATGTTCGTTAGATTTGATAGAAATAATGGAAGAAAAGATTTAACAATAAATACCAACAAGGTCTCTATCGATATACAACACAAAAAACTACTCCAAATACTAAAAAGATAGGGGAAAGGAGAGCAGGAATTACACCTCAAAAGCTACATTAGACTCTAGAAATAAATCAAAAGTAGTATAAACCACAAAAAATTTACCTCTCAATGTGAGTTTCCGCTAGTTCTGATTTTTCTCATAGTTATTTTCTAAGCTAATAGGACGAGTTCGGTAAATATTTAATGAAGACTAAAAATGTTATTTGATGCAAACGTAAAGAATCAAAATATTTACATGCATACTTGAGGAACAATTTTGAACCTATCCAAATAAATGGACTACTTCTGTTATTGTGACGGGCCAGTCCACTAATGATATTGTCTGCTCTAGACTTAGACCCACATGACTTTTGTTGGATCGAGGTAGATTTTGAAGATTGATAAAGCTGCGGAACACATGCAGGAAACAAGTATTTGTGACTTGTTCCTCTCAAGCAGAATCCAACTAGGGTCAGGAGAAGGTGAATGATGCGGAGAAGGGAGCAAAGCGTGTGGAGAAAGAGTGTTTATAAGGAGAGTCCAACTTGCGCAAAGTTTTCTTTCATAAGGAAGAATCCTACAAGGAAAGAAATCAAGAAGATTGACTTGACAAATCGTACAAGGAAGAGGATTCCCAATATGAAAGGAAATCAGCTGAAATAAGGAGAGGACTCTCAGTATAAATACAAGAGAGGTTTCACAATAAACCTCACGCACTTACAAAGAGAGCTACAAGAAGAACATAATCAAATTGAGTGAGTTCATATTTGAGAGAGTTCTGATTGAAGATCCAAGTGTAGCCAATACAAGAAACCAGATTGAAGAATGTGTTCCTTACGTCTATGCTTTACAGTTCTTGAGTCAAGTTAATTGTATTGTTTTTCATCGAGTTGTAAACATTCATTCTTAGTGCTAGTGAGCTATAAACTGTCATAGAAGTTAGTCTTCAAGTTGGGATAACTCGAGGACTTGGGCACATAAACCTGGGGAGGTTTGTGTGGTGTTTAGGAATTAGAGTTTATAAGTCCTTAGGTTACAGAGTTTGTAATCTTTTTGTTGAGGCTTATTGTTTTAGTGAAATTGGGTTAAATTCTATAGAGGTATAGGTCGTGATTGTTTCCCTTTGTGAGCCGAGGGTTTTGCAGGTAAACATCGTGTGTTCTCTTTACTGCTTTACATTCAAGTATTTAATAAATGAAGAGATCGTTTAACCTGTTCCTTAGGAAAATTAGGGAGTCAGCATTCTAATAATTGGTATCAGAGCAGGTTATCTTAACAAGAGTCTAATAACTCAATATAAGATCACTATGAATTTTGTACCTCCTTTTGGACATGGTGAAGGGCAACACATCAACATACCATCTCTTTTCAATGGTCAATACTACTTGTGGTGGACGGCAAGGATGGAAGATTTTCTTTAGGCAGAGGACTATGATCTATGAACCAGAGTCACTGATGGTCCTAAAATCCCTATGATTAAGGATGATGAAGACAAGGACATTCCCAAACCAAAGGCTCAATACACTGAGGTTGACTACAAGATGTTAGGGAAAAATACCAAAGCCAAGTGCATCCTTGTATGTGGACTTGGACCAGATGAATTCAATCGAATCTCCAGCTGCACCACAGCCAAATAGATTTGGGATATGCTGGTTAATGCTCATGAAGGCACTACTCAAGTAAGAAAATTCAGAATTGCTAAACTTTCTACTGAGTATGAATCTTTCAAGATGAAGAATGGTGAAACTCTTCAGGAGATGATCACTAGATTCACTACTATTGTGAACGAATTGGTGTCTTTGGGAAAAATATACACCATTGAGGAACAGGTACTAAGGACCCTTCCCAAACCATGGGAAATCAAGGTCACTGCAATCAGAGAAGCAAAAGATTTGACAAACATGTCTTTGGATGAACTGGTAGGTAATCTAAAGACCTATGAAGGGAATATTGAGAGCACTAAAAGAGGTGAAGGAAGTAGGGATAAAACTCTTGCTCTCAAGGCAACTGAAAGTGATGAATCTGAGTTGGATGATGATGACATTGCCCTGATAAGTAGGAACTTCAAAAAGTTCTTCAAAAAGACAGGAAATTTTGAGAAAAGGAAATCGTCACCAAGCAGAGAAAGGAATGTAGAAAAGGGACAAAATGATGGTTGCTTTAAGTGTGGAAAAACTAACCATCAAGTCAAAGAATCTCTTATGTGGGAAATTTAATGGAAAAAGGAGAGAGCTGAAAGAGAAATAAAAGTGCAAGCCAGCAAAAAGAAGAAGAAGAATGTTGGTAAGTTTATGTATGCTGCTTGGGGACCCAGTTCAGACTACTCAGAAGATGATGATGCAGAAGATGTTGCCCTGATGGACACGGAGGACACAGAATCAGACACTGAAGAACAAGAGGTAAATCTTCTTGATCTCAAGGACAAGCTGAAACTCTTTTCTAAGAAAAAACTGTCCTCCCTAATGATGACCTTTATTGATAATTTTCAAGAATTGAGTGAAAACAGAGATCAGTTGCTGGCATCCTTGACCAGTTTAAAATTTGAGTACATTGACCTTGAAAAGATCAACTCTGATCTAAAAGGGGAAAATTAATCTCTCAAGGAACAAGTCTAGCAATTTGAAACGAGCACTCTTTCTCTCAAATCTGAAATTTTGAAACTAACGGTTACTAAACAGGGAAAGGGACACAAGAGTGATGACCAAATCAAGTGTGAACAAGATCTTAAAAGGTTCAAAGATGAATTATACTTTGAAAAATAAAATTCTAGAAGAATAAATCTTGAGTTAACCAGAACCAAATATGATCTTGAAAGAGCAAATAAATAGACTCAATCTTCAATGATTGTTACTCAGCTGGGTAATAAAACTTATAGAACTAAAACTAGAATAGGCTTTGATAAAGAATTTTCTGAAGGAACCTCTGATCTTTGTACACACTGTGGTAAGGTTGGTCACCTAAGGAAAGCTTGTCCAATTGCTAAAGCTCAACCAGATAAAAACTTCAAAGCTGCTTTTAAAGGTAAAAATAGGCATGTTAACAGAAATGTTCCTCCCTCAAGAAACAGGTCTGCGCACAAGAAACATCCTGTCAAAAGTCTGCCAAAATAGACTAATAAAGATCTAATTCATCAATTTAATCAAAGGAAAGGACCCAAGCTAGTCTGGGTTCCTAAAACTAACCTTTAATCTCTTTTATAGGAAAGGGTGAGAGGAAGCAAGCCACATTAGTACATGGACAGTTCTTGCTCAAGACACATAACAGGAGATAAAGAAAAATACCTCTCACTAGCAGAAGAGAAAGGAGGGAATGTGGCCTATGGAGGAGGAAAGAAAGGTAAGATCAAAGGAGTGGGCATAATAGGTAAGTATGAAGAGCACTCAATTGAAAAGGTATACCATTTTGAAGGACTGAACCACAATCTACTCAACATATCACAACTCTGTGACAAGGGAAATAAGGTAACCTTCTACTCTACAGGTGTGGAGGTGATAGACCTAAACACAGGGGAAACTGTCTTGACTGGACAAAGATACTAGCATGTGTACACTGCTGATATCTCAAAGGTCCCTGCTGAGGATCTTGTTTGTCTCAGTGTGATAGACAAAGACCCCCTGCTATGGCACAAGAGATTGGGGCATGCTAGTCATTCTCAACTGAACAAACTGATCTCCAAGGACTTGATAGTAGGTCTTCCTAAAACTAAGTTCAAGGAAGATAAAGTATGTGCTGCATGTGCTCAAGGTAAGCAAGTAAAATCTTCTTTCAAATCCAAGAAGGTTATAAGTTTGGCCAGATCCTTGGAACTGGTCCACATGGATCTTTGTGGCCCCATGAGAGTAAGAAGCAGATGTGGCAAAAAGTATGTGTTTGTACTAGTTGATGACTATACAAGGTACTCTTAGACAATTTTTCTTGCTTCTAAAGAAGATGCATTTGAGGCATTCTGCACTTTAGTGAGAAAACTGGAAAAGAAACTTGACAAGCAACTAGCTACAATCAAATCAGACCATGGAACTGAATTTGAAAATGCAAAATTTGTTGACTACTGTTCCACCCATGGTATTGATCACAACTTCTCTGCTCCTAGAACTCCTCAACAAAATGGGGTAGTTGAAAGAAAGAATAAAACTCTGCAGGAGATGGCTAGAACTATGATGATTGCTAGTAATCTAGCTAGCCAATTTTGGGCTGAAGCTATCAACATTGCTTGCTATATAATTAATAGATGCATGTTTAGGCCTCTTCTGGATAAAACTCCCTATGAATTACTCGAAGGCAGAAAACCTAACATCTCTCATCTGAGAGCTTTTGGATGAAAATGCTTCATCCACAATAATGGAAAGAATTTGTTAGGAAAATTTGATGCCAGAAGTGATGAGGAAATTTTTCTAGGATATTCTTCACATAGTAAAGCTTATAGAGTGCTAAATAAAAGAACTATATGTGTAGAGAAAAATATGCATGTTGTATTTGATGAAAGCAATGTATGGCTAACCAAAGTGTGCAGGAAATTGATAAACTATCACATACATCTGAACCAGTTATGCAGGAACAGGTTAAAGGAACAGGTTCAACTGATGTTGAATCTGACAGAAACAACAAAGGTGATGAAGTTCCTATGGCTAACCACAATAATGAAACCATGAGTTAGCAGGATGAAGATGAGGATCAAGCAGAGAAGGCACAAGAGCTAGTACTCAAAGGGTATAAGTATCAGGGCTCACATCCAATAGACAACATCCTTACTGATCTTAGCACTGGTATAACAACCATATATGGACTGAAGAATCTATGTGCCTTTGAATACTTCGTGTCTATGATAGATCCCAAGAAAATCAATGAAGCCTTGCAAGATACAGACTGGATCATTACAATGGAAGAAGAGCTAAATCAATTCCAAAGGAACAAAGTATGGAACTTGGAAGCTAAATCAAAGAATAGAACCATTATAGGTACCAAGTGGATGTTCAGAAACAAGTTGGATGAAAATGGAACAGTCACAAGGAACAAGGCCAGACTTGTGGTCCAGGGGTACAATCAGAAAGAAGGTATAGACTATGATGAGACCTTTGCACCTCTGGCCAAATTGGAGGTAATCAGACTCCTCATTGCCTTTGCAGCCTACATGGAATTCATAATCTACCAGATGGATATGAAAAGTGCCTTCCTTAATGGGTTGTTGAAGGAAGAAGTGTTTTTCAAACAACCTCCATGCTTTGAAGACTCTCACTATCCTGACCATGTTTACAAGCTTGATAGAGCCCTCTATGGACTCAAATAGGCTCCTAGAGCCTGGTATGAAAGGCTGTCAAAGTTTTTTCTTGATCATGACTACACAAGAGGTAAGATTGACAACACCCTATTCCTTAAGAACAAAGGAAGAGACTTGTTGGTTCTGCAGGTATATGTTGATGACATCATATTTGGAGGTACTAACAAGGCCCTCACAAAGGAATTTGCTACCCTAATAAGAAAAGAATTTGAAATAAGCATGATGGGAGAGCTCAACTTTTTCTTAGGCCTCCAGATAAAAAAAACCCCTTCAGGAACAATGATTCATCAGCAGAAGTATGCCAAGGAGTTTCTCAAAAAGTTCAAGATGGAAGATGCAAAGGACATAGATACTTCAATAGCCACAACAACAAAGTTAGGTCTAGAAGGAATAGGTCCAATAGTAGAGCAGAAGCTGTACAGAGGGATGATTGGATCTCTCCAATACCTCACGGGCAGCAGACCTGATATTGTCTTCAGTGTAGGTCTTTATGTAAGATTTCAGGATAGTCCCAAGGAGCCCCACTTGAAAGCTGTCAAAAGGATCTTTAGATACTTGAAAGGTACAACTGATTTGGGGCTATGGTACCCTAAAGGTAGTAACTTTGAGCTTGTAGGATATGCAGATGCAAATTATGCAGGTTATCTGGTGGATAGAAAGAGCACCACAGGAATGGCACACTTCTTGGGATCGTGTCTAATCTCTTGGGCAACAAAGAAGCAAAACTCTGTAGCCTTGTCCACTGCTGAAGCTGAATATGTGGCTGCTGCCTTATGTTGTGCATAATTTCTCTGGATCAAGCAACAACTCAAGGACTTTGGGTTGAACATTGATTATGTTCCTATCTTTTGTGACAATACAAGTGCAACCAATATTTCTAAAAATCTAGTTCAGCATAAAAAGACCAAGCACATTGATATTAGATACCACTTCCTGAGGGATAATATGGAAAAAGGATAGATCTCCATGCACTTTTGTGCCACAGACAAGCAAATTGCTGATATATTCACAAAGGCTCTGGCAAGGGATCACTTTGAAAGGAACATGTTGGAACTGGGGATGATTAAGATCACATGAGCACCCTTAGTGATTGGCTAATGAACACTATACATATTGTATTTTAATTTTAAAATTTTTATGCTCAGTCTTGTACATTTAGTTGTATGTCCCTTTGCCACTTTTAAAGGTTCAAGTTGCTCAAGCACTATAACCTATTATTTTCTTCTGCAACAGGAATTTGGGATATCAAATTGGGACATGAACTCAACACCAGATTGAAAATCCAAGGTATGTGCACTATGTTTAGATAAAATTAATTGCTCAAGATGTGCTTTTGTACATGTCCCTTCCATCAGAACCACAAGAGATTCATTTACCCTAATACCTATAACTGCCAAATCTCCAAAAAAGAAAAGAGATCCAATCAAATTAGGTCACTTTTGTGATGAGATTTGACATCTGTCAATCAGGATCTCTTCCCTAGAATAGGACTCTTCCACTTAAAGGACTCTAATTAATTTCAAATGGCTAACACTCCTATTTAAAGTCCTTTTAAATTTATAAGTCCTCATTCACTCCCAATCTCTTCTTCTACAATAGCCTTTGCTCCGAAACCAAAACCACTTCTTCTCTTCTCTCACACTTCATCAATGGAACCTCAATCACCCTCCTCTCCCAAATTACCAGAAATTCCAAAACCCACTACCAGTTCCTCCATGTCACCTACTCATGCCAGAATCCCCTTTAAGGAACAGGTTACCACATTCCATCTTTCTTCTGTTATTCTTGTTGATTCTCAGGGGATGGCTCATATGGATTAATTTTCAGCAGTTCTGGGTGATGACTTGATTGGTGATGATACTACTGCATTGGTACCATATGAAGAACAGAATAAAGCTTTGGAGGTTATTGGTGCTAGTCGTCATGGGGAATCTGAAGATGAAGGAATGGTGAGTGATGAGGGAGTTTAGGAGGATGCACCTCGTGAGAGGGAAACCTCAGGAAATCCCACAGTTGAACCTAGTTCACCTGGTGGAGAAAATTTGGATGCATCTGCTGAGATGGAAGCTGAGGTTGGCAGATCTAGACCAAGGGAACAGGTTCAACATACCCATTCAGCACCTGCTGCTGAGGATAATGAGTGATGACAACACGCCAATTGCCAAACTAATTCCACAAAGGGTAAGGTCTCGTCTACGCAAGTCCTCAAGAAAAGCTATTCGTGTACCGACTGATGAACCTGAAGAAATCCCTCCTGCTCATGTGGCTCAGGCTGTCCTTGTTTGAATGATAAGAGCCAACAAAAAGGGCCTTAAAGAAAGTATGGTTGCCTCTGTGGCCAAGAGGCCTGGAGCCACTAGAGGTACATCTGCCCCACCCCCTCATCTCATTGATATTTTGGATGATGAAGTGGAGGATGCTAAAAGAAGGAGGAAAGGGAAGGGTGTTGCTCCCTCAAAACCACCAAAGAAATAGGTCAGGAAACCTGTTCCTTCTAGGAGTTCTGTCAAATCTAAGCTAGTTGATGAGACCTCAGAGAGTGAGGGAGATGATAATGGACTTCCATCCTCTGAGTCTCATGAGCATAAGGATACTGATGATACTGCCTCTCATGAGGATGTAGAGGCTGATTTTCCTGAGCATGTGGAAGAAAAGCATGATACTTTGGATCCCATTGATGAAACCTCTGATGCTAGAACTAAAAGACTGATCAACATAGGGACAAGAACCATTGTGAGGGGTAGGGTGCTCACTGAGTTTAGAGGTGATGAGATGATGGAACTACTAGTACTGGTGGATGCACAGGGTTGGTCAAACTTGTTCCTTCGGGGTGGTTCCCGTCAAAAAATAGCTCGAGCAGAAACTCTACAATTTTATGTGAACACCACTGGTACCTCCTCTTCCATCTGAAGTGTTGTTAGAAATGTTCCATTCACCCTCACCCCTGTTGTATTGGTTGATATTTTGGAAGCTCCTAATAATGGGTGGTGTCACTATGTGAAAAGGTAATAACCTCTTTTGGATGGGCTGCCCTCAGCCTTGGAGATTACTAGGAGGTTTGCAAATCATCCTACTTTGGAGTGGCACTCTAGAGTGGATAAAGGGGCTATGCTTCCTCTCCATCAAAGGTTGTTGGATGTGGTGCACAAGATGGTGCTTCCTAGGGAGCAAAAACATACTGAGGCCAACTACATAGACCTTACCTTGATGCAATTGCTGCTCTCCAGGATTCCCATTAACTTGCCCAGACTTATTCTCTGCCACATGCATAGTATTTGCAAACAAGATGCCACCAAGCATGCCTTAGGATATGGGTTCTGGCTGGGGGATATTTTTCAGCACTTTGGTGTGCCTGTTCAAGCTTGGCAAGATCAGACAATCAAAGATATGATTGGTACGGTGAACCAGGTTGTTGTACCTGCTCCTCGGAGAGGGGCCAATGCACCTCTGCAGCAGCTAAAGGAAATGCTAGCTGCCAAGGATGAAGAGATTGTTGCTATGAGAGCATCCCATGATGAGAAAATGGCTGAGATTCATGACACCTATGGCATGTAGCATTCACTGTTGGTGGAAGAAAATGCAAGGCTCAGGATTGAGCTTGCACAAGCACATGTTGCCTTAGCAACTGAGCAAGCCACTAATTCTGCCAGCCTAAAGGGCCTTTATGAGCTGCTTAAGAAGGACCCTCCTCCTCCCACTGCCTAGCTTGACCCCTTCTAGGTTTCCCAACCTCTCTTTTGTCCTCACAAATGCATGCTTTGATCTTTTAATTTTAATTATCTTTAGTGTACATGCATCGTGATTAATAAAGTGTTGGGTTTTTGTTCTGGTCTCATCTTAATTCTTGTGTAGTTGCAAATACTTTGATATAGCTAGTTGGGTTCTTACTTTTGAGTGTTTGCATAGGTGATAGCCCCAGTGGACATGAGTATCAAAATTGAACTTAGAATTAAGGTGTTGTATGTCTTCGCAGGGTTTTATGATGCCAAAAGGGGGAAAGTGTTGCTTGTATGGTATTTATAACCCATTGGTCCGACCTGTTCCTCTAATGTGTTCTTTTTGCAGTTTGCCTCAAGAAAACTGACATGATACAGGTGAAATTTTTCATATAAGAAGCAAGGGTTTGCCATCATCAAAAGGGGGAAATTTGTTGGATCGAGGTAGATTTTAAAGATTAACAAAGTTATGGAACACATGCAGGGAACAGGTATCTGTGACTTGTTCCTCTCAAGCAGAATCCAACTAGGATCAGGAGAAGGTGAACGATGCAGAGAAGGGAGCAAAGCGTGTTTATAAGGAGAGTCCAACTTGCATGAGGTTTTCTTTCATAAGGAAGAATCCTACAAGGAAATAAATCAAGAAGATTGACTTGACAAATCCTACAAGGAAGAGAATTCCCAATATGGAAGGAAATCAGCCGAAATAAGGAGAGCACTCTCAGTATAAATACAAGAGAGGTTTCATAATAAACCTCATGCACTTAAAAAGAGAGCTACAAGCAGAACACAATCAAATTGAGTTAGTTCATATTTGAGAGAGTTCTGAGTGAAGATCCAAGTGCAGTCAATAAAAAAACCAGATTGAAGAATGTATTCTTTAAGTCTATGCTTTACAGTTCTTGAGTCAAGTTAATTGTATTATTTTTCATCGAGTTGTAAACATTCATTCTTAGTGACAGCGAGCTATAAACTGGCATAGGAGTTAGTCTTCAAGTTGGGATAACTCGAGGACTTGGGCACATAAACTTGGGGAGGTTTGTGTGGTGTTTAGGAATTAGAGTTTATAATTCCTTAGGTTACAGAGTTTGTAATCTTTTATTGAGGCTCATTGTTTTAGTGAAATTGGGTTAAATCCTACAGAGGTGTAGGTCGTGGTTGTTTCCCGTTGTGAGCCGGGGGTTTTCCACGTAAACATTGTGTGTTCTCTTTACTACTTTACATTCAAGTATTTGACAAAGGAACAGATCATTTAACATGTTCCTTAGGCAAACTAGGGGGTCAACATTCTAACAACTTTAAAATGTGTTACTAAGGTGTAAGGTCTGCTTACTTAAATACAAAACACCTCTCCAATATTTTTTTTTACCAATGTGCGACAGTTATCTGAAGCTAGGATGTCACCATTATTTTCTCCGATTAGATACACAAACTTGTGATTCCTCTTTTTTGTCGCAATATAAAATATAACGCCATAATCCTAGGGATTTAGAAGGGTACTAGCCAACAAACTTTTGAGAAATAGATAAACCCAATAATTTAGCAAACAATAAGAATATTGGGATCCAAATAACAAGGTGTCATGAGAAAATTAACAAAGCAAACTTTGGATGATAATAAATAAGACAAAAAAGAAAAATATAGCAAAAGAGATATAATAAATTAATAGTATTTAGTCAATTTACCTACATATGAGCAATTCACTAATAAAAATATTTAGAGGTCAAGAACCATTTCGTCCAAGAAATGAATTAGTTTTCCTTTTAGAAAAAGTAAAAATAATTATGCTATAATAATTATTTTGTCTTCCTTTTGAGAAAAAGAAAAATCCAAATAAGTTAAAATCAAGACAAACCCTAATATATACAACTTGTTGTTCAATAAACTAATATTTGAACAAAAGTATCATGAATTTAAAAATTGACATTTAATAAAAGAGAAATCAATTGAAATTAGTTCGGACGAAGGATAAAAGGATATTATAGGCATATGAGAACACTTTTGTTTACTTATGCATGTTCGGATAAGACTCACACTTATTCTTGTGAAAGTTTTTTTTTGGGACTTCGATAGGAAAAAAAAGCTTTGTAAAGTACTCATGATTGCGATTTTGTATCTGGATATTCATTTTATGATATATATTAGTACACAGTTTAGTGAAGATAATACCCTTTAGTTACTCCTCTAGTAAGAGATTCATAATTTGGATTAAATTCAATAATATATGTAATGAACTTGATGTCGCTAAATATGCACATAGCCTAAATTCAATAATCTGTAACTTGATGAGTACATGTTGAGATGCAACTATTACCATATTAAACATAATTCGCTTACCAAGTCACCCATTTGAGTAGTCTTAAAGAAATGAGGAGGAAGCGAAGTTGCTAGAAGCTTTTGAGTATCCATGTAAGGACCTCAGCTTCACCTATTTTTCTAACATGTCACACTAAATATTCTACTTTTCTACAGTATTGTCTTTTTCTGACGAAGTATCTAATAGTCTCCAAGTGAGTTGGAGCCAATTATCTAAATCTTCAGTACTGTTAAATATATATCGTTCCATTTTAGTTAACATAATACCCTTTGATGACTCCTCCTCTAGTAAGAGATTCATAATTCGGATTGTATTCATGAGCAACCCACTGTTTCTCCTTGGGGCTATAGCGATACGTGAAGTTCTCATCAAACCTCCATTCACAAGGCATTGAACTACTAACACAGCCATAGTCATACTTAAATGCGACGAATGTTCCCATGTTCGTGGAGCAATTGTACATTGTTGAAGTGGAGAAGAATTTTCTGATTTTGACATTGATGTTGAAACTGCCCATGGTATGTAGGTGCTTAACTTCGCCATCATTATCGAAGGAGAAGCAACGGACGCTAAGGTAATTTGTGTGGTTGTTGGTTATAACAATAACTTTTTCGTCTGGTAATCTTCCTGTAACATTTGAGACATTTATATTAATCATGAACAAGAGCAATATTGTTGTTGAGGTGATAGTTGTTATAACTTTAGATTCTTGCATGGTTTATATATGTTCCTTTTTGTTTCCTGTTTTCCTCCTGAAATGTCAAAATGATAAAAAAGATTAGAAGAAATTAAAGAAATATGAACGACCATTCAACTTATATATAGTAGCACCAAAATTATTGAACTACTTTTTTTGTAATGTAAAAATCGTTGAGCATTTCCCGATCACTGAGATTAGCCTATCTTTTGTAACCAAAAAATATCGTTCGATATTTTATATTATTGCAAATGTTTATTCAAGAATGATCATGCAGACATTGTAGGGAGGGGTTTAGTGATTGCTTTTTGTAATCAGTTCCTCATATTGAAAAAGGTAATTAAGATCTATTTCTACTAAAGATTCAAGCATGATATTGATCAACCTTATTCAGACACATCCTAAGGAAACTTGTTTATCAAATAATCTTTCTGGTTAAAAAATGGAAAAATTGAAAAACTAAGAAAGTCTCGTTGAAAATGTTAAAAGAGAAAATGTACCTTAAATTTATTGGCCGCAAATGGAGGAAATTCTAGTTATGAATCAATTGCTTCAAAGCTTTTTTTTTTGGTTTATTGAAATGATTAAAACCAAGGTTTTAATGATGTTTTTCTATGAAATAGGTTTTTGAACGTATTAACAAAGATCTTTTTTTCTTCTTCTTGGTTTGTTGAATGATTAAACCTTTCTTACTATCTATTTAAAGATGAAATGAATCAAGAGGGATAGAGTTCTTGTAGGAGGCCTTAAAAATTTTATACTATTTTTAAGCTTTTACTATTTCTGAACCCTCTAAAAAATAAAAGAATATCTCAATTTTGATGAGAAAATGACAAAAATAATCCCTTATATTCGAGGGTAGGTTCAAAATAGTTCCTTAAGTATGTACTGAGTAGTGTTGATCCCTCAAGTTTGCCAATAGTTAACATTTTAGTCTCCGTTAAATATTTAACAATTTATGTTCGTTATATTTAATAGAAATAATGGAAGAAAAGATTTAACAACAAATACCAACAAGGTCTCTATCAATATAGAACACAAAAAACTACTCTAGATACTAAAAATTACACCTCAAAAGCTACACAGTAGACTCTAGAAATAAATCAAAAATAGTATAAACCACAAAAATTATGCCTCTCAATGTGAGTTTCCGCTAGTTCTGATTTTTTCCATAGTTCTTTTCTAAGCTATTAGGACGAGTTTGGTAAATATTTAACGAAGACTAAAAATGTTATTTGATGCAAACTTAAAGAGCCAAAACATTTACATGCATCCTTAAGGAACAATTTTGAACCTATCCAAAAAAATGGACTACTTCTGTTATTGTCATGGGTCAGCCCACTAATGATATTGTCCGCTCTAGACTTAAATTCGCATGATTTTAAAATACGTCACTAAAGTGTAAGGTATGCTTACTTAAATACCCAAACCTCTCCAAATGTTTTTTACCGATGTGCGACTCTTATCCGAAGGTAGGATGTCACAGTTATTTTCTCCGATTAGATAAACATACTTGTGATTCCTCTTTTTTGTCGCAATATAAAATATAATTCCATAAACCTAGGGATTTGGAAGGGTATTTGTCATGCCCCGAGACTACTCATGGACGTTACACGGAACCTGAGATCACAAGTGATACCAAGCTAACGCTTGGTCTTACCGCCTTAGCATGACTTAAACATAACATAGACATTCATAGAAGAAGCATAAACTGAAGTAATGAGCAACTTAAATCATCATAAAGATAATGGTCTAGGAATATCAAAATCTGAAAACCATAAATACCGACTGTCTAACTATGAAAATCCTCTAACTGATAAGATGAGTTGTTGAGACAAGATCCCCAGCTAACTCTAAGTGTTGAGATGAAATCATGAAAGCTAAACTAAGCTCATAACTAAGCCCTCAGATGATGAGGACTCACCATTGTGACTAGAAATCTTGCTGGTATCTAGCTATGAGTCTGAAAGAGAGCGCCTGAAGCTACATCATGATAAGATGCAGCACAAGAAGTATGCGATCAGTACTATGGAATGTACTAAATATGAGAGCTATGCATGAATCGTAGTAGAACATTCTCAAAACATATTGAAGGCTAAAATCATGTTGTAGTAGTAAAACTGTAATGCAATGACTCAAGTAATACTACAAGCTAAAAACATGTTCGTGAGCATAAGTCATAAGTAGTAAATCTGAACTTTGAAAACTAAGAGTCAAATACATTCATATACTTAAAATCATTTCTGTGGGAGATTCTCGTAACTGACATAGACCATGTGAGGTATATGAAATTCAGTGTCATACACCCACACTGAAAAAGGTTGTCCTAACCGACCAAGGTTAGGACCAAAAACATAAGGATTCTGAAGTGCGCCACAAGGGGGTAACCTACGGTGGCAACGTAGTTCTGGACTTGGGTTATCTAAAACTCTTTTCAACTTGGTGCTAAATACTACTCTCAAAATATACATATATCTCATACATATCATGTGACATATCTAGATGTCAAAACCATTTGTAAAGCATGTGGACATATCTAGATGTCATGCTACTCATAAATTCATAAATCTTGAAAGCATAGCATAGCTCTAGTTCAAAAACATACTTTTTATTAAAACTCATAGCTTGAAGAACTAGGCATGCTAATTTCATAATGACTTGAGGTCATGTTATCTAAGCATGCCAATTTAGCTTAAAAACATGCAATAAGGTAAAATCATTCTCAATTAATGGGATTTTAGAAATACTTGTAGAAACTCAAGTAAAATTGTACATAAAGGATTATAATGCATATTGTAATATAAGTAATCAATTTCATAAGAAAATTCATAATTGGGTAAGAACCCTAGTTTCTTAATTTCATAAGACTTAAAGTAAAATCATAGGTTTTGGGCATAAGGGTGGAAGAAGACCCTTATTGAATACCCACATACCTGAATCCAAAGCTTTTTTAACTAGAATCTTGAAGATGGAGACATGGAGAAGGAACCCTACGCCTTGGAGCTTGAGAGAATTGATTTTCTTTTCTTCCTTTAGAGCTTGATTGAAAGAATGAATGAAGAATCTAACTAAGTGAGAATAAAACCTCTTTAATTTGGCCTAAAATAATTTAACTTAGGAGTTAAAAAAGTACTCCTGAAAATTAAATCTAAAAAACTATTAAAAACCTCGGCTCAGGCTTCCACAGGCACTAACCACAACCCGTAGAATGAACCATGGCTCATGGTCGGTGGTCATTGTTCCTAGCCAATATTACACACTGCGGATCTGATTTCACGGGCGAGATCCACGACTCATGAAACTTTTCACGGCCCGTAAAAACCTCCTGTGGTTATCAGGGAAAACTGTAGGCCCTCAGGTCTAATTCCACGAGGGAAAACCACTGACCGTGGTCTGATCCACGACCCATAAAACTCTGTCATAGTTTCAGACCCAAAGGTCAGTCTACATGCTATTTCCACGAGACATGTCCACAGCTTGTGGTAAAATCTACGTCCCATGGACTTGGTCTATGGACCCTGTTTCTGAGTTCTGACAGTTCACACTTAGGATCTTAGGCCTGGTCCCTAGCTTAGAATTTTTGGGGTGTTATAGTATTAGCCAACAAACTTCTGAGAAATAGATAAACCCAACACTTTAGCAAACAATAAGAATATTGGGATCCAAATAATAAGGTGTCATGAGCAAATTAGCAAAGCAAACTTTGGATAATAATAAATAAGACAAAAAAGAAAATATAGCAAAAGAGATATAATAAATTGATATTATTTAGTCAATTGACCAACATATGAGCAATTCACTAATAAAAATATTTAGAGGTCAAGAACCATCTCGTCCAAGAAATGAATTAGTTTTCCTTTTAGAAAAAGTAAAAATAATTATGCTATAATAATTATTTTGTCTTCCTTTCGAGAAAAATAAAAATCCGAATAAGGTAAAATCAAGACAAGCCCTAATATGTACGACTTGTTGTTCAATAAACTAATATTTGAACAAAAATATCATGAAATTAAATTCACATCCAATAAAAGAGAAATCAATTGAAATAAATCCGGGCAAAGGATAAAAGGATATTATAGGCGTATGAGAACATTTTTCTTACTTATGCGTGTTCAGACGAGACTCACACTTATTCTTGTGAAAGTTTTTTTTTTCGGACTTCGGTAGGGAAAAAAAAAGCTTTGTCAAGTACTCACAATTGCGATTTTGTATCTGTATATTCATTTTCTTATATATATTAGTACACAGTTTAGTTAAGATAATATCCTTTAATTACTCCTCTAGTAAGTGTTGACAATAGGACTATTATGTAAGTATTTATTTCTTGGAGTAGGGGTCAAGTATTTGTTCTAATTTAGCTCTAATTTTACTTATTGACAAAGTACTATTTGTATCTATATATACCTCTATTGTGAGATGAATAAAAGCGGTGAATGAAAATATTCTTGATACCAAAAAATTCTACATGGTATCGGAGCAATCTGATCCATAAAACTCAAAGCCCCAACCTCGCTTTTTTTTTCAAGATGGGCGATACTACGCCTTCCTCTGGCTCAACCACAAACCCTACAAACTCAACCGTAACAAACCCTACCTCAATTATAGTTCAACAAGACAACTCTCCCTTTCCAACGAGAGTTATCTTTGACGAAACGAATTTCTCATTATGGTCTCAATTGATGGAGATGCATATCGGAGCTCGAAACAAGGTTGGCTACCTTACTGGTGAAGAAAGAAGCCCGAACAAACTGACTCGGGTTATGCAATATGGATTACATAGAATCATAAGGTGAAGAGCTGGTTGATTGACTCGATGAGTCCCACCCTGATGCAACAGTTTATCAGGATTTCAACTGCGAAGGAAATTTGGGAAGTTATTGCCAAAACATTCTATGATGGTTCAGATGAGACCCGATTGTTTGAACTAAACCAGAAATCCTCCACCACTATGCAGAATGGAAGGCCCCTGTCCACATACTATAATGAATTGGTTGAAATGTTTCATGAAATTGATCACCGAACAAATACGCAGGATGGATCGGCTGAGGGTATTCTTCAGATGTATTCAATGATGACAAGGTTGCGATTCCACATATTTCTCAATGAACTTGATGCAGAATTTGATCAAGTTTGTGGTGAGATTTTAAGAAAGGATCCAAAGCTTGATCTTGAAAGCACATATACGTATGTCCGAAGAGAAGCTCAACAGAGGCAGACTGTGGGTAGTGCTCGGCTGATTCATGAGAGTTCTACCATAGCTGTCCATCGCAACAGTCTTGTTAAAGGTCAAACTAATCAGCCATCCGATAAGCCTAATAATCTTATTTGTAGCCATTGTGGTAAATCAGGACACTCAAAACAACGATACTACGAGATCATTGGCTGTCCGGATTGGTGGGATTTCTTGAAGAAACCATGAAAAGTCATTCCAAACAAAGTTGTATCCGCGACTACATCAGGAATCAGTCAGCCAAACAATGATGGTAAAATAGAACCTCGTGTCAATATGACACAGTCAGGTATTACCGGTAATAGCAATTTTAATGTTATTGCACCTTCTACGAATAGTACTTGGATTATTGATAGTGGAGAATATGATCACATGACCAAAGACTCAGACGAATTACAACTATTAAAACCATCTTCTCAACCCTTTATTTCTACCACTAATGGAGGTACTTCTCCGGTTACTGGAGAAGGACCGGTTGTCTTAACAAATATTGTAAAACTTGACACCATTTTAGTTTTACCTTCTCTTGATCATAATCTTCTATCTGTTAGCCAAGTTACCTTCTCTCTCAATTGTACGATAACCTTTTGGCCTCTTTTTTGTATCTTTCAGGACATTCTAACTCGGGAGACTCTTGGTTATGGTGTTAAGCGATGCAATCTCTACTTTCTGGAATTGACTAAAGGTGGAGAGAAGAAATTTAGTCATGCATTCCGCACATATGGGGTTAAGAAAGCACGGGACCATATATGGTTATGACATAGAAGGCTCGGACATATCTCATTTGGTTATCTTCAATAACTCAAACAAGATTTATTTTTAGGTTTAGATAGCTCAATTTTTCATTATGACATTTGTCAATTAGCAAAAAATCATCGTGTTCCATATTTATCAAGTTTGAATAAATGTTCTGAACCTTTTGCTGTTATACATTCTGATATTTGGGGCTCTACGAAAGTTGAATCTCTGTCTCAAGCTCGTTATTTTATTACTTTCATAGATGAATGTACTAGGATGACATGGATATCTTTACTTCGAAAGAAGAGTGATGCGTATATCGCATTCAAAGATTTTTATAATATGGTACACACTCAATATCAATGACAAATCTGTGTTTGGAAATCTGATAATGCCATGGAATTTATGCAATCTACCCTTGATAAATACCTTCGACAATGAGGTGTACATCATCAAACATCTTGCACATACACACCACAACAGAATGGCCTAGCAGAAAGAAAGAATAGAAAGATTATGGAGATTGTCCATGCATCTATCTTTGGCATGAGCATGCCAACTATTTATTGGGGGAAGTGGTTAAGTCTATGGATTATCTTATTAATCAAGTTTCGTCTCGAGTCATTAATTTTGAGACTCTGCAGCAAAAGCTCCATTCTCTTTGTTCTCTTCCGCATCTACCGAATTTAAAGCCAAAGGTGTTTGGTTGCACAGTTTACACTCACATTCCCAAAGCTCTGCGAGGAAAATTGGATCCGTATGCAAGACGGTGTGTGTTTGTTGGCTATTCAAATTTTCAGAAAGGATACCGGTGTTATGACCCACAAAATAAGAAATTATATGTTACTCTCGATGCATCTTTCTGTGAGTCAGAACCATATTATGAAGGCATAGTAACACCCTCATCTCTTCAGGGGGAGAATGACAGAGAAAAGACTAGAATGAATGGAGCTTTAGAGGGAGAAATGGAGTTCTTGGAATTAGAAGCTCATGAGGAAAGATTAAATGCATGTACTGATATCTCGGAACAAGATGTAGTCGTACATGAAGACAATGAAGGAATTGTGGAAGAAGGAAATAAAAGTCCCAAAGTCACAAATGAAGATAATGAAGGAATTATTCCAGAAAGTACAATAACCACTCCATTAACCAACGAGTCCTCTCAGAATGTTCTACATGATCATATACCCTAGGTACCTCTTAACTACTCTTCAAATGAACTTGAAACTTTGTCTAATGACCCTTATCCTCCTTCCCGTTATCCAATCAGAAAAACTAAAGGTGTACCAAGAATACAATATGAACTTGATCTTAATGCCAATTTAAAATATCTCATTAGCAAGTATACCTCCACCAACAGATTATCAACCTCATATGCTCTAATTGTTAATCAATTGTCCAAAGTGTCTATTCGTAGTGGTGTGCAGGAAGCATTAGCAGAATCACAATGGAGGAAGGTGATGAACGAAGAAATGGAGGCCTTGCAGAGAAATCAAACTTGGGAATTAGTTCCACTACCCGAAGGAAAAAGGACTGTTGGGTGTAAATGGGTGTATACTGTAAAGCTTAAAGCAGATGAAAGTATTGACAGGTATAAGGTGAGGTTGGTAGCAAAAGGATATGCGCATAAGTACGGAGTGCACTATCAGGAAATGTTTGCACCAGTGGCTAAACTCAATACTATTCGTATCCTCATATCAGTTGTAGCAAACAGAGATTGGCCGTTGCGATAATTTGACATAAAAAATGCATTCTTAAATGGTGACTTGGAGTAAGAAGTTTATATGGAAATCCCACCAGGAATTATGCAGGAGTACACTTATATAAACAAGGAATGCAGATTAATGAAGGCATTATACTGGTTAAAATAGTCACCACGAGGATAGTTTGGACGTCTCACATCTGCAATGACATCTGTGGGTTATAAACAGAGTAACTCTGATCACACTCTGCTTATCAAACACAACAATGGGAACGTAACAACGTTGATTGTATATGTTGATGATATGGTCCTGAGAGAAAATGATTCTGATGAAATGGATCAACTTCAGAAGTTTTTGGCATCAAAATTTGAAATGAAAGACCTAGGGAAATTGCAATATTTCCTAGGTATTAAAGTATCAAGGTCAAGACAGGGAATTTTTCTTTCTCAGAGAAAATAAGTACTAGACTTGTTGATGGAGATAGCGATGCTAGCATGCAAGCCAATTGAAACACCTATGGAAACAAACCACAGATTGGGGAACTCTTTGGGAGAGAAAATAAAAGATGTAGGCAGATATCAACGTCTAGTACGGAAGTTAATCTATCTAACTCATACAAGGTCAGACATTGCATATGTTGTAAGTGTAGTGAGTCAGTTCATGCAAAACCCAACAGAAGATCACATGGAAGTTGTCTATAGAATTTTGTGATACTTGAAGAGAGCTCTTGGAAAAGGGCTATTGTTCTCAAGGAATGAGAAAACTATCATCGAAGGCTATACAGACGCAGATTGGGCAGGAGATCAATTGACCAGGAAATCAACCTCGGATTATCTCACTTTGGTCGAAGGCAAACTTGTTACGTGGAGAAGTAAGAAGCAAAAGGTTGTCGCGAGGTCTAGTGCAGAAGCAGAATTTCGAGGGATGGCCAATGGCCTGTGTGAGCTATTATGGATTAACTATGTTCTGAAGGATCTTGGAATTGAATATACAGGACCTATGAACTTGTTCTGCGATAACAAAGCTGCAATCCAAATAGCACAGAACCCTGTCCAACATGATCGCACTAAGCATGTTGAAATTGATTGACACTTCATCAAGAAGAAGTTAGATCAAAAGATTATACATTTTCCATTTGTCAAGTCTAAAAGTCATCTAGCAGATACACTCACCAAGGTTGTATCAGGGAAGGTCTTCCACGCGAGATTGGCAAGTTGGGCATGATTGACATCTATGCACCGCCTTGAGGGGAGTGTTGACAATAGGACTATTATGTAAATATTTATTTCTTGGAGTAGGGGTCAAGTATTTGTCCTAATTTAGCTCTAATTTTACTTGTTGATAAAGTACTATTTGTATCTATATATACCTCTATTGTGAGAAGAATAAAAGTGGTGAATGAAAAATATTCTCGATACCAAAAAGTTCTACAGTAAGAGATTTATAATTTGGATTAAATTCAGTAATATATGTAATGAACTTGATGTAGTTAAATATGCACATAACCTAAATTCAATAATATGTAACATGATGAGTACATGTTGAGATACAACTATATGTTACCATATTCAACATAACTCGCTTACCAAGTCACCCATTTGAGTAGTCTAAAAAAATGAGGAGGAAGCAAAGTTGTCTAAGAGATTTTGAGTATCCGTTTAAGGACCTCAGCTTCATCTATTTTTCTAACATGTCACACTAAATATTCTACTTTTCTAAATTACATTTCATACTGCCTTTTCCTGACGGAGTATCTAATAGTCTCCAAGTACGTTGGAGTAGATCTTCAGTACTCTCAAATACATATTGTTCCATATTAGTTAACATAATACCCTTTGATGACTCCTCCTCTAGTAAGAGATTCATAATTCGGATTATATTCATGAGCAACCCACTTTTCCTCCTTGGGACTATAACGATACGTGAAGTTCTCATCAAACCTCCACTCACAAGGCATCGAACTACTGACACACCCATAGTCGTATTTAAATGCGACGAATGTTCCCATGTTTGTGGAGCAATTATACATTGTTGAAGTGGAGAAGAATTTTCTGATCTTGACATTGATGTTGAAACTACCCATGGTATGTAGGTGTTTAACTTCGCCATCATCATCGAAGGAGAAGCAACGAACGCTAAGGTAATTTGTGTGGTTATTGGTTATAACAATAATTTTTTCGTCTGGTAATCTTGCTGCAACATTTGAGACATTTATATTGATCATGAACAAAAACAATATTGTTGTTGAGGTGATCATTGCTATAATTTTAGCTTCTTGCATGGTTTATAAATGCTCCTTTTCCTTTCCTGTTTTCCTCCTGAAGTGTCAAAATGTTAAAAAAGATTAGAAGAAATTAAAGAACTACCATTCAACTTTTATATTAGCACCAAAGTTATTGAACTATTTGCTTTGTAATGTAAAAATCGTTATGCATTGCCCAATCACCCAGAGTAACCTATCTTTTATAACAAAAAATTGTTTGATATTTTATATAATTGCAAGTGTTTATTCAAGAAACTTGTATAACAAATAATCTTTGCAGTTAAAAAGGGTAAAATTTGATAAATAAAAAAAGTTTCGCTAAAAGTGTTAGAAAGAGAAAATGTACCTTATATTTATTGGCCGCAACGGAATTCTAGTTATGAATCAATTCCTTCAAAGCTGTTTTCTTTTTTATATTCTGTTTTAATGATATTTTATGGCAAGGATTAACAAAGATCTTGTTTTCTTCTTCTCGATTTGCTTAATGATTAAACCTTTCTTGCTATATATTTATAGATGAAATGAATCAAGAGGGATAGAGTTCTTGGAGGAGGTACTAAATATTTTATACTATTTTTAAGCTTTTACTATTTTTGAACCTTCCAAAAAATTAAATGAATATCTCAATTTAGACGAGAAAATGACAAAAATAATCGCTTATGTTCGAGGGTAGGTTCAGAATTGTCCCTTAAATATGCACGAAACAGTTTTAATCCCTTATGTTTGCCAAAATATAATACTTTTAGTTTCTGTCAAATATTTCACAATTTATGTTCAAAAAGCTACACTAGACTCTAAAAGTTGAATCAAAAATAGCATAAACTACAAAAATTATACCTCTCGATGTGAGTTTCTGCTAATTTTGATTTTTTCATAGTTCTCGCAAAATCTAATAGTAAGAGTTTGGTAAATATTTAACGAAGATCAAAAGTGTTATTTTTGACAAATTTAAAGAACCAAAATTGTTAAGTGCATACTTTAAGGACTATTTTGAATCAACTAAAATGAACTATTTTTGTCATTTTCTCCAATTTAGATATACAAACTTGTGATTCCTCTTTTCTTTCGCTATATAAGACATAATGCTATAATCCCTAGGGAGGGTGTTAGCCAACCAATTTAGCAAACAATAAAAAAGAGATATCATGGACAAGATAAATTAGGAACAACTTAGTGGGATCCAAATAATCTGGTGTCATGAGCAAATTAATAAAGTAAATTTTGGATGACAATAAATAAGACAACAAAGAAAAATAGAGCAAAAGAGTTGTAATACATTAATATTATTTAGTCAATTGGACTACATATGAGCAATTCACTAATAAAAAGATTTAGTAGATTAAAAGGAAGAGCAAGACATTTCTCCTCCTATGCACAACAAATTGTGCCGCTCTTGCTTTTGTGGTATATATTCGGAGAGTACAAACTACAAAAAATTATTCACTGCTTCAAATTGAACTTGTAACCCTTCACGATAGGAGCTACACTTGGTGAACAATCTTTCATTCGAAACCTCTCTAAAATTTTGTTGATATAGGATTCTTGAGACAGACCTAAGATACCTTGATGTCTATCTCGATGAATCTTAATGCCAATGACATAAGACGCATCACCCATGTCTTTCATATCAAAACGGTTAGAGAGAAATTGTTTTACTTCATGTATCATTCCCTTGTCATTGAATGCAAGTAAGATATCATCCACATATAGAACTAAGAAACATATTTTACTCCCACTAAACTTCTGGTATATACATTGATCCATAATGTTCTCAACAAAATCAAATGAAGAGATAACATTATGAAATTTCAAATACCATTGACGGAAGGCTTGTTTTAGTCCATATATGGATTTCTTTAACTTGCATACCAAGTGCTCACCATTACTAGAGGAGAATCCTTCAGGTTGTTTCATATAAACCTCTTCCTCTAGATCACCATTGAGAAATGCAGTTTTCACATCCATCTGTTGTAATTCTAAGTCAAAATGGGCTACTAATGTCAATATAATACGCAAGGAATCATTTTTAGACACAGGAGAAAAGGTCTATGTGTAGTCAATTCCTTCCTTTTGAGTGAATCCTTTAGCAACTAGTCTTGCTTTATATCTTTCTATGTTGTCTGATGAGTCCTTTTTAATTTTAAAGACCCATTTACATCCAATGGCTTTTACACCATTAGGCAACTTGACAAGATCCCGTACCTCGTTACTTTTCATGGAATTCATCTCTTCTTTCATGGCATTGTACCACAATTCTGACTCTTTTCAATTCATGGCTTGTGAAAAAAACTTAGGATCATTTTCGACTCCAATGTCAGATTCTTGTAAATATACAACAAAGTCACTAGGAATTGATGATTTTCTTTCTCTAATAGATCTTCTTAATGTTGCACCAACATTTTTCTGAGGATCATGTTGTTCAACAGGTTGTTCAATAATTTTTGAAATTTCTTGAACAACTTGATCTAGTGGAACATTTTCAGCGACTTGTGGAATCTCATTGATTGGTTGCTCAACACCCAATTGAACATGAGGGGTATTATGTATGACAATTAATCTTTGATTTGAAGTAGAAGGTTGATCTATTACAGAAATTGTGTTCTAAAATCGATCACTCCCACTAATTAATTCCACAATCATAGTGTTGTTAGATGGACAATAGAATCTGTATCCTTTAGACCTTTCGGCATATCCAATAAAATATCCACTAATGGTCCTAGGATCTAGTTTCTTCTCTTGTGGGTTGTAGATTCTCACTTCAAACGGACATCCCCATACGCGTATATGTGTCAAACTTGGTTTCCAACCTTTGAACAACTCAAAAGGTGTCTTTGAGACAGCCTTGGTTGGAACTCGATTTAACATATACACTGCCACCTTAAGAGATTCAATCCACAAGGACTTAGGTAGATTAGAGCTACTTAACATACTATGCACCATGTCCAATAAAGTTTGATTTCTTCTTTCTGCTACACCATTTTGATCTGGAGAACCAGGCATGGTATATTAGGCAACAATCCCATTTTCTTGAAGAAATTTCGCAAACGGACCTGGTGCTTGTCCATCTTCAGTTTATCTACCGTAATACTCACCACCTCTATCAGTTCTCACAATCTTAATGTGCTTTCCGCATTGCTTCTCTACTTCAGCCTTGAAAACTTTAAAGGCTTCTAATGCTTCACTCTTATTATGAAGCATGTAGAGATACATTTATCGTGAGTAATCATCTATAAAGGTGATGAAGTATTTCTGACCATATGGATTCATGTCTGGACAACATATATCTGAATGTATGATTTTTAATATGGTTGAACTCCTCTTGGCACCTTTCTTTGACTTATTGGTCTGCTTGCCTTTAATACAGTCCACAGAAGTACCGGAATCAGTAAAATCTAAAGTACTAAGTACTCCATCATTTACTAATCTCTTAATTCTATTTATGGAGATATGTCCCAATCTCTGATGCCATAAAATAGAGGAATCTTCATTCATAACACATCGTTTAGTGTCAGCTTGGACATGCATAACATTATGAGTGAAATCATTTTGTAAATTAAGAGTGAAAAGACCATCAGACAATGTACCAAATCCAACAAGTTTAGATTTATAAAACATATTAGAATAACCTTCTAAAAAGAAGGAATATCCCAAAGGTACAAGTCTTGATACTGAAATTAAATTCCTAGAAAAGTTAGGAACATAAAAGATCTTTTCTAACTCTAAAATAAAATCACTACTAAGAACTAAAGTGCATGTCCCAATAGCTTTCACATGCGACTACATCTTGTTTCCAGAATAGATGTTTCGCTCAGCTCCCACTGGCTTTCGAAGGTTTCTTAAATCCTGCAAGGAATTCTTAATATGGATTGTAGAAGAAGAATCAATCCACCACGTGTTATGATTAACATCAATCATATTATCTTCATAACAAACAAGAGAGATTGAAGTACCTTTCTTTTCAAGCCATTGCTGATACTTGACACAATCCTTCTTTAGGTGCCCCTTCTTTCTGCAGAAACGACACTTGGATTCTTTCTTGATGTCAGTTTCAAGTGGAGCCTTTCCCTTCCACTTCTTATTAGCTTGATAGGTCTTCTTTCCTTGAGTAGTTATGAATGCACTTTCTCCTGTTTCCATCAGCAATCGACCCTCCTCTTGAACACACATGGCCATAAGTTCATTGATAGACCATTTATCCTTATGTGTGTTATAAGAGATCTTAAAGGGGTCATACTGTGCAGGCAGAGTATTCAGAATATAGTGAACAAGAAAAGTTTGAGACATTTCAACCTCAAGAGTCTTTAGTTGAGCCGCTAAGTCTCGCATTTTCATGATGTGCTCACGCACACCTCTCACACTGGTAAGCCTCATTGATGAGAATTTCATAATTAAGGTGCTGGCAAGTGCCTTATCTGAAGTCTCGAATTGTTCATCAATAGCCTTCAGTAATGCTTTTACATTGTTACGTTGTTCGACAGAACCACGAATACCAGCAGAGATTTTGGTCTTAATGAACATAACACTCAAACGGTTAGACCGCTCTCATTGTTCATGAAGAGCAATCTCAGTTTGAGTGCTAATTTCATTAATAGGTGGTTCGTCTTTCCTGATAGCATAATCAATATCCATGCACCCTAAGTGAAGGAGAATTCTCTCCTTCCAAATCTTATAGTTCTCACCATTCAGTTCGTGAATATCACAAATATCAGAGAAATTCGCAGGTTGCATAACTGCAAAAATATACATATAAACATGCTTAATAAATTTGAGGTAAATAATATAAAATGAATCTAGTGACATAAAAATTGCCTGTGGGCTAAATTTTTAATTCAATTAGACTCTTTCTTTATGATAGAATTATCAATTAACTAGCATGATATTCTATCTTTATGATAAAACTACTAAATTCTCATTCATAATTCATGTGGGTAATTATGAAGAATATCTAATATTTTATCCTAATTAATTATGCAACTCAATAATAAAAGTTCTTAAGTTATCATATCGTGCCTAATTAATCACAATTCTAATGTTTAAAAATTTCTTTATGTGATCCTTAACTTTAAAATTTTATTTAATTAAAGATTTTGTCGCTAATCTTTAATAAATAAAATTATAGATCACTTAAACATTAGTCTTTGTTTAATGCCTATAATTTTCTTATGTGATTCAAAAACATAATATATAATTTTATTTAATCAAGTTTGTTGTGGCTAAATTTTAATCAAATAAAATTATATGAATCACTAGACATTAAATTTTAAAATCTTACACAAGATTATTAATGAACATTATGCAATAAACTTAAAATATTATATGCTTAAATATGTATATGTAAAAAGGAACATATATTACATAGAGTAAACATAATAAGTTAAGCACATAACATTTAAAATCTTAATTAATTGCATATGACAACAAAGTTTGACCAACTTCACCAAAAACAACTCATTTATCTACTATTATCTTTATTAAGCCCAAATACAGCCACATAAGAATAATGCAATTAAATAAGAGACCCAAAATGACATAGATCTCTAGTTGCAGATCTCGAAACCAAAAGGGGTAAAGGACAATTCCTTTGTCTTTTATTATTACTTTATTAATTTACATTATTTCTATTATATAGAAGAGTCAACTAGATCTCGAAATCAAAAGGGGTAAAGGACAATTCCTTTGTCTTTTATTATTACTTTATTAATTTACATTATTTCTATTATATAGAAGATCCATGAAAAGGACGATCAAAGACATTTTAGTAATTCTAACTTTATTTAAGGGTAGAATTATAATGATGTAGTTAATGATCAAAATGAAATTCTAGAAGAATCTAATTCTTTCTCAAGATCCACAATGTCTCAAGATCCACAAGGACATTTTAGTAATTCAATTTTATTCAAGGACAAAATGAAAATAGTGTAGTGTAATTAATGATTAAAAAAATTCTAGAAGAATCTAATTCTTTTTCAAGATTCACTAAGGCATTTTAGTAATTTTAACTTTATTTAAGAGCAAAATTATAAATGCATAATTAATGATCAAAATGAAATTCTAGAAAAATTTAATTCTTTCTCAAGATCCATAAAAGCTTTGTTCCATGTGAGGGACATTATTTTTATATATATAAAATCATTCTTAAATAATTAATTTTATTTACGTTTACTTATGAACATAAATATAAACATATGCCTAAAAGTGTGGTGCGTAAATATAAACATATGCCAATATCTGAAAAGCCTAAAAGGCTTTTTTACGAATTAGTTAACCAGCAGGAAAGGGGGGACAAAATTCTGATTTTACAGACTTGGAAGGAGAAATTGTCATCCCAGTCAATTCAATTGGGATGAGAAAACTAGTGTTTTCTGAATTATATGAAGCCAGTAAGAAAACGGTGAATCCATGGGTATTTGAACCTGAATATCCAGGAAAAAGCAGAATATTTGATGGAAGGTGTTATGATCTCAATAGAGATCTCAATTTCAAATTACAAACAGAAATGTAATGCGAGCTTTTTTGAAAAATTTTCTGGATATATTCAAAGGAAAATGGAATTCTATTACAATGAAATTAAATGCTGAATTAAACTAGACTAACTAGGATAGCTGAACTCCATTGATAAGCTTGAATCTGCAGAAAAAAAAGGTGAGAAGAGAATTAGATCTAGATGAGAAGAGAAAGGATTTGAGAGGGAAAAGAAGAAGAACGCGAGGGAGAAATGAATACCGAATTTTCGTTACTTCCTTCCACAACAATTTCACCGTGTTTATATTGAAGTAGAAAGGCACATGCCTCTCACGTGACCTCTAACACGTGCTTCTCATGTGACTACTAATCTGAGTCATAACAGAAGGACGGGAATCCTTTTGAACAACCGAATATCACCAAATATGTTATTTTGTCACAATTGTATCAAAGTGTGTTATAACTGTTTAGAGGATCAACAAGAATTGTAAGAATATATTATAAAGGTGACTAAAACCTGCTGGATACTCTGAGGGGCCATTGTTGTAACTCTTTTTCTTTTTTCTTTTTTCTTTTTTATGATCGTGGTGTCAGGGCCAGCTTTTCTGCATCTCGACTAAATCTACGAGATACCTACCACCTCCCACCTCCCACCTGCAACAAGTATCAGGTAACTCTGTCCACCGAGGCTAGAACAGATGGGAAGAATCACCTAGTATTTTTTGTCTCCGCCGGGACTTGAACCTGAAATCTCAGACCTCACAATTTTTTAACCCACTTCATTGACCACTAAGCCACACTCTTGGGTGCAACTCTTTTCCTCCTAAAATAGAGGCCTGGACAATATCTCAAATTCATTAACTTCATCAGTATGTTGCTTGTGCACTATCATTTACTGAAGAGCCCAACCCAAAAGACCAATCGAAATAGGTCCTCGTTGGTCACGGCTGATATCCCTCTTGGGTCCAGGTCATCACTCCAAGTCGCGACCCCATGCGTGGATCGACTGGCTCTGATACCAATGTTATAGACTAAATGGGAGAGCCCAACCCAAAAGACCAGTCTGATAGGTGGGAGAAACCATTTAGCTTATAAACACATTAGCACTTCTTTTTCTATCCGATCAGAGACAATTGGTATGTAACAAGATCCTTGGAGTAACTAGTAAAGTTACCAGGAGGTCACGGGTTCAAGCCGTGGAAACAGCCTCTTGCAGAAATGCATGGTAAGGCTGCGCATAATAAACTCTTGTTGTTCGGCCCTTCTCCGGATCCCACGCATAGCGAGAGCTTTAGTGCACCACATGATCTCCAAGGAGCAATACCATGACTTGGAAACTTTTCGGAATTGCAACAATAACTTCATCGGAAGCTGTAATTTCCACAATTACATCTCCGGCCAGAAAGCAACTGAGCAGTTTCATCATTTATCAGAAACTGACATATATTTATTTGTTGCATCGTAAATCTGAATGCTTTGAATAATTCAAAGAATTTAAAATAGAAACGAAAAAATGACATAATAAACATATCCATATATTATGATCTGATCGTGGTGGTGAATACCTTTCTGCAGAATTCATAAAATAATAGTCAGAATCAGGAATTACCTCTCAATATTCTGCTTCAGGAATACTACAACAAAATGGTGTGGCAGAAAGAAGAAATAGAACTCTTATGGACATGGTTCCATCGATGTTAAGTTATTCAAATTTGCCTTTTTCCTTTTGGGGGTATGCATTAGAAACAACAAATTATATTTAGAACATGGTTCCTTCAAAGTCAGTACCTTCAACCCCTATAGAATTATGGAGTGGGTGTAATCCTAGTCTGTGGCATATTCGAGTTTGGAAATGTCCAGCACACGTGCTAAAAGGAAAGACTGACAAATTGAAATCTAGAACAGAAGTGTGCATTTTTATTTAATACCCAAAAAGAACAAAAGGTGGTTTATTTTATTGTCCTGAGGAACAAAAGGTACTTGTTTCGACAAATGCTAGGTTTTTTGAAGAGGATTATTTAATGAACCATGTTCCTAGAAGTAAACTTGTTTTACATGAATTAAATATTAGAATAACAAATAATGAATCACAAGAATGAATTCCCTAAAGTGTCATTGACATTTAATTGCACACAGTAGTGGGAGACATGTCGATAGACAAGAGGTTGCACAAGAGCAAACGCCTGACAACTTGCTACGTCCAAATAGTGGAAGTATTGTCCAGCAACCTGTACTTGTGGAGGAAGAAGTTCAGGGTGTTCAGAATTTAGTTCCAGAAGTAGCAGATAATGTAGTGACTAGTCATCGTAGTGGGAGAGTTATTAGAAAACTTGTACGGTTTGCGCTCTTGGGAAAATCATATGATAGGATCCCTGAGGAGCATAATATGAAACCTCTTAATTATGTCGAAGCACTACATGACAAAGATGCTAAAATATGGATTGTTGCTATGAAATATGAAATAGAGTCTATGTACTCAAATCAAGTCTGGAATCTTGTAGAACCACCTACGACACTCAAACCAATTAGCTGTAGATGGATCTATAAGAAAAAGAGAGGAGTGGATGGTAAAGTAAAAAAATTTAAGGCTAGGCTTGTTGCGAAAGAGTTCACTCAAAAAGAAGGAATTGATTATGAGGAAATCTTTTCGCCGGTAGCCATGCTTAAATCCATAAGGATTCTCTTATACATTGCTGCCCATTATGATTATGAAATTTGGCAAATGAATGTCAAGACGACTTTTCTTAATGGGAGTCTTAATGAGTGCATCTATACGACATAATCAGAGGGTTTCATGAAAAGTGGCAATGAACACATGTTGTGTAAACTTAAAAAATCTATTTATGGATTGAAACAAGCATCTAGGGCATGGAAAACTTATTTTGACACTTTGATTAAGACTTTTGGTTTTGATCAATGTGAAAATGAGTCATGCATTTATAAGAAGTGGGATGGAGACAAAGTAGCATTTCTGATTTTGTACGTAGATGATATCTTGCTCATAGAAAATAATGTGAGCATGTTGGATTCAGTTAAGGAGTGGTTGTCCTCACGTTTTGATATGAAAGACTTGGGTGAAGCGGCTTGTAACACCCCAGAACTTTCAAGCCTAGATTTAGCTCAAAAAATCAAAAGAAAAGAAAATTTTCAACTGTCAGCCAGAATCACGAGTCAGTTCCACGACCCGTGAAAGTTTCCACGAGTCGTGGACTGGACTCGTGGAACCAGATCAGAAGCTTGAAGATTTCCTCTGAGAACCACAATTGGGTTCTACGGCCCGTGGAAGGATGAACGAGTTATGAACCCAAGTCGTGGGACCAATTACAATAGTCCAGTATTAAGTCCCCAGGGTTCACGAGTGGGATCCACGACCCGTGGAAGTTCCCATGAGTTGTGAACCCAACTCATGGAACCTAACCTTAGAGGCCTAGATATTTCAGCCCAAGATCCACGAGCCGTGGAAGCTTCCACGAGCCATAGAACCCAACTGTGGAACCTGAGTCGCGAATTTCAGTAGTTTTTCTTTTAATTTTCCAGGGGCATTCTAGACTTTTCCTACCTCTTTTAACACCTAAGCTACGAAGTTTTGACTACTCTAAGCCTAGTTTATTAGTCAAAAACTACCTAAAACATCTATTCTCCTAAAATCATCAGACTTAGAAAGAAGAGAAACAAAAGAGGCGACAGTTTTCCCTCAAGAACAAGCAGAGCTCTTCTTCAAGTTCAGCCCCAAAATCCAAAGGATTTCTCCATAGTTTCTTCTCCAGGTATGTGGGATTTCACTAGTGGGTTCCTTTCACCCATTAGGTCCCTAAAATTCATCCAGTTTCTTCAGTTTCTCCATGTTATATTCAGACCTAGGGTTCCTAAGTCTTAGGGACTCATTGTAATTCAGCTGCTATAGTTTTTATTGTGTTAACTACATGTTCTTGGGGAATTAGTATAGTTCTATGCATAGAACTCAGAAACCCTAGATTGTCTTAATTTCAATATTTCGTAAATTATGCTTGCTAGGCAGCTCAGTCAGACAATCATGCTTAAGAATTCGAATGACATACCTTTCAGTAATTGTATGTTGCATTCTCAAATGATTATCAGTGTTTGAGCTATCCAGTATCTCTATTTGCATTTTACTTGCTTGTATTCAGTTGCGAGTAGATTTAATACCGAGCGAATGAGGGGACGAAGGCTTAGCTATTAAACTAGGTTGAGACCTTTAGTAGTAGTTCCGAAGTCTTAGAACTACGGCGCTGTCGTAGGTCAGAAAGGGGTTAGATATCAGATTAAGCTTGTTACCTTTGTCCCTTGTGGACATCAGTTTAGTAGATCCACAACAGACTTATTCGTACCCTTGGCAAAGTTTGAACACCCTTCCATCCAGAGTTACAGGTTGGCCTCATAGTCAGCTCAGCTTGGGGTATGTCGGTTAATAGTATGTCCCACATTCAGATTCATGTTGCATTGGCCATGTATTCAGTATTTATTTCAGTATTCAATTCAGCATATTATGTATTCATGTTAGTACTTGGTCATTGTTTCCAGTTCAGCTTTCAGGTTATGCTTCAGTATACATATATATTTCTATGTTCAGTCATTGTGTTGTTCAGCTTAGACCATATCCCGCATGCTCAATACATTCAAAGTACTGACATATACTTTTGTGCTACATCATTTTATGATGTAGGTTCAGGCACTCAGCATTCAGATCGTGCTTCGTTTGACTTCCAGCCCGTATTCAGTAGCTTCATTAGTGGGTCCTCATAGTTTGAGGATGATAGACATGCTTTACTTTTTAGTCTTCTTATTTCAGTTTTCAGATTATTAGAGTTAGCTAGGGGCATGTCCAAACAACTCATATCAGTTAGAGGCTTTCAAACATAGACTATATTCAGCTATTGAGTTGTTAGTGTTGTTTTTAGTCATCACTATACTATACATATATTTTTATGTTCAGACAGATTTTGGGTTTTTCCCCTCTTCAGATATTAAACTATTTTTAGCTTCCGCACAGTACATGTTTTAATTGAACTTGTATAGATATTACATGCCATGGGTTAGCTTGGGGTCACTTGTTACACTGAGCATCGTGTTGCGTCTAGGGCGTAGCTTCGGGGCATGACAAAATTGGTATCAAAGCATCAGGTTTAAGTGTCCTAGGTTGTCTGAAAGCCGCGTCAAGTAGAGTCTTCTTCATGGGTGTGAAGTGCGCCACACTTATGGGGAAGAAGCTATGAGACTTCATTAGAAATAACTTCCCTTCGTTCTTTTCCAGCTTGTGCTATAGAGTATGAACTCTATTTAAAATCTCCTTCTAACTCATGCTCTTCGCATTTCAGAAAAAATGCCTCCCAGAAGAGCTAACGCCAGGAATCAACCAGCAACTCCAGCAGACCCATTGAATGAGCAAGTCATGCATGCCGAATTCAAGGATGCCTTCCAAGTGCTTGCTCAGGCCATGACCGCCCAAGTCAATCAGCAAGCTGCGGCACCAGCTCCGCCTCAAACTAACACGGCTGCTGCTAGAATCTGGGACTTCACTCGGATGAATCCTCTGAAATTTCATGGGTCTAAATCAGAGGAGGATCCACAAGAGTTTCTCGATGACATCCAGAAGGTAACAAACATTATGGGTGTCACTCCAGTCGAGAGTGCAGATTTAGCCGCCTATCAGCTGAAGGGAGTGGCTTACACTTGGTACCAACAGTGGAAGGAGTCTCATTGTGAAAATGCAGGACCAGTGGATTGGAACCAGTTCAAGACTGCTTTTCTGGATCGGTTTTTCCCACTTGATCTCAGGGAAGCCAAAGTCTAGGAATTTATCAACTTGGAGCAAAATGATATGAGCGTAAAGGAGTATGCACTCAAGTTCACACAGCTGTCTAAGTATGCCCCAACAATAGTAGCTGACTGTCACGACCCAACCCATCGCGATTGGAACCCACCCAACCCCCGGATGAGCAAACCAATAGAATTCAATCCTTTGCCTAGACTAACAGCCTAAAATCAGCAATAGAAAGTAAACTAGCAATCAAAATAAGCAAAAACTATAGCATAATCATTAACCTACGGAAAATCCCACCTAGGAACTGAAAGTCATTGTACCAAACATACTACTAATATCTAGAATACGGGGATGCAATCCCAAAAGAAAATACAAAATAGTTCAAGTCTGAAACAAGTGGCCTACAACTCTAAAGATAAGCCCAAGGTAGCTTGATCAAACAGCTCACCCTTGAAGTCAGAAATCGTCGGCGCTAAAGATGAGGTTGCGTCTCAGCTGCTGGAAGATTTCCTGTACTCACCAAAAGACAAGCAAGTGCAGTATCAGTACACCACCACTGTGTACTGGTAGGATCATCAGTCAGTTTCCAAATAAACAGTGTATAATAGTACAACAATATCAAGTATAAGGTATGGAAAACATGTATAAATAGCCACAGACACACTTAGACTACCAGTCTCTACTTAGCCTGTTCCTGCATGAATCCACCACCTAACTCTAAGCCACAACCATATACCATTAACTATACCTTTCCGTCTAGCCCAGACCCACCCTGGGATCCCCTCTAGACTATACACATGTACCTTGAATCAACCCGGCCTAAACCAAGACCAACACAAATGTCAATGAACAACCCGGCCTAAACCAAGACGAACACAAGAGTTAACTAGAATTTCCCTGGCCTCTCAAGGACCACCAAACCAATAACAAATTTCAATAAGCAGCCCGGTCCACTCATGGAACCAATATCAATCAATGCAACACAATAATAATAATACAATGATGCAACCAAAGTAAACCCGTACCAGGCGTGGTACCCGCGCCAACCAATTGTTATACCTGTACCAGGCGTGCTACCCATGCCAACCATTTGTTATACCTATACCAGGCGTGGTACCCGAGCCAACCGATTGTCAACAATCCATTGTCAAATGCATGAACACACAACTTGTAAACCAACAAGCAAATACCGTTCAAATCACAGACTGTAGAGCAGGAACCTTAGACATTCTACACAACTTCCCTAAATAATGTAATTCATACAATCACTTAGATATGAGTACAAGAATATACAACATTCACAGAAATCGTAAGCCATCACCTACCTCGAAATGATCCAAGCTCTATTCGATCCGAGATTTCCTGTGTTCCGAATTCCTCTCTCGTTCTTGGTCTAAAAACAACACATAGTACATACAATTAACACACAAGGCCTGCACATTACTCGGATTATACCAAATCCCCAAACCCCAGGCCACTCATGATCATCCCACCCTTTTCCCAGGCTTTTCCACCGTTAATTCTCCTATTTCTATCATTTTTATGGATAAAAATAGAGAATTAACCAACCTATGATCATAAAAATATACTTTCATCAACACCCAAGAACGTACATGCTTGGAATCCCCTTTCTTCCCCGAATTCTACCATTCCTAGGTTATTTCAACCTCCCCCAAATTCCCTCCTAGCAATTCTACCGCATAGGAAACGTATTACAAAGATTGGGGAACAAGAATCTTACCTTAGGGAAGAATTTCGACAGAAAAAGGAAGAAAAACGCCTGGAATCGCCTAGCCCTTCTCCCAAAATGAATTGTAGAAAACTGAACTATTTTGGAGAAGTTTCTGCATTAAAAACCCGTCGGCCTGCTATAGCAGTCCCTGCTCCGCTATAGAGGTCCCGCTATAGCAGATGACTTCCGCTATAGCGGTCTTAAGTGGGTGTTGACCGCCTTGACCACCGCTATAGCGGTATTTTCCACCGCTATAGTGGAGGTCGCTACGATGGAGACATTGCGCTCATCATGGACAGAATGCCCGAAAATCTCCAAAATTTTCCCATATTACAACACACCTGCTTTCCCCGACGTCCCGAAACAATCTCTTCACATCAAACGCGATTTCGGGAGTTCTACTTACCCAAATTCGATTCCAAAAAGTCCTCCGGACTCCCTTATGTCTTGGCTACGTGGAAAACTAGCTCAAACTAAGACACATAAACCAATCCTCACCCGAATTTCCCTAGACTTCACCTCACTCCAAAACTGGCCGAGGCTAGCCTAGCCCAGAATATCAAACTCCCAAACCCGGTGTTTTCTAACTCTAAAACTTAGCATGATTGGACTACCCATAACGACAGACCCGATCATTGCAAAAGATACCAATTTACCCATCGTTCATCCCCGAACAATCAAACTCAAAATTATGGAAATAAAAAGAAGGAAGTGTAGTACCTGAATCCTCAAGCAGTTGAGGGTACTTGTGCCGCATGTCCTTCTTGGTTTCCCAAGTGGCTTCCTCTACCGGACAATGCTTCCACTGAACCTTCATCATATCAATCACCTTTGTCCTCAACCTCCGGACATCCCGAGAAAGAATCAAAACTAGTTCCTCCTCATAACGAAGATCCTTATCGAAAAGTACCTCATACCACTGGATGATATAATCCCTATCCCTATGGTATCGCTTAAGCATGGATACATGAAATACCGGATGGACGCCCGACAAACTAGGTGGCAGTGCTAACCTGTAAGCCACTGAACCCACAATTTCAAGAACTTCAAACGGACCGATGAACCGAGGGCTAAGCTTGCCCTTCTTACCCAACCGCATAACCCCCTTTCATTGGTGACACCTTCAACAATACTTGTTCACCAGCCTAAAAATCCATGTCGCAGACCTTGCGGTCTGCATACTCCTTCTGCCTATTTTGAGCAACCAGCAACTTGGTCTGTATGCCCCTTACCTTTTCCTGCACTTCCTTCACTAAGTCTACGCCTAGAGGCTTTACATCGCCTTCCTCAAACCAGCCAACCGGTGATCTGCAGTTCCTCCCATACAGTGCCTCAAATAGTGCCATGTCAATACTGGAGTGGTAGCTATTATTGTACGAGAATTCGCACAATGGTAGAAACTGGTCCCAATGACCCCCAAAGTCCATCATACATGCTCTCAGCATATCCTCCAATACCTTGATCGTCCTTTCCAATTGATCGTCAGTCTGAGGATGGAAGGTTGTGCTAAAGGTGAGTTGTGTACCCAACTCTTCATGTAACTTGCCCCAGAACTTAGAAGTAAATTGCGTACCCATGTCTGAAATGATGGATAGTAGTACCCCATGCAGTCTCACAATCTCCTTCACGTAGATCTTAGCCAATTGCTGTGAATTGTAATCTACCCTAACCGGAATGAAATGAGCAGACTTGGTCAGCCTGTCAACAATGACCCAAATTGAGTCATTCTTCCCCAATGTCTTGGTAAGACCCGCCACGAAGTTTATGGCTATTCTTTCCCACTTCCACTCTGGAATTGGCATTCTCTAAAGTAGCCCTGTAGGTCTCTGATGTTCATACTTCACCTGCTGGCAGTTCTAACATTTGGACACAAAGTCCACTATGTCACTTTTCATCTCGGGCCACCAATAACGCTGCCTTAAGTTCTTGTACATTTTGGTCACACCCGGATGAATTGTGTACCGCGAACCATGGGCTTCCGCTAAGATTCTCTGAATTATACCATCGACCCAAGGAACACAAATCCTCTCCCTAAAATGCAACACTCCACTAAAGTCTAACATGACATCTCTGGACTCCCCGGATATTACCTTACCTCGCAACTTACCCAGTTTCGGATCCTGAAACTATTTCGCCTTTATTTACTCTATGAAGGTGGCCTTGACCTCAATGCTGGCCAATAACCCACCTTGATCTGAAACACCCAAGTGCATGAACTTGGCCTCTAAATCCTGAATCTCCTTAGCTAATGGTCATTTGGACACCCCCAAACAAGCCAAGCTACCCATGCTAACAGTTTTCTGGCTTAATGCGTCTGCCACCATATTAGTCTTACCCGGATGGTATTGAATGGTCACATCATAATCCTTCAATAGCTTCATCCACCTCCTCTGACTCAGATTCAAATCCTTCTGAGTGAAAACATGTTGCAGACTGCGATGATCTGTGAATACCTCACACTTGATAACATAAAGGTAGTGTCTCCAAATTTTCACTGCAAAAACCACCGCTACCAACTCTAAATCGTGAGTCGGGTAATTCCTCTCATGCACTTTCAAGTGCCTGGATGCATAGGCTATCACATTCCTATCCTGCATCAACACATCACTAATGTGCCGACATCCTACGGCACATTTGACTCCTTTAACTAAAAATAATCGTGAGTTTTCAAGCAACCATTGTTGTTTTGATGGTATTTTTGTTGTACTTGCAGGAAAAGTGAATGAAAATGGAAAAAAGGAGAAAAAGATGCTAAAAGTGGCTCAACTGGTTCATTGTGATGACTCACATACTGATTTATTCATAAAATTCATTTGACAAATGCGATTTACACTAAAATCGTCAACTTACCAGAAGACAACAAAAATTTGTGAGTCACAACGGTCAAGGAAACGGTCCGTTGTTGACCAAAATGGACCGTTCCTTGGACCGTTTTCCAGGACCAGAAACTGTTAAAATCTACAAGTTACAACGGCCAAGAAAATGGTCCGTTGTGGACCAAAACAGACCATTTTGGAGTCCATTTTCTGGACGCAATTTTCCTTTCCTGGACAAATTCGGATTTAATTTCTAATTTCTTATAAATAGGACTCTTAGGGTATATTTCCAGAACTTGTTTTCAGCATATTTTGAATACTTTTCAACGCTCAAACAACAAACAAATGTTACCATCAATTGTTCTTACGTTTTGGGATTATTTGCTCAAGTTTTATTGGAGAATTGAAGTAAGTTATCATATATTGTAAGGATTTCTCTTCTATTATGAATACCATTGCTTTTTCTTCTTCTTTATTCATGAGTAGCTAAACTCCCCATAACTAGGGTTGTGGGATCCATGGCAAAAGTAGTAATCTAAGTTACGTGTGACAATGGGTTCGGATTATATGCATCGTACGTTGTTAATCCTACATTTTTATCGTTTTCTAATGGTTGCAAACATTAGAACAAGTCTAGGTTTGATTAGCTTGAACAAAGGAATTAAAACCCAAAAAATTGGATTAACAACAGGGATTCAGGACTACCAACTCCCGTCTAATGATTGATGCTTTAGCGAGATTAATCTACTTGAAGTATTAAATTGAATTGTATCTTTTCAAGTTCGAAATAATTGAAAGGAAAATACGTGTTTGTGGTTGAGAAACAATTAGATGTACGAAAGAACTCAATTACTTCGTGTTTTGCATATTGATGGAGTTTGAGCAATTTTTTATTTTTATATTAATATTATTATGCATTAAGTTTACTTTGAAACTTAAGTGCTGCAATTTCTATCTGTTGCACATACAGTGAAGCCTCAGTCTCCATCTTTCTTTGGTGTCATTATGTGCTAATAACAGCACTTTACTCTTTGGCATTTAGTGACAAATTCAAGTCAAAAGAAATGGTTTCATTGCTGCATATTGTTCACACGTTAGTGGCAGAAATGGTTATAACTTTGCTTTAAATCCATTGTAACCATTAACCTATTTATTTGTCCAATATTCTACCTATTCATGGCTTGTAACTTATGAGTGTGATAAGTGCATATATCATAAGTCTTGAAATAATTCACATGTTATTATTTGCCTATATGTTGATGATTTATTGATCTTTGGCTCTATCATGAATGTTATTGGTGAGACTAAAAATATACTTAGAAGTCATTTTGATATGAAAGATCTTGGTGAGGCAAATATTATTCTAGAAATAAAAATTACTAGAACAAGTGATGAAATTTTTCTTGACCAGTCACATTATGTTGAGAAAATTTTTAAAAAATATAATTTCCTTGATTGCAAGCATATTGTAACTCCTTTTGATTCGAGTGTTCACTTATTTCCTGTTGAACGTGAAAATGATGTTATAAATCAAAAGGAATATGCTAGCATAATAGAAAGTTTGAGATATGTGACTGACTGCACTAGGCCTGATATTGCATATGCAGTAGGAGTACTTAGCAGGTTTACTAGCAAGCCAGGTAATGAACATCGGCATGCTATAACAAGAGTTATGAGATATTTGATTGGAACAAAAACTTGTGGTTTGTTCTATAAAAAATATCATGTTGTACTTGAAGGCTTTTCTGATACGGATTGGAATACCTTATCAGGTGATTCTTTATCTACTACTGGTTTTATATTTACTTTGGTAGGTGGTGCTATTTGTTGGAAATCAAAAAAGCAAACTATTATTGCTAACTCTACCATGGTGGCTGAACTAATTTCTTTAGCTTCAGCTAGTGAGGAAGTGAATTGGTTGAGAGATTTATTATTTCAAATTTCTTATTTTGAAAAACCAATTTCTCCTATTTTAGTTCATTGTAATAGCACCTCTGCAATTGGTAGAGTTCAAAACCCGTTATTATAATGGTAAATCCAGACCTATAAGGAGAAAATACAGTAATGTGAGATCATATTTGACAAATGGTACCATTAATGTTGATTATGTCAAATCTGGTGATAATCTTGCAGATCCACTGACTAAGTCCTTAGCAAGAGAAAAGGTCTGGAGTACATCGAGGGGGAAGGGATTGAAACCTACAAATACATGAGTCATATGTGAGGAAACCCAACCTGGAGACTAGAGATCCTATAACCAGGTTCAAAGGGAAAAACGAATCATATGATGACTTGTTGTGAAAAATGCACTATTATTTTTCCCTCCCTATGATGTGAGTGCATTTTATTTTCCTGTATTAATTTGTGGAGGTTGAGTTTAAAAAACTCTTAATGAAAATCTGTAGCTCGTATGAGTGGGGTGTTAACTTACAGGAGCACCCTCGACAGATTTCATCTATGTGAGTGTGGAAGTATGCCGCTTCCTATGAGAATCAGGCTTATTCTCAAAAACACTCATGAAAACCGGGATAGCATAAATCCGTAATGTGTTGGCTATAAAGCTCATGTTAACCCCTTGATTATTATGTGTAAGCAGTGACTTTTTATTTCCCTTAAGCAGTCATAGTTCAAGTCTGAGACCACTACGACTCTGGAGTAAAAATTATTGTTTTACTAAGTGGAGGTTCAATGCAGAGCACACCTTCATTATGCATAGTAGTCTTTCTTCAGCTAGTATACTCTCTTATGTTAATATTAAAATGAGTGGAGGATTGATGGAGTTTGAGCATTTTAACATTAATTTTATATTAATATTATTATGCATTAAGTTTACTTTGAAACTTAAGTGCTGCAATTTCTATCCGTTGCACATACAGTGAAGCCTCAGTCTCCATCTTTCTTTGGTGTCATTATGTGCTAATAACAGCACTTTACTCCTTGGCATTTAGTGACAAATTCAAGTCAAAAGAAATGGTTTCATTGCTGCATATTATTCACACGTTAGTGGCAGAAATGGTTACAACTTTGCTTTAAATCCATTGTAACCATTAACCTATTTATTTGTCCATTATTTTACCTATTCATGGCTTGTAACTTATGTAACCTATATGCCATTTATCTTCTTATTTATTCTACCTATTCAATACTAGGATGAATACCTCACCTATAAATAGAGGTAGTCTTGCATTTTTTCCAAGTACAAGAAAATATAGAGTGTAAAAGAGTTAGTAAAAAAGAGAGTTTTATTAGTTGAAGGAAGGTGTTCTTGTATTAGAGATTTGGACTCAACTCTTGTCCAGAGTTTGTTGAGTTATACTTTGTGTGTGGATTGTTGTATCCTGGAGGGGACAAGTCAAGAAGACAATTGCTGGACCGGTGAAAACATTTGTTGCAGTGGGCTTGAATCTCCTTAAAGAGAGCGAGATATTCGCGCCTCAGCCTCAATTGTAATTGTTATTATTATTGTAATTTCACCAACAATTTTAAGGAGATTCATAATGGCTACAATTGAAAAATCTGTGGATGTCAAGATGGGAGATCTTAACAAGCCATTCTGGTTCAACAGTACCCATTTCAAGAGGTGGAAGGGTAAAGTACTTTTCTACTTAAGTCTTCTCAATGTTTCTTATGTGTTAACTGAGAAGAATCCAAATAAAGTAGATAATTCTTCCATGAATGAAGAGGAACTTATTTCTCTTCAAGTGAAAGTTGAAAAGTACGATGGTGATTCCTACAAGTGTCGGTATTTTTTACTAAATTGTCTATCTGATAATTTTTATGATTATTATGATAGAACTTACTCTAGTGCAAAAAAAAATTGGAAAGCATTGCATAGTAAGTATGATATCGAGGAGGCTGGAGCGAAAAAAAATATGCCGCTAGTAGATTTTTTCGTTTCCAAATGGTGGATAACAAATCAGTGGTAGACCAAGCTCAGGACTTTATAATGATTGTTGGAGAGCTCAGGTCCGAGGAGATCAAAATTGGAGATAACTTTATTGTTTGTGGCATAGTTGATAAACTTCCACCTTCTTGGAAGGAATTTCAAAAAACTATGCGCCACAAATAAAAGAAAACCTCTCTTGAGACGTTGATAATGCGAATTCGCATGGAAGAAGAAGCAAAGGGCCAAGATGCACTTTTACAAACAGAAGAGAACAACATCACAACGAAGGTAAATTTAGTTACTTCAAATAATGCTACCCCCGATACTAACAAAAATACTTCTTTGAAGCCTAAGAAGAAAAAATTCAAGAAAAATAATGGTAGACCTCCCAAGAATAATAATGGTGGAAATAACCAAGAACAAAATCAACATGTTCAAGATAAGGGACCACGCTTTGTCTGTGGCAAGAGTGAGCCTATTGCTCAATTTTGCAAATGTCGAAAACGTGAGCCTACACCTCAGGCAAATGTTACCGAAGAACCATTTGTGGTAGTGGTAACCAACATAAATATGGTGGAGAATGTTGATGGATGGTGGGCTTATTCTGGTGCAAACCGTCATGTCTGCTATGACAAAGATTGGTTTAAAACTTATACTCCTTTTGAAGAGCCCAAAATCATCATGCTTGGTGATTCTCATACCACTCAAATTCTTGGAAAGAGAGATGTCGAATTGTGTTTTACCTCTGGAAGGGTACTTACTTTAAAAGATGTACTTTATACTCCTTCCATGAGAAAAAATTTGATGTCTAGTTTTCTTCTTAATAAAGCAGGCTTCAAAGATATTATTGAGTCTGATCAATATGTAATTGTTAAAAAGGGTATTTTTGTGGGAAAGAAGTATGCATGTGATGGGATGTTCAAGTTGAATGTTGAAATGAATAAAACTTCTACTTCTGTTTACATGCTTTCTTCTACTAATTTTTGGCATTCTCGTTTGTGTCATATAAATTATCGTTATGTGGGAATCATTAGTAGTTTAGGATTAATCCCAGTGATTAAAAAGAATTTTGAAAAGTGTGAAGCTTGTAGTAAAGCCAAAATCACTAAAAGGCCTCATTTTCAAGTTGAAAGAAAAACTGATTTATTAGAGTTAGTTCATACTGATATTTGTGAACTTGGAGGAATTTTAACTCGTGGAGGAAATAGATATTTTATCACTTTCATTGATGATTTTTCTAAGTATACATATGTTTACTTAATGAAAAATAAAAGTGATGCTTTTAAAAAATTTAAAGTTTTTCTCCATGAAGTTGAAAATCAGTTTGGTAGGAAAATAAACAGAATTAGAAGTGATAGAGGCCGTGAATATGAGTCTAATGAGTTTAATTCTTTTGTTAAATCATTGGGAATAATTCATGAAACTACTCCTCCTTATTCTCTTTCATCTAACGGTGTAGCAGAAAGAAAAAATAGAACTTTGGTTGAATTGACTAATGCCATGCTTATTGAGTCAAATGCACCTTTAAATTTTTGGGGTGAAGCTATTTTGACTTCTTGTTATTTGTTGAAGCGTGTGCCTCATAAAAAGAATAAATTAATACCTTTTGAGTTGTGGAAAGGTCATAAGCCAAATTTGAGATATCTTAGAGTTTGCGGTTGTTTAGTTTTTGTAAGGCTAATAGATCCCAAAATTACTAAGTTGGGTAAAAAAGTTACTACTTGTGCTTTTCTTGGTTATGCTTCAAATAGTACAGCGTATAGATTTTTTAATCTTGAAGATAATATTATAATAGAATCAGGTGATGCTATTTTTCATGAAAATAAATTTCCTTTTGATTCTAAATATAGTGGGGGTCAAAGGATTGAAGAAAATATTTTGTCACTACCTAGTTTTTCTACTTCTGTTTTAAGAAACAAAGAAAATGATGATTTTGAATTAAGAAGAAGTAAAAGAGCTAGAGTAGAAAAAGATTTTGGTCCTGACTTTCATATTTTTAATATTGAAAATGATCCTATCACTTATCTTCACATGATTCTATATTTTGGAAAGAGGCTGTAAATGATGAAATGGAATCACTAATATTCAATAAAACTTGGAAGTTAGTTGATTTACCACCGGGTTGTAAAACTATTGGGTGTAAATGGGTCTTAAGAAAAAACTTAAAACCGGATGGATCTGTTGATAAATATAAGGCTAGACTAGTTGCAAAAGGTTTTAAGCAACTAGAAAGCCTAGAATTTTTTGATACTTTTCCTCCGGTAACTAGAATTACATCCATTAGACTTTTGATTGCTATTGCTGTAATTTTTGATTTAAAAATTCATCAAATGGATGTAAAAACTGCTTTTTTAAATGGAGACCTTAATGAGGAAATTTACATGGAACAACCCGAGTGTTTTGTTGAGCAGGCCAAAAAAGCAAAGTGTGTAAACTTACTAAATCCCTACGTAGTATTCTTCTTTCTGTCTTTTGAATAAATTTCTTATAATTGGTATACTAAATATTTTATCCACACTTAAGTCTAATTCCTTTCCTTTTATTTGATCAAATATGTTAAAATCAAATATTATCTTTTGATCCGTAGATTCTTCATCTAGATATTCTTCTTTGTTTATTATTTGTATTTCTTTCTCAGTCATTTATTTGTTCTGATTTAGTACCTAATTCATTTTCTTCTTCTTCTGATATCTCATATATACTATCATCGCTATCTAGTTCATAGTCTATGTATTCTATTTGCGTATATTTTTCGTCTTCTTCGAATATTATTTCTGATATTTGTTTTCTTTGTGGGTTTCTTGGTAATCTACAATTTCTAGCTATATGTCCTAATTTTCCGCAGTTATAGCATGTACAATCTGTTATCTTTCGTTTTGGTCTATATGGTCTTTTTGTTTTATAGTTTTTTACATAATATTTTCTTTTTGGGTTTATATATCTATATTTAGATTTATATCTTTTATATCTCTTATTTCTAGAGTATGAATTTTTATAATAATTAATTTCATCTTTACACCCGAATTTAGGTGCTACTTTATTGTTACAACATACTAGATTTTTTATTAGAGTTTTCTCTATTTTTAACTTTTCTCTGTATTCTTCGCAAGTATTAGAATACCAGTGATGTAAATATTTTATTCTGGCTCCTAATGTATCTGTCAGTCCTGCTTCTTTCCAATTTTTCATTATTTTGAACTAAATGGTTCAGGTAGTTTTGTAAAATATAACTGTCTGATTTCCTTACTTTCTTCTGTAGTATATGATCCTTTATAATAGTATTCTTTAAATACACATGTGTATTCGTCTATATAACACATGTTGCATATTTCTAATTTTATCATCAAATTTCTATTTATGATTTTTTCTCTATTTTGTTCTTCGTATTCTGTCATCATACTACTAAATTCATTTCTTATTGCTGTTTCATATTTTTGTAGTATCTCTATCGATGTTGTTGCTGTTTCGCCGCTTATGTTTTTATTATTTCTTAACGTTTTTATACTTTCTTCTGTTAAATTTAATAACCATAATTTTACTGTTCCTATTAATGTTCTTTCTATGTATCCTGGTACTTCTGTCATTCCTATTTTGTTGTCTATTAATTGTTTTGCTATATATCCTATCCATAATTGGATAACTTTATTTGTGTCTGTCACACAATCTAGATTTAAGAAGTTATATTGTTCTACTGGTGGAGTTGGTGTCCATTTCTCATTATATAATTTTTTTCATATATTATCCTGTCTATCTGAGTTTCCCTAACTTTTTTGTATAGTATTTTGGACCTGGTTTAGGGTCTCTTTCTCCTGGTGTACTTGGTTTTTCTTCTACTTTACTCATGTTTATTTCTATGTTTCTATCATATTCCATATCTTTTAATAATTCAGTATATGTTTCACTTGTTTCTGAATTTTGCTCTTCATTTGTTTTATTTATTTCATCTATTTCTAATTCAGGTACATTTTCAAATACAGAGATAAAATGGAAAATAAATAGAAAAGAATTATTTGCTGTATATAAATGTTTATTAGCCTTTGAACCATATGTTGTATACAATAAATTTATTGTTCGAACAGATAATACACAAGTTAAATGGTGGTTAACAAGAAATGTACAAGATTCAGTTACAACAAAGGAAATAAGAAGATTAGTATTAAATATATTAAATTTTACATTTACAATAGAAATAATCAAAACTGACAAAAATGTGATTGCAGATTACATATCAAGACAAGGCTACACAAACTGAGCCTTGTGTAGATATCATAGAAGCTATAAAGACGCTTTGTAACAAAGTGGATAATATAGATATGGAAATGAAGAAGCTAAAAAGTCAGCAGCATGACTCTAAACATGCGGAGCTAAGTCGATCGGAAGACTAGTATTCTTGAAGACAGTTGCTAATTGATAAATTTTCTTTGTAATTTTTTTTGTTGTATCTCATATACAGTAAATAATTTAAAATTGACTTATCTATAATTTTGTACAAATTATTTGAATCATTGCATTTCGACCCAAGAAATTGGTTAGGCATTCTAATTCATAATCTTTGTGATTTTTGTTTATTATATCTGATGTATAATAAATAATTTGAATTGACTTATTTATAATTTTATACAAATTATTTGGATTATTACTTTCCGTTCCAAGAAATTGATTAGAGTTTCTGAAGAAAACAAAAGGGAGCTAATTCCTAATAATGAAAGTTTATAACTTTTTACTTGGCGAAAGAAGTTTGGTTACTTTTTGGATATGAATGATATAGTATTATATAATTAGGTAATTGCAGGCACAAGAGCCGATACATGAGCATTACTACTAGAGTTAGAGATTGTAGCACGGTTACCAAAACTTTTTGACTTAAATATACGACATACATAATACATATGCTACTTCTACATTCCTTATTACCCTCGTGCATGTCTATAATTTTTTTTTTCAGGCTAAAATTAGTTTAAAAAGTTAAGTATTAATTTGTTTGAGTTCTAAGTAAGTGAATGCCTTGAGAAGCATTTTCAGTGGCACAAGAAAATTAAATCAACTTGGATTGTGCATGGGTTTAAATTCCTGGACTTTAAATAATATTATCAATATATATACACACCTGTGAATATAAATTAAAGAAAAAAATTGTATTTTGATTAACGTCAATTGCTATTTTCAATATCTTTGTATACATTTTATATTTATTAATGTGATGCACACGTACGACGCACGTACACTAAACTTGTATATATATAAGTGTATATATACTATAAAATTGCATGATCTCATTATGTTTGTAATTCTTTTAAAGTATCACTATAAAAAATAATATGTGGGCCGAGATCGCTAGGTCGAATAATTTTTCCTTTTTTCCCCAAACAACAGAACTATATATGTGGCCCTCACCATGGAGCCCCAAAAAAACATAACTCCATGAACCCCACATTGTCCTTTGGAGTAAAACCTTTTTCCAATCAACTCAAATTTTTGGCCAAGAATTTGAGATCATTTAGGATTTGATTGAGATAATAAAGTAATTGACTTCCTAGTTGATTTTAAGCTGGCTTCAGCCACAACTTTTTTTTGTAAGTTTCTTATTAATTTGAGTTGTTTGAACAAAGTTATTCGATATATATCGATGAGAGATAATAATAATAGCGGAGTCACCATTATTCAAGGAGTGTCAATTGATATTTCTTCGTTGTGCAGAGTAGTAAGAAGTTCTTTTATGTGTATATACTATATGTTAAATTCTCTCGATTTTGTCGTACATTTATTTCTTTAAATTTTGATATACCTTTATGAAATTTTTGACTGCGTTAGATAGTAAGAGTAAATTTTTTGGATGCTTACACCAAATCATAGATGTATGACCATGTGTTCACTAGAGTTATCTCACTCAATCATAATTAATTAATACTCTCTCTATTTCAATTTATGTGGCACAGTTCAAATTTTGAGAGCGTATTAGTTTAATTTTGATCATGAATTTAGACATAGAATCATTAGCTTTTTGAAATAAATTTACATATTTAAAAAATTACATAAAAAGTACTATAAGTTACAATAATTGATAATTCAAGATATTTAAAAAATATATCAAAAAAATACAATCAAAGAAAGACTTGTTTGAATCTTGTAATTCAAAAAGTGTCACATAAATTGAGATGGAGGGAATATTTATCTTTATCTCATTAAATTGTTAAACCACGATAAGTTGATGCTATTCAATGTTAACACATGATGCACATAATTTTTACCTTTGGAGCACAATGGTCAAACTAGTTAATGGACACAAAATATTATTTAAGTATATTATTGTTCATCAATATTTTAAAATAATAAATTTTAAATATATGCAAGTTGATTCGAAAATCACCGTTATTTAAAAGACGGCATTTCTAACCTTATTGTCGAAACATATTCCTTTTTTAAAAATTGTAAAAATATTAATTCCGTGAAAGCTAAAGCAAGAATCATATATTATAAAAGATTAATTTTTTGTAGAAGTAAAGATTTTATTTACCAAGTGAAACTTACAAATCAGGAAAAAAAAACTGGACATCCCCCAAAAACTGCAGACTACTATCCATCTAAACTTCTCTTATACTTGCTAGTCAACCTCTAGTGTTACAACAACAACACTCATACTCAGTAATTTTTCACAAGTGGGGTCTGGGGAGGATGAATTGTACGCAGACCTTACCACTACTTCGTAAAGGTAAAGAGGCTATTTCCAAGAGACTCTCGGCCCAAGTGTAATAAATTCAAGTACCAACAGGATAACATAGTGAAAAAAGCATAGCAGTTAATAAAAAAGTAGTGCACAGTCTACACGAAAGAAACAATAACAATATCAAACTAATATGGTGATCGAAACACAATAAACAACATATGACGATAGATATCGAAAGCAAGCAACCATCTAGTATTAAGGATAAAAATTCAAGCTAGCCAAGCGACTATGTAGCCTGTTATGCATTATGCCACACCCTTGTATTTCTTGAATTACTTGCTTCACAAGCACATGTACTTCAATTTTTTTGTTTCTTTGACATGTCTACTCCACCAGTCCATAGAAATCTTCTACACTGGGAATCTATTAGTGTCGATACTATTTTAGAAGCATGAAGATTTTGGAACAAAAATACCTGAATGGCTAACAATACTGAGTTTATCAACTGCAATCTTCCTGCATAAAATAGGAATTTTGCAGTCGAAGATGTTATCTTCCCCATTATCTTGTCAAGCAATGGCTTATACTGGGTAATCATGGTCTTCTTTGTGCTTAGTGTGATACCAAGGTATCTGAAAGGAAGTTCCCCTTTGGAGAACCTTAGAAATTTCTCTATCTCATCCTGCACTGCCTGCTGTTGGGATCGAAATAATTAGGTGTCATGCGGAAGCTAACAAAGCAAACCTCGAAAGACGCCAAGTAAGAAGACAAACGAGAAATATACCACAAGAGACACAATATTTAACGTGGTTCGGTTAATCGACCTATATCCACACAAGGAGATGAACAATCCACTATATAAAAGAGAGTACAGAATATCGAGAGAAACAACCTCACAAAATTCACTTAGAATAAAAAGGAGGTTCACACAAGTGACACCGTAACACTTGTGACTCACAAATTCTCCCCCTAAACAAAACTCTCAAAGCCCTTAAGACTACATTGTGGATGCTACCAAGTTCGGAAGAATGAGCCTCTATTTATAGTCATAAACCTTTTCCTACAAGAAAAAGGACTAGCCAATTATGGAAGATTTGTGCTTTCCTTTTACAAAAAGAAATAACCAATTATGGTTAAAAAATTAGGACAAATACCCAACACCTGGCTCACTCAAAAATAAATGGAGTTTTTCTCAATATTTGCAATCAATCCTTATGTCTGTGATAACTTTGAGAAGCAAGAATACAAACTCTGGACAGAAGTCACATCCCTTTATAGAATAGAAGTAGGTCATCTGCAAACCCAAGTTGAACAAGATTGAGCTTCTTGCATTTAGGATAAAACTTGAATTGTGGTACTCTACTCAATGTCTTCAGCAGTCTGGTTAAGTACTTCATTACTAGCACAAATAATAAGGGTGACATGGTGTCACCCTTTCTTAACCCTTTCTTGGCTTGGAAAAGAAGAGTAAGGTGGCCATTTATGGATATGGAAAAAGACACAATAGTGATGCACACCATGATCCAATTAATAAACACATCAGGGAAATTCAGACAGATAATGATTTGCTTCAGGTATGGCCACTCCACTGAGTCATATGTTTTTTGCATGTCTACTTTGAGTATACATCTTGGTGAGAATCCTTTCCTACTATACTCTTTGACCAACTAATGGCTCATTATAATGTTGTTTGCAATCACTCTTTCAGGTACAAATGCTGATTGGCTATTGTCTACTAGGAAGTCCATAATCTTCTGCATCCTCCCTATAATAACCCTGGATATTAGTTTGTACAAAATTGTACATGTTTAATTGTGTTAGAGTTTAGAATTTTCTGTTACTGACATTCTTTCATTTGTAGTAAGTTACTATTAGGTTTTACGAGTTTGCAAGTACTCTTGTATGCACACTAATTACCTTAAGATTTTGAATTGAAGAACGTAGTTTTTTGGTACGTTAATATAAGTTAGACAATAAATATTTTCACATTGTTAAAACTTATAGTGGAAAGTCTTTTACTAAGCATGACTACAAAAGAAAATATACCTATTTGAAGAGCAAGATTAAAAAATAAGCAAATACAATCGAAAATATATTTTTACTTCATAAATTACCATAATTTCATATATGAACTTACTAAAAGATATGTCATAAAAGAATGACAAAAGCAAAAACTTTTCCAAAAATCTAATAAAATAATTCTAATTAGGAATATGTAATGTGTAATTATGATATTTACTTGTTGGTAATGGTATAAAGAAACAAAGAAAGGATATTATGAGTTTTGTTAAAATACTTCTGAAAAAGGAATTAACATATATTTGTTTTACTTTTTTGTTTTTTGAATTTATTTTGATCAAACAATGTGATGATTTTATCACTATAAATACACTCTTAATGTTGAGACTCCGCATTACATTTTCTTACTTCTGCAAGAGGTTTAACCTTGGTAAAGCCTACAGATCGCAAAAGAATTGACATTGCGAGGATGCAAAATCAGAGCAACTTACATGTGACTTTCTCTAAAAGGCATGCTGGCCTCTTCAAGAAGGCAAGTGAGCTCTCTACCCTTTGTAGTGCTAAAGATGTCACAGTATTTTTTTTCCTAGAAACATCGTTTACTCAATTGGACACCCTTTTGTCAATTCAGTTGTGTGTAAGTTCTTCGGGGTGAATCATCCATCCAACACTGATGTTCCTACCCCCCTCACTAGGCCTCATCAAAATGCTAATGTTGGTGAGGTATAATACAGAGCTAACCTAGATGGAGGGGACACTTGCGGCGGAGAAACACCGTGGAAAAATGCTTCAAGCAATGAATAGAGAAGGTTAATATGATGAACAAAAGAAGAATAGCGCTCCAACAAAAGAAGTGTGGTATTGCATTCCCTTACAACACCTATAGAGGTGTCTTGGCTCCTTGATCACTTCCAAAACTCATTTCAAAAGGCATAAGAGGTCCTTGCAGATATAATTCGGTTTTTCTTTGTGTTCGGAGTCGATCCCATGAAGAACTATTAAAGTTAACTTTCATATCACCAAGAATATCATTGTAATCAACTTCTCGAGGTATAATATATTAAATTTTTGTATCAAATAATAGGAATAAATAAAGAAAACTATAATATTCATATAACCAAGTGATTGATGACTTCCTTTCATGGAGAAGTATTAAAGTTAATTTTCGTATCACCAAGAATATCAATGTAATCAACTTCTCGAGGTATAATATATTAAATTTTTGTATCAAATAATAGGAATAAATAACAAAAACTATAATATTCATATAAAATTGATGAATTCCTTTCAAGATTAAAAGGCCTAGGATGATGATTTTATCAAACGCCAGGACAAATTCTGAACGTGGAAACTATAATATCATCGAACTTATCTCTATTGATCATGAATCTTTTCTTACCAAAAATATCTTTTGACCAAGTGTAGTAATTTTTTTTGTGTTGTTTCTCGAATAAACCCTAGCTAACCAATTAATCTATTTACTAGATCGTGTCAAAGTTTCGTTAGCTCTAACCTCCACTTTTAAGTCTAAGTCATTATTCTCTAAATGATTTCAAAATGAGTTTCTCAATTAAAACCTAATCTCACAATCTCTCTTGAGTAAAATAAGATATTACAACACCGTTAATCGAGGGACCTTAAATTGACTACCATCAATGCGTAGTTGAACAAATAAAGATAACAAGAATGACTCAATTATAGTTTAAACAAAATCAGGAGTCCATCCAAGAAGTGGACGTTCCATCAACATACTAGAAAAGAATCTAGCTACTCATACTAGTGTTTAAGAGCATAACATAGATTTTCATAACGAACAAGTAAGAAAAATAGAAGATATTGAAACCCTAGGTTGAATTCCAGACTCTTCTGTTCCTTGCAATGTTCTTGCCTCCCAAAAACAAGCGTAACCTTTTAAAAATGAGTTATTGATTTATTTATATATACCACGTACAAATAATCCTTGAACTAAAATACCCTTAAAATAAGAAGACTGAAACTTTCCCCGATTAAGCCTGGCGCGACACGGCCCCCCATGTCGCGCACATTATTTTCCAGTTGACAAATTGTTCTGCCAAGCCTCCTTGTTCCAAAGCAGCGCGTAGCATGGCGTGCACGCTTTGTTGCTGCATGTTCTCGGTTTTCTTCATTCTTTCCACATCTAATTGGTCCTCAAGTCTTGAACTCGGTCATGATTATTTTTCTTGGCTCCTACTCAGACTTTGAAGCTCCAAAACAGTCATTTTAGTTCCAAATGTGCTCATCGGCTCAAACATCACAAAGAAACAGACGTAATAAGCACGAAACGATTATATTGTAGTCAAATAATGCTAATAGAACACATCTACAGACTAAATGTATGAATTTCATGCCGACTATCAATACCCCACACTCTTGAAGGAAGCTAAAAGAGTGTTAGCTTATTTGGATCCCGTTAACTTTGTAGTATTTATAACTTTTAATCTTATATTTAATATATTTATTATAAAATGGAATGAATAAAATCTAATTATTTTATTTAGTATGTGGCAATTTTGTCATTTAGTGACGTGTAAATTGACAATATGAAAGTTTTAAATGCACAATAGTGAAAAGATAAAAAATGAATAACACGAAAAGAGAAGTCATGTCAATTAGTTTGAAGTTCAAATGAACTCGTTTAAAAGATATAAGAACTTAAGAAAAATTGTTTTACATCCTTAAAATCTTTTTTTTAGCTATTGACCACTCATGTGCTGACACCCTTAATGTTTCTTCATTAAATCCTGTTTTTTGTAAAATAAAAATTTAATTTCTATTAGTTATTTTTTCATTTTTCTTGATGAGTGATGATAATATTTTATTTTTGTTGGTAAGTCAAAAGAGTACAAGGATACCAAATTGACTTACCATCTAAGAAGGAGAGCACATTGGCTGGATTATATTAACCACAATAAAAATCTTATTCGATAAAATTAAGTCATCATCTTAGCAAGTGATCAAACTATAATTCCTTTACAAATTTTGAGTGTGCCAATCTCAGACACTAAATTGGTCAATACATGTTTGATATGCGAAAACTTAAGAGAGAAATGGGGCTAATTTGCTTCGTTATAAGGATTTGGCTTTGAGAATAGAATGAATCGAATTGGATGAAAAGACGTTAACATACACTTTAAGAAAGTTTAATCACGCAAAATCTCAGTGAACGTATTGAAATCTGGTAGAAGAGCTAGATAAATTTTGTTTCTAAGAGGTGGGATCAACAACAATCATTAACTCGTTAAATAAAGTTAAAAATAAGTTGAACTATTGATCACTTTCCTAAGAACTGTACGATGTATTTTATACGTTGGTAAGTAGGTGGGTGTCTCTCTCATCGGTTGTGAAAGACCACTTTTTAAGGCCTTTTAATTTATGTCCCTTTATACGTTTAACTTAAGGTAAGGACAGTCTGATACACAAAGCATTTCACGTTAGCAAAGTTCGAAAAAAGGTGTGTCTATGAAAATATATATAGTTTGAAACAACAAGGAATCACCTACCACTAGTGCCGGCCGCAGAATATGCACAACTAAGGTGCAAAAAGCAAGGGTAGTACAAGAATATTTTAGAGTTTTATAATGTATTACATCATGTGTACGAGAATATTTTAAAGTGGTCTACATATGTTTAATTGTGTTAGAGATAGGGTATATTTTTTTCACTTTTCGTAAGTCACGATTAAATTTTACGAGTTTGTAAATGCTTTATCAACACTAATTACCTTAGGATTTTTAGTTGAAGTACTTAATTTCCTTTTGGTACGTTGATGTGTGTGAAACAATCAATATATTTACATTAATAAACATTATAATGGAAGATCTTTTACTAAGCATGACTACAAAAAAAAAATATACATATTAAAACAAGAAAAAAAAATTAGATAATACAAATAAATACAATAAGATTTTTACCTTATACATTACTATCATTTTACATATAAACTTACGGAGAGCTATTCCATCAAAGAATGACACAGCTTTTTTAAAAATTCAGTAATATAATATTAATTAGGAAAAATATTGGATGTGTAACTATGATCTTTACAAATTGGCAAGGATACAAGAAACAAAGAAGGTAACCCAATTAATATAAGGAGATTTGTTCAAATCCTTTTGAAAAAGGAAGTAACATAAAAAATTTACTTTTTTGTTATTTGAGTTTATTTCCATTTAACAACGTGAGAATTTTATCACTATAAATATATCCTTGGTATTGAGATCCTAAATGACATTTTCTTATTTTCGCAAAGTAAAAGTTTAGCCATGGCTCGAGTGAATCCTACATCAAACACTGAAGTTCCTAACCATGTAAAAGAGCTTCTAGCAATGTCAATCAAATTTTCATATGAAGAACTCAGTGTTCTTGAACTCCAAGAATTGGAGAAGCTCATGAGAGCCGCGATAAAGAAAATTGACAAAGTGTTGCTCAAACAAAAGGAGCATCCTTCTCCTGATTCTGATGTTGGGCCATCTGAATCTCATTAAGTTTGTTGTATCTTTTATATTAGACTTATATTTCAGTAATTTTGTTATGAAATAAAAAAATATTCATCTCTTTTAATTTATTTAGTATAATACTCACGCGATGCGTGAAAAGTATTTGTTGAATAAAAATCATAAAATATTATTATTTTGTTTGTTTTTGACCATATTAAATTTTATTTATTTTAATTTGCAATTCAGAATTTGTTAATGAATCCATAAAATTACTTAACATGATAAAAAATAAGATTCATCAAGATTATTGAATAGAAAGATTCTTATCACTAAATATTAATATATTACGCATTCTCTCTTTATAATTTATAAATTAACTGTAGTAAATTATTATCCTCATAAAACTCAGAATAATAAAACTATAAGTAGTATTGCACATAAAATTAAATCAATCAAATTAAAACAAATTCAAAAAAATTGACAGGAGATATCAGAACAGTGGGATGCATATACATCTAGTAAGCCAACCATTATTCAAACATACTTAATAAAAACTTGAGAAGCACAACATAAATGCTTTTAATCAAAAAGGAAATTTAAAGGTAAGTTTATATGTGGTATGTACCACTACAAACATGAACAATAAGAAAAAAGAGATAAAAATTACAACATAAAACAGAAAAAGGGGGGGGGGGGGGGGGGGGTCTAATCTATGTTATTGATCATCAACTAATGTATCAATAGTTTTTACTAACATTACCATTTTTCACTCCCCCATGGCGTAGCATTTCCATCGAATAGAGCTCATGAATATGTGTTTGTATATCTTTAGGTCGGTATTTAACATACTTCTCCTTCTTCATTCGTGTAATGAAGTTGATAAGTACGTATTGTTAGGGTTTCCTTGAATTTTTACCTTCTATACAATTATATTTAAATTTAAAAATATTTTCTTAGTACAAAAGGTTTTCTCGATGAAAAAAAAAACTCTTCTATATTTTTTTTCCCAATATCTCAGCTATTTAGGAATCAAATTCATTTGTTTGAAAAGATATATTAATGTGAATCTCAACAGTTAATCAAAATATTAGGTGGTTAAACAAATAAAAGAGACAAAATTTGTTGTATCATTTTAGAGTTTTATAACGTATCACATCACGTGTACGAGAATATTTTAAAGGAGTTTATATATGTTTAATTGTGTTAGAGATAGGGTATATTTTTTCACTTTTCATAAGTCACGATTAGATTTTACGAGTTTGTAAACGCTTTATCAACTCTAATTACCTTAAGATTTTAGATTAAAACGCTTAATTTCTTTTATGTATGGTAATATGAGTTATACAATAAATATTTTCATATTGTTAAAACTTATAGTTAAAAGTCGTTTACTAAGCATGACTACAAAAAATAAATGAGTTTGAGTTTGGTGCACCGTCAATGTACCATTTTTGTACATGATCAGGTAATATTGACCTGCTATAGCAGATTATCAACCTTTTTCAAATAAAAAAAAAACTTTGATTTCTTTTACCACTATAAACTTTGGTTTCTCCCTCAATCCCTCCATATTCATGAAAGACTTTTGCCGGATCAAGAATGACTTTTGAAAGATTCAACTTTAAATTACATTTAAAACATATTTTCCTTGGATCTATTATTTTATTTGTCTCTCTTTGCTTGTTCTCATTCTCATCTCATTTTCCATTGTAAAAGTATTTAACATTAATAAATTTCAATTCAAAAAATGTCCTCCAGTAACCTAAAAAGCATGGAAGATACAAAATATTGGAGAAAGTATGATAACACTTTAGATACTTATAAACGAAAAGAAAAAATTTAAAATATTTTAGAAAAGCACGAGGATTTGCTATTAAACAAAAAGAAGCTCTCCTAAGATTCACAAAGTATGAGGTTTTTGAACAATTACTTGTTACAAGGTTCATAATATTTGAAAAGTTAAAAATTAGTACATTTTGAGAAATTATGGAAAACTCAAAATTGTAAGCAACATTAGAAAATGAGATAATTTCGTCACCAACAAGACAAGGAAATAATTTTGGTAATTAGAATACAAATAGGATTCAACTTTTCTTTAACTTATTGTTATTTATTGCTTTTCTGTAAATCACATTTTTATTTAAAAAGGTAAACCAATAATATTATTTAAGCAAGTTATTGTATTTACCTTTAAAATAATTTGATGGTGTAAAAAAAAGGGTACACTGACAGTGCACCAAACTTAAACTCAAAATATATTAGATAATACAAACAAATACAATCGAATTTCTACCTCATAAATTACTATCATTTTACATATAGACTTACTAAGAGATATTCCATCAAAGAATGACACAAAAAACTTTTTTTAATATCCAATAACATAATTTTAATTAGGAAAATTATTGAATGTGTAACTATGATCTTTACAAATTGGCCAGGATACAATGAACCAAAGAAGGTAACCCAATTAATATAAGGAGATTTGTTCAAATCCTTTCAAAAAAGGAAGTAACATAAAAAAAATTACTTTTTTGTTATTTGAGTTCATTTCCATCCAACAATGTGAGAATTTTTTCATTATAAATACATCCTTGGTATTGAGACCCTAAATCATATTTTCTTATTTTCTCAAACTAAAAGTTTAGTCATGCCTGGAGTTAATCCTACATCAAACACTGAAGTTCCTAACCATGTAAAAGAGATTCTAGCAATGTCAATCAAATTTCCATATGAAGAACTCAGTGTTCTTCAACTCCAAGAATTGGAGAAGCTCATGAAAGCCGCGATAAAGAAAATTGAGAGAGTGTTGCTCAAACAAAAGGAGCATCCTTCGGCTGATTCTGATGTTGGGCCATCTGGATCTCATTAAGTTTGTTGTATCTTTTATATTAGTTTTATATTTTAGTAATTTTGTTATGAAATTAAAATATCCATCTCTTTTATTTAATATTAATACTCGCGCGATGCGTGAAAAGTATTTGAGAATAAAAATCATAAAATATTATTATTTTGTTTGTTTTTGACCATATTAAATTTTATTTATTTTAATTTGCGAGAAGATTTTGTGTTATATGCAATATGATTCAGAGTTTGTTGATGAATCCATAAAATTACTTAACATGATAAAAAATAAGATTCATCAAGATTATTGAGTAGAAAGATTCTTATCACTAAATATTAATATATTACGCATTCTCCCCTTATAATTTATAAATTAACTGTAATAAATTATTATCTTCATAATATTCAGAATAACAAAACTGTAACTAATTATTGCACATAAAATTGAATCAATCCAATTAAAACAAATCCAAAAAAATTGACAGGAGATATCGGAACAATGAAATGCATATATATCTAGTAAACCACACATTATCTGAACATACTTAATAACAACTCAAGAAGCACAACAAAAATCCTTTTAATCAAAAAGGAAATTGAAAGGTAAGTTTATATGTGGTATGTACCACTACAAACATGAACAATAAGAAAAAGAGATGAAAATTACAACATAAAACAGACAAAAAAAAGGGTTCAAATCTGTGTAACTGATCATCTAATAGGGTTTGCTCTGAATTCACTACTTTTTATATAATTATATTTTAATTTAAATATGTTTTCTTAGAACAATAGGTTTTCTTGGTAGAAAAGAACTTCATGGAGGAAAAATTTGGATTTCTATAAATTGAAGATCTATCTTTTCCACAAGAACACAATGGCATCCTAAATATAGTCATATAGAGAGATTTGTTTTCGGGGAAGGTTTATTCTTTCTACAGTTTTAAAATTTTCTTTCATATTAGTTTCTCATATATAGATCATTGACTAAACTCATATCATAAAGTATTGTTTATAGTTTTTTATTTTCATCTTATATATCGCCTTTAAAATTTACAATTATTAATTAGCTTTCGCATGACGCCCTGATTATTCATTCAATTTAGTTTTTTTTTAGGGCTTTTAGATTTGTGAAAAGCTTGTTTTTTTAAGACCTATTCAGGTTTTTGGTGTGCTAATAATTAAATTATGTGGAATGAGAATCACACTTTATGGAAACCATGCAAAGATTCAAAGGTCCTGTACATTGCATTATGGATACTTTTTATTCTTACATCAAGATAGATAAGATACGATAACGTAACATACCCCGTATAGTCCCACAAAGTGAGATCTGGGGAGAATAGAGTATACATAGTTCGCTATTTTCGATAGACCCTTGGCTCAGGACAAAAAAACCCAGAAAAGACATAATAAAAGAGCACAAATATAAAAGGTAGTAACAAAATCAATAGATAGTAACAGAAATAAAACTACCACAAAATAATATTGTAACCGATCTACCTGAAACAATAAACATCACCAAAACTCCAAGAACAAGAAACTACAAGTGAAACGCTAACGACTACTATAAGATATCAAGGCATAATAAGAGAGATTTGATGTTGAGGAATAGGTAGGAGGGTTGAGAATTGATGTTGAAGTGAATGTCAAGACTCATTTGATATCTTTTACCATTGTGGAAGTAATTGAATGAACCTAAGAGACAAGATTTCGTATTCCAATCAGCTACAAGATTGATTCTCTGATGATAGAAAGAGAGAGGATAGAGGATCACGCTTACAAGCGCAGCCTTTTCCACCGTCTTTCGCTGACCCTGGTTCTATCGATCAAACCTGGTGTCTTTTTCAAAACTTAGCATCAAGGGCATTATGACAATATACGAGAGGAATAGAGAAAAACTCGTGATTGGTGTCGAGGGAAAGATCTGTTTTATGATATAGTTCAAGAAAGAGTCGTCTCATTTCCTTACTTCTTTATAATTAATTCACTTCAAGACTGGTTCTGATTGATTCGATCCTCATAGTTTACTTCCTAAGAGTACACAATTTAATTTGCAGCTATATAATGGCGATTCAATTTATTTGTTTTCTTTGAGGAATGATACTGACATGTTAGCTTCTTTTTCTCAACAAACACAAGTTTTAAATTTATATCTATTCATCTCCTTTGTCTGTTTGAAATTGCAAGTTAACTTATTGTTGACTAAATAGATGAAGGATTTGGAGAAGATATTTTACTGTAACATTGTTGCTTATGATGTTGCCATGCTTCTTGAGGCGAGCGGCGGAGCTAGAAGCCCTGGTACGGTTTTGGCCGAACTCAGTAACTTTTGCTCAAACAGTATATTTTATTAAGAAATTCATTAAATATGTACAAATATTAAGTTTAGAACTCAGTTATTAACACTTGAAATTATCGGTATAAAATTCAAAACTCATATGGTTCAAATTTTGGCTTCGCCTCTGCTTGAGGCTAACCAGGATGAGCTGCAAAATGTAATTTGGAGGTAAGGTATCTGAATGCTCTTCCGTCCCTGCTAACACATGTCCATGGGGTATCACTCTATTTGGTAGCACTATCTTTAGTCTACTTTTTATTGGCATTAGGTGAAGTAACAGGATCCTTGATGGTTTTACTTTCATCAGATTTGGTTAACCACTTGGAAATTGTCTTCTTCCTTTTCCTTGTCTTATCAGGTGGTTAAACAAATAAAAGACACAAAATATAATGTATCACATCAAGTGTACGAAAACATTTTAAAGAGATTTATACATGTTCAATAGTGTTAGAGTTTAGGGTTTTATTTTATGACATTTTTTCACTTGTCGTATGTTACGATTAGGTTTTACGAGTTTGTAAACGCTTTAGAATTCGCACTAATTATCTTAAGATTTAAAATTGATGTGCTTAAATTTTTTGGTAGATTAATATGAGTTAGACAATACATATTTTCACATTGTTAAAACTTAGAATCCGCACTAATTATCTTAAGATTTAAAATTAAGTTGCTTAAATTTTTTGGTAGGTTAATATATACTCATATTTTAGCATTGATAAAACTTATAGTGAAAGGTCTTTTACTTAGCATGACTACAAAAGAAAGTATACATATTTTAACAAGAGAAAACTTAGGAAAAATAAACAAATACAATCGGAACATTACTTTTACCTCATGAATTATCATCATTTTACATATGAACTTACTAAGAGATATGCCATAAAAAATGACACAAATTTATTTATTTATTTTAAAATGCAATATTATAATGCCAATTAGGAAAAATATTGAATGTATAATTATGATTTTTACAAATTGTCAATGATACAAAGAAGGAAACCCAATTAATATTATCAGATTTGGTCAAATCCTTTTGAAAAAGGAAGTAACGTAGATTTCTTTATTTTTTTGTTATTTGAGTTCATTTTCATCATCAAAAATTCAATAACAATTCTAATTAGGAAAAATATTGAATATGCAATTACGATCTTTACAAATTGGCAGTGATACAAAGAAACAAGAAGGGAACCCAATTAATATTATCAAATTTGGTCAAATCCTTTTGAAAAAGAAAGTAACACTGATTTTTTTTACTTTTTTGTTATTTGAGTTCATGATGATAACACAATTCTAATTAGAAAAAATATTGAATGTGTAATTATGATCTTTACAAAATGATAATGATACAAAGAAGCAAAGAAGAGAACCCAATTAATATTGTCAGATTTGGTTAAATCCTTTTGAAAAAAGGAAGTAACATAGATTTTTTTACTTTTTTGTTATTTGAGTTCATTTCTTTCATCAAAAATTCAATTACACAATTCTAATTAGAAAAGATATTGAATGTGTAATTATGATCTTTACAAATTAGCATTAGCAATGATACAAAAAACAAAGAAGGGAACCCAATTAATATTATCAGAATTGATCAAATCCTCTTGAAAAAGGAAGTAACATAAAAAAATTTACTTTTTTGTTATTTGAGTTCATTTCCATCATCACATTATATCACTATAAATATATTCTTGGTATTGAGATCCAAAATTGCATTTTCTTCTTTTCTCAAGGTATAACCATGGCTGGAGTGAATCCTCACCCAACACTGAAGTTCCTGACCATGAAAAAAGACTTCTAGTTATGTGGATAGAAGGTCCAATTGAAGAACTCAGTCTTCTTCAACTTCAAAAATAGAAAGAAACCTTGAAAGCCAACTTCTTAGTGTTGCTCAACCAAAAGGAGTGTCATGTTGATTCTCCAATAGCACACTTGGAGGTGCCTTGGCTTCTTTTGGGGAGAGAGAAAATCATTCGTCTGGTTCCGATGATGGGTCATCAGGATGTCACTAAGTTTGTTGTATCTATCATTTTAATTTTATGTTTAAGTATGTTTATTATGAAACGAAAAGACAATAACTAGCACAAAATAAAAGAGATGGATAGTTTCATTTCATAATAAACATACTAAAATATTAGATTAAAATGACAGGCACGATAAACTTAATGAGATCCAAATGACCCAGTATCAGAATCAGGCGAAGGGTTTTTCCTAGACCCAAAAGGAGCCAAAGCACCTCCAAGTTATTGGTTTCCTGTGTCTCTTTCAATTCTTAAAGTTAAAGAAGGTTGAGTTTTTCAATTGGACCTTCCGTCCACATTGCTTGAAGCATTTTTATATGGTTAGAAACCTCAGTGTTGGGTGGAGGATTTACTCCCGCATAGCTAAACTTATTTGAGAAAATAAGATGTTGGGTCTTTCATAAGTGATGATTTTACCTCTTATTAAGGTTTTTCTACTCATTTTTTTTGTGTCCTTATTTATATATGAGATTATTTATAGTGCAAATTGCTATTATTTCAGGTGTAGTGAAGCATAAAATGCATCGGACAAAATGAAGTGGAATAGAGCAAAAAAGAGTGCAGATTGACAGTGGTTGCACTTGCGACAAGAAATTCGCACATGTGGATCCCAACTGCGAGACAAGTGCCACAGTCGCAATATTGCACCAGTGAAGAAAAGCTACACCTGCGAAAAAGTCCGCTCCAGCTATAAGTACATAAGGCTCGCACCTGTGAGATTTTCTGTCTTACAGATAGAGTCAAGCATGAGACGGGTGTGGGACCTCACCTGCGAGGGAAGTTCTGCAGGTATGGCTAACGGACTTTAGTTTTGGCCAGAATCATCATTTCAGATTTTCTGATGTCCAAACCCACATAAAACTCGATCAGCACACTTTGGCGGCCATCTTTGGCAAAATACAAGTTATTTGGAAGCTAGGGCTCCTCACACCATACTATGGGGTTGAAGATTAAAAGATTTGGTTAAGCATTTTCTTAATCCTTCTCGTTTCTTCAATTTCTTGCTATATATTACATATCTAAGTGTGTAATATTCTATTCCTTACTTTAATCTTGTTTATGAAAAAACTCTTAGTTAAAGTTTGGATTAAATCTCTTGATTTTGCTTATGTATTGAATGGTTTTTATCTTTAATAAAGTGAGTTAATGTTTCTTTAATTATTCTTATTCTTTAATGTAGAACTCGCCCATTTACCTTGATTTGAGCTCGAAAGAGAAAAATTGAGGTTGAAAAGATTAATTAACAAGAATTTGGAGTGTTAACTCTCATCTAATAGGTTGAACTAGCGACAAGAGAACTACTTGTAGCCATATTCAGGTGTTCCTAATGAACTTAATTGGGCTAGAATAGCCAATTGAGTAGTCTTGTTGGTGTCCTAAAGGAACTAATGTAGAATTTTTATCAGAGGCTAATTAACATATACTCGTTGTTATTTGTAAACTCGTGAAATACATTGGATCGTTACTTGAGATTGATTTTCCTTATATCCATGTTTGTGGTCATTGATCATTTTACTTACTTTCTAGATTAGTTTATATTTTCGTATTAGCCATAATATCACTAAAGAAATAGTGATATTATTGATCACTATTTCTTTAGTTGGTAAAATACCATTTTAAATGTGCCAAACAACACCTTTTTGCGGCTTCTTTTGACTCGTTGCCAAATTTTAAACGGAGTTTATTAATACATATATAGCCACACTTGAAAGTTGAGGGTATTTTTGTAACTTTTTAATGTTTGATTGGTTAAATTATTTTAAGAAAAAAATAAAAAGTACTGTCTCTAAAAAAAAGTAAATTTTAAATAAGTTTCATAAATCACAGTACACAATGATCGTCTCTTTCCTATCCTTCAATATAACCTACTTTTATTCCCAATCAATGTCACAGTCAATGTTATTTACGTAGTGTTTGTCCAGATTAAATATATATATGTATCAGACGCAATATTTTTTGCTTATTTGTCAAATATAGGAAAATAAATAAAAAACTAATATCATTTATCTTTCAGAAAATCATTCTTCATAAAAAAAAACATTTTTTCCTTATACCAAACACACCCTAGGTTTATAAAGAATACTTGCATTATAACATAAGTTAACATGTTATAATAAATTGTGTGTTTTATTTTTAAGATAACTCGTTCTACTTATTGTGGATATAAATTATAATTATTACATAGAGTTAACCTTTTAGATAATCAAATAACATAAAATGAAAAAAAGAAATTACCCTAACTATAGAAGTTAAATAGTGTAGTAATATTAGATCTACCAATAAAAGGTTGCGGTAAAATGATATAAGTACTCTTTTATTTTTAATTAAAAGTCTTTGATTTGAGCTTTGTAACGCTGGTTATAGTATCGCTTTAGTTTAAAAAGTGTTTTATCTCAATCTGAAGCTTTTCAATGTGAATTTGAATTTAATCAGACACTAATATGAAATAAAAAATATATTCGGGCATAGATGCCTCTTGTTTAATTATACGTAGTATTCAGCAAAACAAAGACAACTAATTGTATGAAAGCAATCGATTAATTGGTTTGGGTCAGAATCTCGTCTTGAAGAATTCAGCAGCAACTTGTAAAAGTTTGGTGGGAAAATTATTCAATACAAATTCATAAGCTTTAATGGTTGACAACGACGCAAGCGTTTAAGCCTGAACGATTTTTTTATAAAAAAAAGAGAAGAAAAATTAAAGAAAATCGTCCAAACGCAAATGATTTTATTTTGAAGTAAACCTAATATGTCCCACACTTGGAGGCAAAACATTTTGGTGAAAACGTTTTGTCCCTTTCGGTGTAGGCTTGGAATCAGTTACCCTTTTGACATTGATTCAAAAATGTGTCGTTTAGGTCTCAGACTCAAATAGAGTGCATAATTAGGAAATGCTAGAACAAATTACTCGCTTTGTTTCACATTACTTGACCTTTGTTGATGTACATTTCTTAAGAAAACTTTAATAAAAAATATATTTTATTAAACTAATTTTATTAATGATATTACGAAAAAGTTATTGGTCGATGACACTTTGATTATGAAATTGGTCCAATATTGTTGGACCAAAATTTCATTAATTCGTGTAGGGAAGGTCAACTTAAATTAAGTGTAAACAACATAAAACACACTAGTTTGATGCCTAATTACATTTTAAATCAGTATTTTTAAAAATTACATTTTACCCGGAACTTTCACAAGTTTAGGCGTGTATCTACAGTAAAAATATGTGTATCCTAGATACATGTCTAACTAATTGGGGCGCTTTAAAATGAAGTAACTGATTTGCAATTAATTAGGAGGAAATCACTAATTTTGGTAACTAAAGATATTTTTATTAATAAATTTTTAATATAAGGTGAAAATCAAGGGATTAACTTAATATATATTTTGGTTATGTAATTTGATTAATTTTATTTTTATTACTCTTTAAAATAATAAAATAATTATTATTGCTCTGTTTATATGTATCTAATAGGTGATTTCATGTATATGTCTATATGTATCTAGTACTAATTTGATGTATCCCGTACATGTATCCCGTGAATTTTGATGTATCCAGTACTAATTTGATGTATCCCGTACATGTATCTCGTGATTTTTTAGGTATCCCGTACATGTATCCAGTACTAATTTGATGTATCCCATAATTTTTATTACGCTGTTTATATGTATCTAATATGTGATTTCATTTATATGTTTATATGTATCCAGTACTAATTTGATGTATCCCGTACATGTATTTGGTATTGACAAGTAGTATCCATCAAAAGATAAATGTGTCAGTATCTCAGATTCGTGCATAGATGCACATCGAACACCACCGTTCAATAACTACCGTCATTGACATGGTGGCGGACGAATCATCCACCACCACCACAAACCAAAAATCCACTTGGGATTAGTCTTGAACCCGAATAACAAACCATCGAATCGACTAAAAATTGAAATGTTTCATCTTGTTCCTTAGCAGATACTGCAGTTTCTTGATCCAAGAATTTTTCTTCCCATTCAAAATTAATGGGTAAATCTGAAAAAGGAGTTTTTGGATTTTGCCCAAAAAGGTTTGATTGAATACTATCCATGGAAGTATATTGTTAATGGGTGTCTGAAAATCCAAGAATCTTGAAAAAAAAAAACCTTAAAAGGTCTCTTCAATGGCGGAATCAAGCTCGGGTGAATCTGTCACCATTCTTGCTATCGTGTACGGCGGTGGCACCACCACTATTTGGCGTGGATAGCTTCACCACTGTCCGTTTCGATGAATTTTTCCTCCTCTACTGGAGATGACGATGAAAGATTGTGGAAGCAAGAAATTGGGATAAAATCTGTGAAGATTTTGATTAGTGAGAGAGATTTGAGGGAAGGAGTGATTTGGGGCAAAGTAATAGGAGTGTGTTGAGATACACGTTTTGGTATGAAAAAATACAATCTAGTGAGATATATATAATTATTTTAAAGTAGTGGGATATTATATAGTTATAATAAGGATGTTCAATTAATTATGTAGGTTATCCTTAAATTAAAGGACCACAATGGAAAGGCCACTTAAAAACATAATTCTTCTAGTTTTGAACAACTAGATTTAATTAGTGGTGGGGTCAAAAATTCTATCAAAGAAATTTAAAATATAAAAAAGTAGTACATGCACAAATATATATATATATATAAATTTGGATTAACCTCTCTTCGTACGGATTGAAAAGTTAAAATTAAGAGTTGTCCAAAAAAAAGAGGCATCGTTTTTAAATGAATTAAAAAAATATAAAATAAATAAATTAAAACGAAAAAAATATTACTTATATTATTTATAATTTTACAGGTCAATTTAATTTGATAAGAAAAATAACTATACACCACCGACGACTCACAAAAATTAAACTATTTATAATCATATGAAAATCATAAAGCTAACGTAGATAGTCAACGGCCATAATATATAGTATGCTTTTTTTCTTTTTGGTACATGTTTATTCAGATGAATGGAGTAGGTGAAAATAGAGGTGTCGATTTTTCAATAGATTTTTTGTTGGAGTTCCGTCCTTTAAGCTAGGGAAGCTGCTCCCAACATACATATCCGAGGGTGCAACTGTTTAGTAGGCAAGGATCGAAACGGGCGGATCCCAGGTCGAATTCCTGATCTATTCGTTTCAGTCTTAGAGGATTGAGCTTTTTGAGAGCACCGCACTGCGATTGAATGAAAAATAATTTAGCATTGACCATGACCCCTCATCTTTTCATTTCTTTATCTATATGAAACCAAATGGGCGAGTCTCCTTATCTTCTTTCTCTCCCTGCCGAGCTTGTTGGAGTGCCATTGCCAACTCAATTAATTCGATTACTACAGGGATGAACCCAATCCGAAATATGAACCATAAAAGAAAATACCTATTGAATCGACATCACGAGACTGATCGGATCTGCCGTAGACACCGAAGGAGTTTTTGAAAATGGAAAAAAAAATTATTGAGGGTATCACATATTCACATTCAAAAATAGGTTTTAGAATACACAAAATTCAAATTTATCGAACATCAAATAAAAAAAATTCAATGAAATATTTCCAAAGTTGGATCAGTGATAAAATCCGATCCACTGGCAATATTCAATGTGCTAGCTACTGCTACTTATTGCCTGCACCATTTAATAATCACGTTGTCAACTATCATGTTACAACTAAAATTTCCCTTCACACTTGTGGGCGGACTTAGAGGTCTGATTACGTGTTCACATAAATAGAGACAGAATTAGCGTATAACATATGAGTTAATCGAAATTCAATAATATTTGCATAGACTTTATATATATATATAAAAAAATCTAATGAATATTTATAAATAATTAATAATAATGAACTTTATTATTGTTATAAAAAAAAATTGAGGTCGTTATACAAATCCATAAAATTTAAATTCTAGATTCACAAAAATTCAATAACTTCTATACAAATTTTTTAAATATCTTTATAAAAATTAATTATTATGATTGTTAATTTAAAATTATTATAAAACTTATAAATTTCAAATCTTGAATTCGACCGCGACATTAAATATGTTGAATGATATGTTTCACTTACTTTCATTATTTGTTGTTTCCGAAAGTTCTTATTAGTATAACCTTTTATTGGAAAGATAGTGCAATTATTGGAAAGAAAACTATCTCGATTTTGTCTCTGCAATACCTACTAAATTTTGAGATTTGAGAGATATCATATATAATTCATTTATTTTAATATTTCATTTATTTTATTTCATGTGATACACTTATTTCTAATTTATTTTAAAAAATTATTATATTCTCTATTAGAAAATGTGGAATTCTAATTAGTACCATATTTAATTTGAGTTACTGCTAATTGTTTGTAGAAATTACAATTATTCTTTATATACTTAATATATGTGTCAAAAGTTTTTTTTTAAATTTCTTAATTTGTTCAGTTAAACACTATCACATATTAGATTCAAATAACTCAAAAATACTCTTAATATGATGTGATGTTGTTCACTTTAGATCAAGTCCGCATGATTTTCTTCAAAAGGCCTCATATAATTAAGAGTATCACTAGACATATATATCGCTCCTTTTTTTTCACCAACTTTTTTCGTACTCCCAATAATTTTTCCCTTGAACTAAAATTTACATGACCACATTAGTCCATCACGAACTAAGTTTCACATGGTCACGTGACTTATCACCTTATGACTCAGTTAGAGATTAATTATGTGTTACGTTATCCATATTATCTACGTATTGATCGCCCAAAGCTATTACTCTGATATCTTCGTACTTGTTGTAGACATCAAAATTTTGTGGGACTCTACAAGATAAGTCTAATTTCTGTTAGGGTTTCTTGAAGGCTACTCTATCCTAAACCCTAGCTTGGAGGCTACTCTACCCTAAACCCTAACTTGAAGACTACTCTACCATAAATCAGTTCACACCTATATAAAGGATAACATATTCCCTTGTAGAGGCATCTCGAAATCCCATAAACTCATGTAATATTCATAAAGAGGGCAAAATCATCCTATGTTCGATAAATACGCTACTAACGGCCCTCGAATAATCAAGGGAGGAACAGATTTGTACTCACAATATTTGTCAATAAAAATTCGTTTCTTCATATTTTGTTTGTGATTGCAATTTCTTTTCTGTCACATTAAAATTTATTGCAAGCAAATTGGCACTCCCAGTGGGACCAAATCTTCCCTTCATTTCTTCTCTCACAAATCAGATCTGCAAATCTCGAGCCACAAAATCGTAAATATGAAAATTACTTCAAGTCTCGTCTTTGAGTTTCATCAAGTCTACACAACAACAAGCCTTGAAGTAGGGGCCATTTGTAGAGATCGAAATTTTGTGTGACTCTACAAGATGAGTCCAATTTCTGTTAGGGTTTCTTGGAGGCTACTCTATCCTAAACCCTAGCTTGGAGGCTACTCTACCCTAAACCCTAGCTTGAAGGTTACTCTACCCTAAACCAGTTCATGCCTATATAAAGGGTAACATATTCCCTTGAAGAGTCATCTCAAATATCCCACAAAATAATGGGATATTCATAAAGAGGTCAAAATCTTCCTACGTTTGAGAAATACGCTACTAACGGCCCTCAAATCATGGAGAAAGATCAGAGAGAAGAATCAAGGGAGGAACAGATTTGTACTCACAATATTCATCAATAAAAATCTGTTTCTTCATATATTTTTTGTGATTGCAATTTCTTTTCTGTCACATTAAAATTTGTTGCAAACACTTGTCCTCCGAAAACGTGTTGTTGCTCTCAAAAAACGACTAAAAACTATTCTAAAACTATTGGGTGTACTCTAATTACATAAACCTATCATAGGGTATTTATAGGAGTCAAAGAAACCAAATCCAAAACGGGCTAGGAATCCCCAAAACGCGGGTCGCCGACGTAAGCCACTGCCTTAGCGTGACGGTCAGGCTGACGGACCGTCACTGCCTTGACGGACCGTCGCCTGGACCGTCAGCAGCACTGTCCCTTTGCTGCCTTGGAGTGACGGTCCCCCAAACTATTGTCTCTAATATTTGTAAAGATATTATTAACATCATGTAATATTATTTTCTTTAGATCAAGCCCTTATGATTTTTCTTAAAATATCTCACACTATTAGTGAATCATAATCGTTGATATTTCACATTCATAGTTGTCTTTAGGACGGCTTTAAAAGAATATTAGGCATTTAATTCGGGCAAAATACCAATGGCAACCTAATTTCTTTGACTATATATATGGATGAGGATCTCCAAGAATAATGGTATTTATGTAATTCTATTTTTTAATATATATTTCATCAAATAATCATTTGTAGAGATCAGGTTGAAGAGTGAAAGGGACGAAGTGGTATGAAATTGCTTGAACCTAGCACTCGGGAGGTTGTGCTCGACCGAAAGGATAATTTCGGGCAAGAATACTTGGCTGGACGTAGTTCAAGATCAATGAAATAATCCAAATATAAACAACAAAAGTAAGAAATCATCTATTTTTTTCAATTAGTATAATGTTTCTAAGTGAAACGTTTAAAGAGAATAAACATGATATATGGATTCTTTCTTTAAAGTTTTTAGCACCGAACCCTCTGTAATTTGGGTTTCAACATGTACTATTCTTAAAATTTTAGTATTTTTTCATACATATATCAATGTTCTTTGTCTGCATATTGGATTCGATTGAAGTCGTAGCTACTAATTAGCTATATACTCCACCGGTTAAACAAATACTCGTATGATAAAGGTAATACTGTATTTGTTTTTCTTAAAAATTGTGCAAAATCTTAAATGACATGTATTATTTGTTTTGGCCAAACAAATCTTACGGATTTGTCCCTCAGGCTATGCACCACCATCAAGCCCAATAAGATGTGTACTATGTGAAAAGCATCTTCACTTTTATTTTTCACTTAGATGTGAGATTTCTCTAAAATATCTACCCCTTTTTAGAAACTTGATTCTCTTTTCTAGGTCCCTCGTCAGCTTGCCTTCTCTCATGTTACTACTAAAAATCACTTTTTTCGGCTCAAACTTATTTAGTAGCTATTTTCATAAATATTTTAATTATCAGTGAGAAAAGAAAAAAATAGTACTATAAAAATTAAGAAGTTTTTTAGTGAGAATTTTGTTTTTTATCATGCATTTTTTCATTGAATTGATTCTGTAAAATATGACTGAAAAATTATGATTTATAACACAAACTTCTCTTTGATTCGCAATGGAAAAAATCTTTATTTTTAGTGGTGCGTGCGCATTACAATGGACTAGAAGACCATTGTAGAGGAGGTGGAAAAAAAAAATAAGAATTGGTCATATTATACTTTTATTAGTTAGAACAAGAAATAGTCTACTGTCAGTAGTCAGGATTCCCTACTTCCAACCACCACTATTTATAAATCATCAATTCATATATTATAAATGCATGCCTAATTCAACCATTCTTATTTGTCCTTCACACATTCATATATCCAAATTAGAATTATCTTTTTTATTGAATTTTCCACTGAAAAAATAAAAAAATTAAATTAAAAAAAGTACTATGGGAAAAGATGAGCAGAGGGAAGAACTGGCAATAATTTTAAGTCCTTCAAATTCACAGAAAATGGATCATCATGTTGTGGCTTTAGAAGTTGAAGTTCCTCAAACTCTTCATGAAGTTGGAACAGGTAATTTTTTGATCTAATATCTCTTTGTTTCATTAATTAATTCATCTTTTCTCTCTCCTTGTTAATTGCGAAAAGCCTACACTCGAATCGAGGGTCTTTCAAAAATAGTCTCTCTACCCCCACGAGATAGTGGTAAGGTTTGTGTACCCTCTACCCTCTTCAGACTCTACTTGTGAGATTCTACTGGGTATGTTGTTGTTGTTGTTAATTGCGAAAAGTGTATATAAAACTGATTAGCTCGTCCAAGGGTCGTAATGGTAAAGAGTTTCTCGTGCCCGAGCTATTGGGGATTTCTACTATGTTCAATCGGACTACTAGTGATTATGACTGAATAATTCGGAGCAATTTGCTTAATCTAAAGGTGTTCAGTGAAGTATGAGTTCAATTCATCGTGTTTCACGAACAAGGACACTTGATTAATTACATACGGACAAACACTTAGTTCTTCTTTTTTCTTAATATGTCTTGTTCTTTTCTCTCCCTTGTTAATTGTGAAAAGCGAAAAGCGCATATAAAACTGATTAGCTTGTCTAAGGGTCGTAGTGAAAAAGAAATTCTTGTCCTCAAGCTATTGGGGATTTCTACTATGTTCAATTCTAACTACTACTAGTGATTACGACTGAATAATTCAGAGCAATTTACTTATTATAAAGGTATTCAATGAATTATGAGTTCAATTTATCATGTTTCACGAATAAGGATTGATATCGCTTGATTAATTATGTACGAACAATCATTTAATCACAAACTTTGTGTGAGGAAGTACTTTTGAGTAAATAACTTGAACATGTAATTTGAGTGAAGTTTTTCTTTATGTTCATTTACAACTAAACTAAATTCACAATTTGCTTTCAATTCTAACTTCAAATAAACTTCTTTCTCTTTATTCAATTTCAATTCAAATTTTGTCCAAATATAACAAGATGTTGAACGGATTAATTAGGATTTACTGCCACTTTAAATGGGATTATATTTTACTTTGTTTTTCACTTATTTGTTTTCATATTTAATAGCTTGTATGACTAAGCTTCTCGAAAACCAAAAATGCTTATTATCAAAAAATATTTATTTCAGAAAGTTCATATATTTGGCCAAAAGTGTTTATTATTTTCTGAAAGTGTTTATTTTAGAAAGTTGTATGTTTGGCCAAGCTTTAATGCCAAAAAGTAAGTATTTTTTAGTAGTAACATAAATTATTTTTCAAAAATTTTAAAAATATATTTTTCCATAAACACTTTGACAAAGCACAAATATTTTTTTAAAATATTTTTTTTTCCATAAGCACCAAGTACTGTTTTATTATTGTCAAAAATATTTTACAAATTGATTAGCTAAATACAAATTGTTACTTTCTAAATTTATTTATTTTTTTCAAAGAGACTTTTGACAAAAAAATATTTTTTTTAAATAAGCAAATTTTAAAAGTTTAACCAACTTGATCACCACATTTTTGTGAGTCAAACACAATAATTGTGGAAAGTTTATATTTTATGGTATCTTTTGATGATCATGTACACATTAGTATATTCATTTATATATCAAATCGAGAAGCATGGGATATTTATTGTCCACTATACTATTATATATATCGAATCCTAAAAGTCAACAATTTGATCATGTACACATTACTATATTCTTTTGATCTTTTCTCATTGGAGTCTCCTTCACTATTAAACATAAAAGTTTTTTCTCATTACAAATTAATGAGAAATTTGTCCTATAAAACATGATTACAAATTAATGAGAAATTTATCCTATAAAACATAAATTTTTTACTCATTATTTATTAAATCAGCTTGCTGAAAAATTATATTGTGAAAAATAAATTCTCATTAAAATATAAAAAGTTTTTTAATTTTTAAATGAAAATACTATTATTTTTTTCCACTAATTCATATAAAATATCTATAAAAATAATCATTAAACATTTTCAGTGAAAAATTGTGATCTTTTAATAGTGTTTTATGGAGATAAGATTATGGTCATTGTTATCAAAATTCAAGAATATTATGGACAAAAAAGAGGAGTTATGTTAAAATACTGACCAAAATTTTATTGTCAAATCTTTTTATAATAATCATATTTTATATTTCATTACTTTCGATATCAAATGGGATGCGTGGGATTTTGTCAACTATTTTAGACGGATCGTAAAAGTCAACAATTTGATTCTATAGTCTATATTTTCTTTTCCATTGAAGTTACTCCTTTCATTTTAATTTATTTATTTTATTATTGTCTATAATATCGCTTTAAAAAATGTCTTTTTCCTGGTAGCTTTTCTGATTTGTCACTCAATTTATTTAAATAAGGATAACTTACCTAAAACATACATGTTTAAAAGTTAATTACACTTTTTCCCACTACAATCTCATCGGGATGCATCCCAAATCACTCGGATACATCGACATCTTTAGTTTTAACTCTGATACATCGACATTCCACATGTATTAGAGGGGTTACAACATATATCTGCATGTATCAGTGGGGTTACAACATGTATCCGAGATTGGGATGTATCCGATGGGTGAGATGTATTCAAGGTGAAGCGATGTATTCGACGATTTTTTTTATTAACATGTGGTATATTAAGTAATTAAAATAAAGTAATGGGAGAGGAGGAGGTATGTCTCTTTATTTAGTTTACCCTTTAAATAATTTAAAGGCTTGACATCGTCCCATTTAGAAAATGACCCTTTATAAAATAATTTAAATTTTTCATATGATATGTTTAAAATCATAAGATTAAATGATATTTTGATAGATTTTACATACTTTTAATTTAAAAAATAAATTAACTTTTTAAAATTCTGCATCAAGTTAAAACTCAATAAATAAATTGAAATAGAAAAGGTATTATAGTCATCGTATTCAAAATTTCAAGGCCCGTCACTTGCTGGACTTTTTGTCGAAAATTTGGACTAATTATATGAAAAGATATAGAAAAACGGTCGTGTTGAACAGCTGACCAAAATTGGATTCTTCAGTAGAAAGATGAATCAGTCAAAATTGTACTACTACTATATTTTATCGGTAAATACTTATATGCACCTAGTGTTTACATCAAATTAATATAATTTATTATAATTAAATAATTTAATAAAATAATTATATATATTAATTAATCATGATTAAATGATAGTTATACATATTCAAACACGTATTATGTATTTATTGATTTGGTATAAACACTTCGGGTAAATAAATTGTTACCTATTTTATCCTGAATAATATTGGTCGTGTTACTAAATTCAATTCTTCGTATAAAACAATTAACGTTTTTAAAAAATAAGACGTCAATTATTTTAAGTAGGGATATTAGTGATTCGATTTGAATCGATTTAACTAAGTGAGATGATTAAGGATTGAAAGAAATTAAATTTTACTTATCCATTATTTCATAAATAAATTTTTATTTTTATTTGTTACTTTTAACATATCAAAAAAAATATAATTATTTTCTTTTTCATGTTTTACTCTTAGCATTAATTACTTATTTCTTAAATTATTTTTCAAGACCTAAAATTAAACATCAATTAATATAAATCTACAACAACAACAACAACAACATACCCAGTGTATTCCCACATCGTGGGGTCTGGGGAGGGTAGAGTGTACGCAGACCATACCACTACCTCAGAGTGAGGTAGAGAGACTGTTTCCGATAGACCCCCGGCTCAAGACAAAATAGTCTAAAAATAGGGCTACAAAGGGCATATCAATGATACAGGATAAAAAACAAGATAAAATTACAAGCGACGGTAGGAAGTAATACGTAGTAACAAACAACAGACAGACATAACAGAGCACTGCCACACAAAACTACCACGAGGAATCCAAGAACAAGAAACTATAAGCGTAACACTACGGTTACTAGTCGGTACAATAAGGAAAAACACTCCTACCTACTAGCCTACCCCCCTTCTACCTACTACTCTTCTACCCTAATCCGCGTCCTCCACACCTTCCTATCTAGGGTCATGTCCTCGGTAAGCTGCAACTGCGCCATGTCCTGTCGAATCACCTCTCCCCAATATTTTTTCGGTCTACCTCGTCCTCTCCTGTAACCATCCATAGCCAACCTCTCACACCTCCGCACTGGAGCATCCGTGCCTCTCCTCCTCACATGGCCGAACCATCTCAACCTCGCTTCCCGCATCTTATCTTCCACTGACGCCACACCCACCTTATCTCGGATATCCTCATTCTTAATCCTATCTCTCCTAGTATACCCGCACATCCATCGCAACATCCTCATCTCCGCCACCTTCATCTTTTGAATATGGGCGTTCTTCACTGGCCAACACTCCACTCCATACATCAAAGCTGGTCGGACCACCACTCTGTAGAATTTGCCTTTAAGTTTAGTAGGCACCTTCTTATCGCACAAGACTCCAGATGCAAGCCTCCATTTCATCCACCCAACACCAATACGATGGGTGACATCCTCATCAATCTCTCCACTTCCTTGGATAACAGACCCAAGATACTTGAAACTCCCTTTCTTTTGGATGACCTGTGTATCCAGCTTCACTTCTACGTTATCATCCTGAGTCGCCTTACTGAACTTGCACTCCATATATTCAGTCTTGGTCCTGCTCAACCTAAACCCCTTCGACTCGAGGGTCTGTCTCCAAACCTCCAACTTAGCATTAACTCCTCCGCGAGTCTCGTCCACCAAAACTACATCATCCGCAAATAACATGCACCATGGCACCTCACCTTGTATTTGCCGCGTCAATACATCCATTACCAAGGCAAATAGAAACGGGCTAAGGGTCGATCCCTGGTGCAACCCCATTAACACGGGAAAGTGCTCCGAATCTCCTCCCACAGTTCTAACGCGAGTCTTGGCCCCCTCATACATGTCCTTAATTGATCTGGTGTACGCCACGGGTACACCTCGAGCCTCCAAGCACCTCCAAAGGACCTCCCTAGGGACTTTATCATACGCCTTTTCTAGATCGATGAACACCATGTGCAAGTCCTTCTTCCTTTCCCTGTACTGCTCCACCAGTCTTCTAAGGAGATGAATAGCTTCTGTAGTCGAGCGTCCTGGCATAAAGCCGAACTGGTTCTCTGAAATAGGCACGATCTGTCTCAACCTCAACTCCACTACCCTCTCCCAGACCTTCATAGTGTGGCTTAGCAATTTGATACCCCTATAGTTGTTGCAACTCTGAATATCACCCTTGTTCTTGTACAAAGGAATCATCGTGCTCCATCTCCAAGCTTCAGGCATCTTTGCCGTTCTAAAAATACCATCAAACAACTCGGTTAGCCACTTCACACCTGTCTCACCCGAGCTTTTCCAAAAATCCACGGGAATCTCATCTGGCCCCGTCGCCCTACCCCTTCGCATCTTACGAATCGCAACCTTAACCTCTTCAACCTTTATACGGCTACAATAATCATAGTCCCGACGCCTCTCTGAGTGTGCCAAATCTCCCAGCTCAAAGCTTTTGTCCCCCTCTTCATTTAAGAGTCCATGGAAGTAAGACTGCCACCTCCTCCTAATGAGTACCTCGTCTACTAGTATTTTGCCATTTTCATCCTTGATGCACTTCACTAGGTCAAGGTCCTGGGTCCTCCTCTCTCTAGCCTTTGCTAACCTGTATAGCTTCTTATCCCCACCTTTATCCTCTAAAGCCGCGTATAAGCTTTCAAAGGCTGCCGTTTTAGCTGCCGTTACCGCTAACTTAGCCTCCTTCCTAGCTATCTTATACGCCTCCCTATTCCTACGCCTCTCCTCCTCATCCTTACTCTCTACCAACTTCGCATATGACCCCTTTTTTGCCTCTACCTTTCCTTTTACTTCTCCGTTCCACCACCAGTCCCCTCGATGCTTGCCAGAACGACCTCTCGAGACGCCCAACACCTCTCTAGCCGTCTCCCTTATGCAACTAGCGGTCGTATCCCACATTTTATCCACATCCCCACTACTCCCCCAAGCCCCCCTAGTCAACAACTTCTCCCCTATTTCCCGTGCACTAGCCATAGTCAGGCTACCCCATTTAATCCTAGGCCGGTCATCCACAATCCTCTTCTTTTTCTCCTTCGTGATCTCTAAATCCATCACTAAGAGTCTATGTTGGGTCGACAGGTTCTCACTTGGGATAACCTTACAGTCTTTACAGAGACCTTTATCACCTGTCCTAAGGAGCAAAAAGTCTATCTGAGTCTTGGCCACCGAACTACGGAAGGTAACCAAGTGCTCCTCCTTCTTCGGGAAACTAGAGTTAGCTACTCTCAACCCAAAGGCTTTAGCGAAATCTAAGAGTGCGGCACCCCCTTCATTCCTATCCCCGAAACCAAAGCCTCCATGCACATCGTCATAACCCCTCGAAGATGCCCCGATGTGCCCATTGAAATCTCCTCCAATGAAGAGCTTCTCAGTATCCGGCAAACCTCGCACTACCTCGTCCAAAACCTCCCAAAAGCGTTTCTTCTCCTCCTCATCTAAGCCCGCTTGTGGTGCGTACGCACTAATAATGTTCAAAGTAGACCCTCCAAGGACTAACTTAATTGTCATCAACCTATCGTTGACCCTCCTAACCTCCACCACTTGCTCTCTCAACTCCTCATCCACTAGGATACCTACCCCATTCCTATTCCTCACACCTCCTGAGTACCACAACTTATACCCGTCTACCTCTCGCGCCTTAGTGCCCACCAATTTAGTCTCCTGGACACACGCTATGCTAATCCTCCTCTTCCTTAGGACCTTCACTAACTCTATGGACTTTCCGGATAGAGTCCCTATGTTCCAAGACCCTATTCTCAACCTAGATGCTCCCTTAACCCCCTTACCTCTCCTTCCCCTCGCCCCCGCCCCCGGCCCCACCCCCGGCCCCGCCCCTAAACCCGAGTGCGACCGATGACATGACCCTACTCGACCATCATTCACCAAAGCCACTAAAACGTGTGCTATAATCAAGGATAAACCAACTCCACCCACTACTCTATACTAAACAACTATATGACAAGAAAAGCAAAATAAGGTACAAGAGACCGGTACTAAAATTCCTAAACACGATATAGAGCCAATAATTTGCTTTCCGAATACACTACCCGTCAAAATCAATATAAAATTTAAAAATTCTAACAAAACTAGACAACGAGTGTTAAGCAATGGCAGAAATGTCAACCTAGAAAGGCTATCAATAATGCGATAAAAAACTGAGAACGGAAATAAAGGCTAGGGATAGAAGTCACCGGGGTCAAGCTGTGAGGAGAGAAGGACGGTCTGCTTGCTAAAGTGGTTGGATTCCGGCAAGGTGGGGTGTCGAAATTGGTCGCCGGAAACTTCTTGTTCGCCGGAATCTTGGTGGTCGTCGGAAGCTCGGTGGATGCCGGAAATTGAGCCGGATCTGATGTTGCAAAGGACCTGCAAAGAGAAGATATACAAGAAACACAAAGAAAATAGAGAGAGAGCAAGATCAAGAACCGGATCTGGCCGGAGTAGATCTAGCCGGAGCAGATCTGACCGCTGTCCAGCTAGAGAGAGGGGCGGCGCAGTTGGCCGGAAAATCAGTTTCGCCGCCGATTGCTTGATCGAACAGATTCGCCGCCGGTGGAGGCAACTAACAACTCCGGTCGATGACCGGTGAAGACAGCTATCCGCCGCCGGTGAAGACAATGCAGAGTATGTACTCAAAACCACCACCGCCGCCGCCGCCGCCGTGTTCCGCCCTTACCACCAAACACGACGGTAACCTACAAAACGCAAAGAGACAGAGAGAGAAACGACAGCACTCAAGATAGTCGAATTTCCTCCGGCCAGTAACAGCTCCGGCCAGATCGCACGGCGTCAGTGTCGGAGAGCTCAACGGTCATGAACAAGGAGGATCCAAGAGAGAGATGAAAGCCCAGTAACTCCAAAAGCACCAGAAGTCAAGAAGCCAGCAACCCTCAATTAATATAAATCTATAGTAAAATAATCATATGAATCATTATTTTTAAAGGACATGTGAAGTTCAAAGTGGACAAGTAAAAATGAAAGGGGGAAATACTTATATATATTTCTTCCGTTCTTAAATAAGTAGTTGTTTAAAATTTTCATTTTGTTCCTAAATAAGTGATGCAAAACATTAATGATGTTCTTCCAATTTTACCCTGTTTTAAATAAAGAAAGTTTTACAAAACTAAGAAACTAAGTATTATATTAAAGTTACATTCTTTTCAAAGTATTTATTAAGGACAAGTTAGTAAAAATATTCTTTGTTTTCTACTCCCTCCGTTCCATATTAGTTGGTCACCTTACTAAAATTAGTTGTTCCATATTAGTTGGTCATCTTACTAAATTATGAGAGAATTAATTAATTTTTTTCATATTACCCTTATAATTAACTCTTTTTTAAAGTGTGAACACCTGGTTGTAAAGTTTCAAAAAAAATTCTTAAGGGGTGAATTAGTAAAACTACCTTCTCATTTATAATTTCTTAAGATGCGTGTAAAAGAAAAAATGACCAACTAATATGGGATAGAGGGAATAGTAATGAGTAGTTTATTAAGGATGTATTCAAGCTAAAATAATCACTTATTTAGAAACGGAGAGAGTAATCAATATTATGCAAATATCTTCCTGAAAAATTTAAACAATAATTACTATCTAATAAGAATGAATAAGCAGCAGGGCGTCAACATGTCTGCTTCTCCTGCTTGCTTATTCATTTGTGGGTCCAATCTTCATTTTAATTTATTTATCTTTTTCTAAATCTATTATATATTTTAGAAAAATACTCAAAAAGATAAATCACAATAACTTACAATTTTAAATATTTGAGAGACATAAAAAAATTGATTGACTCTCAAAATTTTATAAGTGCCACATAAATTGAGATAAAGGAACTAACATATATTATTTAAAAATAATATAAAAAGTGCTAAAAAAGACATAAAAAAAATTAATTGATTCCAAATTTTATCAACGTCACATAAATTAGAGTAAAGAGAGTACATATATTATTTAAAAATTACGTAAAAACTACTATAAATCATAACAACTAACAACTTAAAAAATCTAAAAACTATATAAATAAATTGGGGTGACTCTCTAAATTTTATCAGTGCCACATAAATTGGGACAAAAAAACTAACATATATTATCTGAAATTTTGTAAAAAATAAAATATTATAATTCACAATAATTAACAACAAAAAAATATATATTAGACCCGTGATATCGATAACTAGTCTTCCTTACAAATTTAAACAACAAAACTAATTTAGACAGGAGACAGTATCAGGTGATGGCACTTGTACCTAGATGGATCTCTACAATTGTTTTTTCACGCAATTTGAGAAATCCTAACTTGTCCTTCAAAATTATGTCTAAGCATTAAAAGCCTCCTTCGTTCCAAATTACTCCCCCGTCCCATATTAGTTTGTCATTTTCTCTTTTACGCGTATATTAAAAAATTATAAATAAAAAGATAATTTTACTAATTCACCCTTTAAATTTTTTTTTTTAAACTTTATAAACAAGTGTGAACACTTTAAAAAAGAATTAATTACAAGGGTAATATGAAGAAAAAAATTAATGCTTTCTTGATTTAGTAAGGTGATCAACTAATATGAGACAACTATTTTTAGTATAGTGGTCAATTAATATGGGAAGGAGAGAGTAACACGAGTGACTTTAGCTAAAAATATTTTTTTTCAAAATAATTGTCATTTTAAGATTTGATTAAATACAAATTCAAAAAGTCTCACGTTGAGAAATAAAGCGCTCCCTAATTAACAAAGGTGAAAAGAAAAACATCAAACTGTGACAATATGTTGATATTGGTTGTACAAAACCTTTATATACACTATCGATATTTTAACATGTCGTAGAAAGTAACTTGTCTTATTATCATGATCCAATCTCACTTTTTATAGATAGTTGCTTACTTATAATTATCTTTCAGGTCACGTAATAAAGTAACTTTTGCACTGTCAGTGTCTAGAAGTTAAACTTCGTTTGATCCAATCTCTTTAGTAATGTTTGTGTTTTGCACAAAATGTAGATTCATGGTTTCAAGTGGGAGTTGTTCTGAGCACTGGTATCAACAGTGCCTATGCATTAGGCTATGCTGGCACAATCATGGTTCCTCTTGGCTGGACTGGTGGTGTTATTGGTCTTGTTTTATCAACACTCATATCATTATATGCAAGTACTCTTATGGCAAAGATTCATGAATATGGTGGAAAGAGGCATATCAGATACAGAGATCTTGCTGGATTTATGTATGGTACGTAGTACGGTACGAACAATTTATGTGATGCTATTTGACTAAGCACGAAATTTAATAAAGAGATAATGGTAAAAGAATACACATGAAGTATTACATTTTTTTGTGAGTTTCCCTACCTAACTATCACCAACTTCTCCGTGCACTTTTACTTGTCTACTATTTTAAAAATAGATTTTCGCTTTTACTTGTCACTTTTATCATATCAAGAAAAGACAATTAATTTTTTACATGTTTTACTCTTAGCATTAATTACTTATTCTCCAAATTATTTTTCAAAACCTAATACTAAACATCAATTAATAAGGGTAGTGCGATAAAATAGTCATGTCAATCATTGTTCTCTTAATGGGTGTGCCAAGTCCAAATGTGACAAGTAAAAATGAACGGAGGGAGTATTTATCAAAACACGTCTCAACTGTCAGTTATTCCCTTTTCCTACCTGAATGATGGTGATAGTTCGGGTAATAAAAAGGAACAATTGATCGTTCATGTGTGTTTTGATAAATAATCGGTAATAGTTCAGATAGGAAAAGTGAACACCTGATAATTCAGGTAGAAAACTCGCAAAAACGTGATACTTCAGGTGCGTTTTTGACCATTAACTCTTTAAGAAATAAAGGAGAACTATTGAAATTTGTTATCTAAAATAAGTTATATATATATATATATTTGTGTGACTAGGAGTGTACAAACCAAACCAAAAAATCGCACCAAACCGAAAAGTCAAACCAAACAGAGATTTGTTCTTGAGGTGTTACAAGATTTTAATTCCTTTGACTTGGTTAATGTTGCAGGTCGGACAGCTTATGTAATTGTGTGGGCATCGCAGTATGCTAATCTTTTCTTGATAAATATTGGATTTATCATTTTGGGTGGACAGGCCTTAAAGGTATGATAAATCTTTATATCTAATTAAGTACCTAAGCTTGTTATCCTGTTAGCTTTGATGTTTGCTTGGACTTTTCAAAAATGTTACTGCACCGAGTCGGTACTCCAAAAAATGCATTACTTTGTTGACATTTTTAAATAGTTCGAGCAACATAGGCATATAGCGTCCAAGATCATGGTATGTTTTGTCTAGACCTCACGGATTTGTCCCTTGAGCTATGCCACATTGATCCCAAAAGTGAGCGCACCATGTGAAATTGTATTTTGTCTTATATAACACTTTACTTTCTCGAAAACTTGTCAGCCTATAAGCCTATGAGTCGAAGGTGTCATATGCACCTCTTCTTTGAAAACTTGTCTGTCTATAAGCTTGTCAGTCCTTCTCTTTGACCCACCCTCATCGGCCCGTCCTTCGTCATGTGCGTTACATATCCAGTACCTCCTCTCAAAGCTCCTTACTATTCCAAAAAGGAGGTGAAATTGAAAATAGAAAGAAGATACATGAGATGAAGCTAGGAACAATGAAATATGAAGATAAATATTATGTTGTCAAGTTAATTTTATCAAATCTTTCAATTAGTAGATAATCTTTCTTAATTTCTGAAACAATTTTCTTGTATGATTGGCAGGCTTTCTATCTTCTCTTTAAGGATGATCATCGGATGAAGCTAGCATACTTCATCGCGATTGCTGGATTGGCATGCGTCTTATTCGCCATTGCTGTTCCTACCTTGTCATCCTTAAGAATTTGGCTGGCGATTTCATCCGTGTTCAGTCTAATTTATCTCACTATAGCCTTTGTGTTAGCTCTTAGAGATGGTATGCATATCTCCTTAATTAATGTCTCACAACACCAGATATGTGAAAATTTTACCAATAAGTACTGTGTGCTTGCTAATCTGAAGTTAATCATCTTAGCGCTCGCGAATAAATGATAACTCTGGTGCTTGTCAAGTACATTTTTGTGTGATGTGAAGTAGTAAATGCATTAGATGTAAATAAACAGAATTTTTTGTTGTTGTGGTGGCTAAATTGCAGGTATTAATGCTCCTCCTAGGGACTATAGTATTCCAGGATCGAAAATAAATAGACTTTTCACAACTGTTGGTGCAGCTGCCAATCTTGTTTTTGTATTCAACACGGGAATGATTCCTGAGATCCAGGTAACTTTAGACTGGAAATTTGTGAACTTTTGTGAAGAATCGAACATTTTAGTAATCAACCCTTGTCGTTGATAAACTCAGCTCAGTATAAAAATATATTTGCAAGTGTCTAACGCGATGAATCAGTTTTGTGCTCTTATTCTTGATAATACTGTACTATTAGAGTTTGAACCGAGGGTCTATCAGAAACAACCTCTCTACCCCACAAAGGTAGGGGTAAGGTCTGCGTATATCCTACCCTCTCGAACCTCACTTGTGGAATTACACTGAGTATGTTGTTGTTGTTTTATTCTGACAACTTGAAATTTTTTCTTTAACAGGCTACTGTTAGAGCACCTGTTGTGGACAACATGTTGAAAGCCCTGTATTTTCAGTTTAGTTTAGGATCTGTGCCTGTTCATGCTGTTACTTACGTTGGGTACTGGGCGTATGGATCAAGTTCATCGTCCTATTTGCTCAACAATGTCAGCGGTCCAGTTTGGGTTAAGGCATTGGCCAACATCACAGCATTCTTGCAAGCCATCATAGCTTTACATGTAATAATCTTCTATACGCTGACAGTATAAAATTCAGTTCACTATAGTATTATCACTCCGTTCTCATATTGCATTGCCTTGTTTTTTGCTTAATGTAGATATTTGCTAGCCCAACGTATGAATACTTGGATACCAAATACGAGATTAAAGGAAGTGCAGTTGCTATTCGGAACCTGGCATTCAGAGCTCTAGTCAGAGGAGGTTATCTCGCGCTTACTACTTTCCTATCAGCTCTGTTACCTTTCTTGGGAGATTTCATGAGCCTCACTGGTGCTATCAGCTCGATTCCACTAACGTTTATTCTTCCGAACCATATGTATATAATTGCCATGAAAAAGAAACTGTCTTCATTACAAAAGAATTGGCATTTGCTCAATGTTGTCTTTTTTAGTGTCATGGCTGCTGCTGCATTAGTAGCTGCTTTCAGGCTTATAGCAGTGGACTCGAAAAATTACCACACATTTGCTGATTTGTAGTTTCTTGTGTCACAATTTTGAGGGGAATGTCCCTCGTCTTATTCATCTGGCGTTTAAATTACTCTCAACTTTCTCAATTCCCGGCCTCAGAGTGGTATATGTTTGTACTGTACAATGGATGAATGAGATTATAAAACTGAATTCAGATTGATTTGGATGAAATGTCGAAAGGAAATCATGTTCATCTTTTCGCGTTAAACTTGAGGACCCAAACCTGTGTTTGATCGACTAATACACTTTCAATTTCTCAATATGCAAGCTCTCTTATAGTCAACTAAAAGGCCAGTGGTATTTAGTAAATGTGCAAATTGACTTCATGTGTTGCACCTGGAGTCCTTTATACAATCTCAAAACAAGAAGTTGTCTCCTCATCTCACTTGTCATTTCATCTTTGTTTGCAAAGTTTGTCAATAATCAAACAGCGTCTTTTGCTTCTTGTAGTTCTGAAAAAAGATAATTCTAATGTAACCTGGCAGTACTACAGATTAGTGTATATGCTCTTCGCCAGAATGCATAAACCGTCGTGTACTTCCTCTGTCCCAATTTATGTGGCGCTATTTGACTCAGCACAGAGTTTAAGAACAAACAAAAAACTTTTGAAATAAAACAAGACAGAGACACCATGAATCATCTCATTAAGGAGAGTAAAATAAAAAGTTCACAGGTCAAATTACTTTGAAATAAGGAAATATAATATTTCAAAGACAGACTAAAAAAAAAAAAGTATGCCATATAAGATGAGACGGAGGAAACATTTCACAGTCAAATAAGCAATTTTTCCTTGATAATCTGTCAAATGAACAGCCAGGCTAGGCTGCCTTTTCCTCTCAGCAATATGAAAATATTTCTCAAGTCCAACTTATTCCCATAGACCTATGGGGGGCTTACATTTCTTTCACAACAGTTGATGATCTATCAGACTCACCTATGAGATTATACTAGGTATGTCGTCGTAGTTGATGATCTACTAGAACTACATGGACTCCGTTGCCCTAAAAATCAAGAATATCATATCTGATATCACCCTTAAACTTAAGTCCAATGATGAAACTGTAAGACGTTACAGAACAATATCACAGCGAAAAGGAGATTGACATACCTCTGGCCATTGTTACAGAATCGTCATTGGAGTCGATTTTTCAATTCCAGTGAGTTTTTTAAGCACTCAAACCTCACTCAAAAATGATGTGGACTTCAGAAGGAGAATTTGTGCTTAGAGACCATAAAACTGGATCCCATCAAGAACATCTCCTAACAGTTACAAAAATAGAGGGATCCCAACCATCTCATCACAATCCATGTTGGTGTTGTTGATACATAACATAAACACTTAATGGAAATGTGCCACGGGGTAAATGTTGGAATTAAGTAGAATAATAATGGATTATGTAATATGATAATGAAATAATAAGGGTGGGCAACAATGGAAAGGAGAAAAAGAAAAGTACTTTCATCATTTACCTAACAACAAATCTAACATTACTGTATAATAAAATTTATATAATAAGCAAAAAAAAATCATATTTAAAATAACAATACAATACGTACAATACAATGAGTAACACGTAACAACCATCCAAACAATTTTTATTTTTTTTGGGTTTTCTCAATACATTGAGACCTGTAAAATTCAGATTCATGCTCCATAAGGCCAAGACTCGAAACCTAAATCTAAGGCTCCGTTTAGCCATGAAAATTAAATATCAAGTTGGAGTTGGAGTTGAAGTTGGAATTGGAGTTGGCCATGAATATAAATTGAAGTTGTTTTTGAATTTTTGTGAGAGAAATGAGAGTGAAAATAAGTAAAACTTGTTTTTCAAATTTCGAAATTCAACTTTGAATTCCGAAATTTTTCAAAATTTTATGGCCAAATATCTTTTTTAAAATTTAACTCCAAAAAAAAGCAAAAATTTTCCATGATCAAACGCCGACTAAATCTCTTGTCATGTCAAAGTTGTCACTTGTTAGGTAACCAAACAAGCTATTGATGATCCAATAACAAAGAAAAAACAGATTATTACAAAATATTTATGTTGCCATGCCAATTGATTTTTTTAAAATTGTGAACCCATCTTTTTCGTCGAGCTTATTCAGGACATGACCTTGTATAAAAAGATATAAAAATCAAGAATTAAAATCTAGTCGAGCATTGTCTAATTTAATTTTAGTATTATTTATTATTTTATTTGCTTCAAATATCATATTAGTTGTGACTTGTATTGTTACTTGTTATCTCTTTAATTAATAGGTCGTCACGACTTCTTCACTTATTTACTTTACATATTTAATTTTTGATATAATTACTCCAGTATAGTAGAATATTACATCTCTAATTTCACAAGCTAAGATAACACTTCTGCACATCATACTCTCCCGAACCCACTTATGAAATTACTATGTTGTTGTTCTTCTTCCTTCTTTTTTGCCACTTAGTGACTCAAACTCACAATCTTCGAATTAAAAGTGAGGTGCTTATCATTCGAGCAACTCCGTTTTGTCACGTTGTTGTTGTTCTTGTTAGATTTTTTTTTAATTTCCCTACATTAGATCAACTGTGAAGGAATCTTACAAACGTAAGCAACAACTGAAGAAAAAAAAAGTGAACGACAACGACATAGGAAAAACGCCCATCACTATCCAATCATGGAGCAAGCAAGTGGGACAAAATAATATCTGCAATTCCAATTAGGAAATACCCATTTCACTACCATCGAATTCACAGAGGGAGAGGAGGAGGAGGCTGTAGATTTCTGTGAACAATGTCAACGACGTCGTTTGATCATCCTCTTCTACCAAAAGTGCACAAAGATGAAAAGTTGGCTATTGATATTCCTAATTCTGCACACCAAGTTAGTAATGGTCTCTTTCTCTTTCATAAATACTCTTTTGGGGTCTCTCTCTTTTCTTTTCTTTTTTTTGAATTTATGCTAGATTCATAAATGAAAATCTCATAGAATATTATTGAGCCAAAAGAAGTGAATTGTCATGGCTATTGTAGAAACCTTAAGGGGTGTTTGGTACACGGGATAAGGTGGGATATGTCAGGATTAAGTTTGTGATCAAACTTACTCCTAGAATATCCTATCAAACCTGGGATTATTTTATCCCACCTCCCAGATGGGATAAATTAGTCCAAGGATTATAATCGCAAGACTATAATCCTGGGATAATTTAGTCCACGAACCAAACGATCCTAAGAGATCGTTTGGTACTCGAACCAAATTATCCCGGAAGGGATAAAATAATCTCAAGTTGGACGAGACAAGGTAGGATATTCTACGATTAAACCTGAGATAAAATTTATACTATGTTTGTTGATGATAAATTTATCGCAAACATAATCATGGGATATCTCGCCTTATCTTGTGTACCAGACGACCCCTAAGAGTTTTGAAGAAGTTGATGTTTTAATTAGAGCCCCAATGATGTAAATGAGCAAGCAAGATTAGTATCTTCTTTTCTGCATAACACTCTCATGTTTCTGTGAGGTTAATTTCAAATGCACCTTTTCTTATATCAAGTCTTGCGATCATAGGCGGAGCCAGGATTTTTAGTTGATGGGTTCTAAATCATAATGCTTTTTGCTTTCTTGATTCTAGATGATTATTTATACATATTAAATGAATTTTTAATACAAATACAGAGTTTGAGCCAAAGCTAATGGGTTTTGCCAAACCCGTAGCTTTAAGGCTGGCCCTGCCCTTGCTTGTGATAAAAAATGAAGTTTGTGACCACTGTGTAGGGGTGGACGTAGAGTGTGAATTATAATTGAACCCAATAGCTTTGGCTCGGACCTGTGTATGTGTTAAAAATTGCTAAATAAGTACAAATAATTGATTTTGCACCCAGTAAATTAAATGACTTGTGGTAGAATACCGAACTCGAACCCATAAAGTTCAAATCTTGATTCCTCTTCTGCCTTTTTCAATAACATTTCCATTCACCTGTATCCAAGTTAAATTGCAAACCAAGTGAATACTTGTATAATTGATAGTCATGGTGTAGTACTACTAGTTGCATAGATGTAACATTATCATGCCCCATGTGATTAATGTACTAGAATTGAGTTACCCAGTATGAGTGGAGCGTCTACCGGAAACAACCTCTCTACCTCTGAGGTAGAGGTAGGTCTGCGTACACTCTACCCTCCCCAGACCCCACTTGTGGGATTATACTGGGTATGTTGTTGTTGTTGTGATTGTAGTTGAGTTACCAAGTATGAGGCAAAATAAGATTTTTGATTTGGTTGGCAAAATTTTGAAAAATTCTTACTATTGTTATCTTCAATCCCATTAAGATGTATATGTGCAGAAGAAAAAGGTGCCAAGAACAATACAATATGATATCTGAAAACTATGATTCTTGCCATAAATCATCTGCCGATTTATACTAAATTGTGTTCATTTCACCCACTGTGCAAGCCGCAGATTCATGGTTTCAGGTTGGAATTGTTTTGGGCACTGGTGTCAACAGTGCCTTTGCTCTCGGATATGCTGGCGTAATTATGGTTCCTCTAGGTTGGGTTGGTGGTGTGGTTGGGTTGGTTTTATCCTCAGCTATATCACTATATGCTAGTACTCTTATTGCTAAGCTCCATGAATATGGCGGAAGGAGGCATATCAGATATAGAGACCTTGCAGGATTCATATATGGTACGTGTTGCTGAAAACTTATCTAAATACATAGTGAAGCTTCTTACATTGGCTCACTTGATTTGCTTCTTCTGTGATTTATCTGGTTTTGATTCCGTTGGTTTAACTGAATGGGATTTTTGCTGCTACAGGACAAACAGCCTATTCACTTGTCTGGGCATTGCAGTATGCAAATCTTTTCTTGATAAATACTGGATTTGTCATTTTGGGTGGACAGGCGTTAAAGGTAATTTGCCTCTTTAACTTTCCAGTCCACTGAGAAGGTGCGATAAAAAAACAAGGAGAAATAAAGGAAAGGGAAAGGAAAATATGATAAGAAATAAAATTTGGTTTGTCAAGTACACATGCACACTTCTTTGGTTGATTCGTCTTTTCTTTTTTCCCTGCACAAACGCTTCTTTGATTGATTCGTCTTCTCTTTTTTCCATGCACCAAAATTAATCTTGGCAAATTCATTAATATCTTTTAGTGCATGGATTTATGTCCAAGCAATTATACATATGTATCCGTTCAGATTTTTGTCTTTTCTGATGGGATGATTCCAACAACTTGATTGCAGGCTTTCTATGTTCTCTTTAGGGATGACCATCAGATGAAATTGCCACACTTCATTGCAGTGGCTGGGTTCGCCTGTGTCCTTTTTGCCATTGCTATACCCCATTTGTCAGCTTTAAGGGTTTGGCTGGGGTTTTCAACATTCTTCAGTCTAGTGTATATTTGTATAGCGATTGCTTTGTCTCTTAAAGACGGTAAGCCTCTCCTAAATGCAAATTAAAATTGAATTCAATGTGTGCATACTGTTAATTTAACTGATGGTATTTTCCGGTAATTATTCCTTTCTGCTGTACGTTATTGTTGAAAAGTAAAATTGATCACATCTTAGTGTATGAAGGTGTGGTTTGCCTCTAGGTTTCTCTTTCTCCCAATCCTCCTGATTGGAGATTGATGAAAAGCTTATTCTTGCTCCTTATTTTGGGTGTTGAGGGGTGAGGGCTTGTTTTATAAAGTAAACAACATCTCTGCATGAAATGTGGTTCATTTGGATTTGTCTGGAACGGAAAGCATAGCCTTGCTCTCACTGATTTTGCTTCCTTACCAAAAATCATATTTTTCCTTTCAACTTTGTAGCTCTATATTTTTAAGAGAAATACCGTCTTGGTTCATCCTTTCTGAATATCCTGAATTGCAGGTCTTGAGGCACCTCCTAGAGACTACAGCATTCCAGGAACCAAAAACAGTAGGATTTGGGCAACTATTGGTGCTGCTGCTAACCTTGTTTTTGCGTATAACACAGGAATGCTTCCCGAGATACAGGTAACTGACCTAGAAATTGGTAACGTTATTTATGCATATAATCTTTTGCTCAGAAAGCCTGACATATAATGAAGTCAAAGTAGTGAATTACTTGACATGAGTTGATAATTGAAATTTGGTATGATATGTGTTGACTTTCTATAATCAGCTCCAAGTTTCAGATGCTTAAACTAATTTTGCACGTAATACCCACCATAACCTCAAGAATTTTTAACTCACTTTAGTTCCCGTGCTTCTTTTTGCTAGAATTGATATGCTCTTTATGATTGTACATAGAGTTGGAAATTCTTGGCAATTTCATAAATGATGTAATTCTGTCTTTTCAATACTAGTGATAACCAAAGCTGGATTATACTTGGTTATAGTTGCTCCATTTTAGGTGATCTTTTGGTACCATTGTACCTTTCTTTTGAATTTTTAGATCTTTTTCTATTCATTATGTCCTTTGGAGTGAAAAAAAATTACTTAATTAGCTACCATGGTTGATGTTATTTCATTGAGAAAGTAATGGTCTACTTCGAAGCTTACTGATTAGCTCTAAAGGTCTACATCCATAGCTTACTGATTGGCTTCGATTTTGATGTAAAGACTTGATCGAACAGTACAGTGATGGATGTCTGCTGAAAGAAATGGACAATAGACCTATTTGCTGGAGGGAAGTGTCGATCCATATGTTGATTAATTAGGATTGCAGTCTTACTGATTACCTTCGATTCTTGAATCTAAACTTAATGCAGCAATCTACTAAAGAGACTCCTTTAGTAATGAATGAAGGATGACAATTTTACTTTCCGTAGAGCACTGTAAAAGTTTTATCACCATTTCCTTACATACAGATACTTTTGTTCATCTTTTGAATTTGTTTTCTCCATTGTTTTTAACTCTCACAATCTGATGTTTCTTTCATGTAGGCTACTGTGAGAGAACCAGTTGTCAATAACATGATAAAAGCCCTTAACTTTCAGTTCACTTTAGGAGTTGTCCCAATGCATGCTGTTACTTACATTGGATACTGGGCTTATGGATCAAGTGCATCTTCCTATTTGCTGAACAATGTTAGTGGTCCAATTTGGTTGAAGGGAATGGCTAACATTGCTGCTTTCTTGCAAGCTATCATCGCGTTGCATGTAAATATCACTCTGCTCCGATCTTATTGTCCTTATACAGCTATTTTCATGATACATAATTCAAACAAGAAAAAGATTTACCCGTACCTGGTATTTACACCAACGCGATATATTCATAACATGTGTCTTTATATATAAACTGTTATCAGTTAACCATAGTTAACTAATACTGATTCTCACCTCATCTTCTATTACTACTAATCATGGTTAAAAAAATGTAGTTTGGTGTAAACACCAGGTGTTGGTAAGTTTTTTCCTTCAAACAGTTCCAGATAAGAAGGCCAGCCTTGGAGCAACTGTAAAGTTGTCTCCGTCTGACCTAAAGGTCATGGGTTCAAGCCATGGGATCAACCATTGATACTTGTGTCAAGGTAGGCTGCCTACATCATATCCTTCCCCCGACCCTGCATGAACGTGGGAAGCTTCATGCACCGGATTGCCCTAAGCAGTTCTCGATAACACCCGTTTGGTTCCTGATATACCTATAATGTCTCTAATTATTTTTAGTGATAACATTCTTTTGAGTCGAGGGTCTATCGGAAACAACCTCTCTACTCCACAAAGGTAGGGGTAAGGTATGCATACATCTTACCCTCCCCAGACTCCACTTGTATGATTACGCTAGATATGTTGTCTCTAATTATATTTAGCATGCTGAAAGTTGCTTCTTATTTATGATCCTAGATATTTGCGAGTCCGACGTACGAGTTCTTGGATACCAAGTATGGAGTTAAAGGGAGTGCACTGGCTTGTAAAAACTTGACCTTCAGAATTATTGTTAGAGGTGGTTATATAGCCATTACAGCTTTCCTCTCTGCTCTGTTGCCTTTTTTGGGAGACTTCATGAGCCTTACTGGTGCTATCAGTACATTTCCACTCACATTTATACTTCCAAATCACATGTACATTGTTGCTAGGAGAAAGAAGCTGTCATTATTACAGAAGAGTTGGCATTGGCTCAATATTTTTTTCTTTAGTTGCATATCAGTTGCTGCATTAGTAGCTGCATTGAAGCTCATCACAGTAGACTCCAAAACATACCATGTCTTTGCTGACTTATAATTTTATTTTTTCAGTATTTGAGGGGATAATGTTCTCGTATTTTGGGGTCATTTGTATGTAAATGTTGAATTATTCAGTTATAGTAAAGTATCTTTTGATTCATTCTCAGAATTGTAAATATATATCCAATTGATAGGTGAAATAACATTTTATTACTATTGAGTATTGTGATTTCTCCTTGCATTGTGTATTAAGTTCAAGCTTCAAGCCTCATGACTTGATGCAAGCATTCTTTGATAAAAGAGGAATTGCATTGAAATTCATGGTTCAGATTTTTAGGGTAACATTTGTACTAGAAAGGGGAAAAAAAGCATAATAATGAGCTTGTAGAAAGGGTAGCCCGGTGCATAAAGCATCACGTGTTCACGTAGGGTTCGGAGAAGGGCTACACTCCAAAGGGTGTGATGTAGATAGTTTACCCTTATGCAAGCATTAGTGGTTGTTTCCACAACTCGACTTGTACTTTTTGATCAATACCAACTACATCATCATCATATCGTATTATCATCTCGTCATTTGAGTTCTTTACAGGTATGCACTACACACAATTACAGCCTGATTACTTCTGATCTTTCTAGGAGCATATTTGGTATTGCTTCTTTCATCACAACAACAATAACGTCACTGATATATACCTATAGGTCATATAGAGACAAGTTTTACCATTGATTCAAGACTCCTACGGCAAAACAAAAAAAAGGGAAGAAGATACTTGTATCTTTGCTACTTTGCACCTGTCATGGTAAAAGTGATGGTGTGACCCAAGTAAGCGGGAAAATAGGACTTAGTGACTAGGATAAAAAGATTTAATTTTTTCATCTTCAATATAAGTCCAATATCTCTTCCACTATCGCCTTTCAAGTATTTAAATTCCTCATTCCGTTCATCGGTAACATACATGTGATTAGACTTTGACTCCCATAAACTTAGAGGAATCAATAGAACTTGCTACCATTAAAACTCAAAAAAGTTGTTGAATCTTCCAAGGTGTCTATCTCTTTTAATTCGTGCTTGACCTATACCTAATTCGGAAACTTTAAATTTAAAGGTGTGACACCTAGTTTCATGATAAAATTGGCCACTCCCTCCATTTCATAATAAGTGGTGTTTTTATTTTTAAATTTTATCTTAAGATAAGTAGTGTTTCATATAATCAAGAAGGCATTAATACCGTTCTTCCCATTTTACTCTTATTTAAATAGAGGGAGTTTTACCTAACAAAAAATAACCTTTATTTATGGTTTTGATTTTGGCTTTATCATGTGTTTAGATGCTTAATTATAACCGATCGTAATTCAAATATCTAAATAAATTTTACTAATAAATTTAAAAAGTTGATGTATTTCGCCTTCGAATTATATTACACAATCATGCATAAAAAAATGAAATCTTTACACAAATAATCCACCATATTCACTATTTTTTTCCGAGTAACTTTCATAAGCGCCAATTAATAAGAACTTAATGAGGTCTTCATATCAACACTTTGCTTAATTATAATTCGTATCAATACTTTCTATACCAATTGTATAATCTCAGCATACAAATACAAATCTGTAAATATCGGCATACATATACAGATCCATATTGTATATTTTGAGGAATCTCGGCGTACAAATATAAATACAGACATACAAATACAAATACAGTTGAGTGTACCAGTAGTTTCAAACCCTCTGCTGCGAAATGTAACTAAATTAAGTTGTTGGTATGGAGTGTAATTAGACATGAATGTTTGGTATGTTATAATTTTTTTATTTTTTTCCTAGTCGGTACATTCTTTATGTGAAGTTTAAGCAGTTGAATGCACGGGTATTCAGGTTAATTCTTCTTAACAAGGGAGAAAGGGAGCCTTGGAGTAACAGATAAAGTTGTTGTCACTTCTTGACAAGGAGGTCACGAGTTCAAGTTGTGGAAACAGTCTCTTATAAAAATGCAGGTCTAACACTGCGTACAAGATCCTTGTGGTTCAGTCTTTTCTCAAATCCCGCAGATAGCCAGCTTTAGTGCATTGAGCGGCCTTTTTTCTTCCTAACTCCTTATTCTATTTCCGGCCCAAATCAATCAAAGCCAATTGGGCCTCAAGCCCATCTCTCATTCGCTTAATACTAATGTCCACCCAATAAATCCCTCTCTTCTCCCTCACCAATCTAGGGTTTTAGTCTTCTCCTTACAAAGCATCTTCCTCAGTTTACAGCTCCCAGTATTCGAAAATGGTGAAAGGACGCCAAGGAGAACGTATAAGGTACAAAATCATCTTCATTTACACTCCTATTTGCTTCATTTTTCATAAATTTCTCTTATAAATTCACATTTTCACTTCCTTTTTTGCTTTATTTTTCATCCAGACTCTACACTAGAGGAACAGTTCTCGGATACAAAAGGTAACGTAACGTTAAATTTACTGTTATAATCTAATTTTAATTTGAAATGGTTGAGAATATATTTATATTTAATTTGTGAATTAGGTCGAATTCAAATCAGTATCCGAACACGTCGTTGATTCAGATCGAAGGAGTGAACACTAAGGAGGAAGTAGATTGGTATTTAGGGAAGCGTATGGCTTATATATACAAGGCGAAAACTAAGAAGAATAACTCTCATTATCGTTGTATTTGGGGTAAAGTTTGTAGGCCACATGGAAACAGTGGTGTTGTTAGAGCTAAATTCAAGTCCAATTTGCCACCAAAGTCCATGGTACGTTTCGATTACGATAGCATGAATAATATTATTGTGTTGTAATTGTATAGACAATTTTGTAATATTGTTGTCTTCCACTTGTGCAGGGAGCTAAGGTTAGAGTTTTCATGTACCCAAGCAACATATAAGGTACTGCATTTTAGTTAAATCTTTTTGTATGTTATGGTCTATAGTTATTAATTTGTTGCATGTTTTTCTACATTTTGCGTGGATTGCCCTGCTATAGGACATAGATTAATTAATGAGTAAATGATTGTTTAGTATGTGGGGATGGTTGAATAATGGTTTTATTTAAATTTTCTGATAGGTTGATTAAAAAAAATTGTTTTAATATATGTTACGGTCTATACTCTATAGTGATTAATGTGTTGTGTGTGGAGGTCGAAGGATTAGGATAGAAGGGGTTAGTATTTAGTCGGGTGTTTTGCTTTCCCTTTCTTGGAGTATTAGTATTAGCCTGGTATTTTTGTATCCTTAGATTTCTATTTCTATCGTTTGATTCTTTAGCCTCGATTATTGTATTTTCTTTGTTGTTGTTCCTTCTTGTTGCTACTGGCTTCTTTTTCATCTGTTTTGTGCCGAGGATCTATCTGAAGCAGCCTCGCTTCGCTCCCTTCTCAAGGTGTAGGGGTAAGGTGCACTGCGTACACACTACCCTACCTAGAACCCACTTGTGGGATTACATATGATTTGTTGTTGTTTGTGTTTTTCTACATTTGCTTGAATTGCCCTGCTATAGGACATAGATTAATGGTTAACGGATCGTTTAGTTTGTGGGGATGGAAGAACAGTTTTATAATTGGTCTAATTATTTGTAAAGTTGCATACTTTTGGATTGCCTCTTACCATAAGATCCTCACACAATTATATTGTATTAGAACAATGTGTTTTCTTACCTTGTAAATTGGAAGTTCATTCATTGACATACCAAGCTGGTGTCATCAGACCCGCTGGATCGACACCACAAACTCCACCTCCCATAAACCATGTTTTGACTGCTCTTACACTTTTTACTCTAAGTGTGTGGGGTTCTAAACTACAAATAGCACTCATGCTCATGCTATGCCAATCATCTACTGGACTGCCCCTTTTTTCTCCTTACACCCATAAAGTGCATGAACGGAAAATCGCTTCTGTTCCTTTGGAACAATCTCCTATTCTTTCGTTCAACATAAACCAAAAATTTCTTAGAGGCTCATCGCTGTAGTGTGTCTTTTTTGAGAAGGAAATATTGATTACCTCTATTTACCAGTGTCCATTCGGAAGTTATGTGACCAAACCCCGCAAGACGTCAAAAGATGGTCATCTTTGCTGTTTCGGATTTGCTATAGGATCTTTACTGTCATACTTCCAAGTAAAATATTGTGCAGACTCCATCCTTTCATTAGTACACAGTAAATATGCACCGAAGCTTTAAGCAGATAATCAGATGTGAATCCTCTGTATGGACAGTGTGGAAAAGGGGGAAGCTGGGAAGGTGTTATAGCAGAGCTGTTTTTGAATTGCTATCATTGTAGATATAATAAACATTGAAATTGCTTTTACCATTATCTTGCTACCACATGTAGTGTTTAACCTGTGCACAGGAGAATTAGTTTTTATGATGGATTTTTCTCTTATACTTTGTCGTGATTTTGTAGCTATCATGATCAGATGTTCTAACCGGTTGGAAATGTCTTGCAATTACCACATCACCTCTCTGTAGAATCAGCCTGTTAACTTGATGTTGTGCTGTTGTGATGTTATTACAATTCCCTTCCTGTATTCCTACCCGTTGACACTTTTTTGAAGTTAAACTGATTGGGCTTATTTACTTTTGCAGCTAGGTACTAAGTCGATGCTTGCTTGGCCCCCCTACATTTGTCTATCATAGTTATGAAGGATTTGAATCTTTAAAAGTAGTTGGACATAACTTGTTTTGGGCTGAATTACATTTTTAGTCTATTTGTTTATCATGTACCGGGAAACACCTACGAGTGAAATCTAATTTTGTTCTTGGAGTTTCTACATACGATCATTTGGTTCTCTTTGCTCTAATATCTTTTGATATGTCCAGCAAGTTTCTTAATTGGCTTTTTTGCAAATGAATGGGCTCAATTGTTCAATTGTTATGCTGAGATGAGTTTGATGTGGAATAACTATCTTGCAGATCTTACTACTCCTGCAATACTTTTGTTCCTATTGGACTTCACCTTAGTTCCAGAATGTTTTTAAAAGGTTTTCAGTGCTGTAATTCTTCCAAAACATTCCAAGTCTCTTAGAAGTTCATCTGGAGCCAACTTATTGTTGCAACTTTCATGACGACCTGTTACACTATAAGCTCAGGAAAAAATTACAAAGCATTCGTAAAAAGGAGTAGTAACAACAACGAAATAATGTGATAACTGAAATAAAATGAACAACGGATGGTAAGGTGGTAATGGATTTCAAAAGGCTATATTAACTACGATAGGCAATAAACTACATGAATAAGACTAATACTACGACAACACGATGCTTACCATCATGCCTACCCTACCAAAAAGTGAGATAACACTCAACTACCTACTAACTAAAGCAACAAGAGATCGTCATATTGTCTTTCTTTCACCTTTGTTACCAACGACAACTCAGCCCTTTTCTAACTCAACTACCTTGTTATCTGTTACTTGAGCCAAGGTCTTTCAAAAACAGCCTCTGACTCGTAAAAATACACTGGACTTGTTGATGTTGTTGTGTATAAATACATATATTGTATTTTGGTCAGTTCTACTTAACAAAGGACCTGACCTCCTTGTTCTCAATCCGGCCCAAATCAGTCAAGCCCAACAAATTTCATTAACTGGGCCTGTAAGCCCATTCCACATCCTCTAAATACCAGCACCCAATAATATATATCCCTTTCTTCTCCCTCAGCCGTCTAGGGTTTTATTCATCTTCCTCAGTTTACAGTTCCCAGTATTCGAAAATGGTGAAGGGACGCCAAGGAGAACGCATAAGGTATATTAGCTTCATTATCAATTGCAATTTTTCCATTTTTTTGTAATAAAATCACATTTTTCACTTCCTCCTTACTTCATTTTTCATCCAGACTCTATACTAGAGGAACCGTTCTCGGATACAAAAGGTAACGTAACATTTAAATTTATTGTTACGATGTAATTTTGATTTGAAATGGTTGAGAATATATTTTGATTTTTAATTTGTTAATTAGGTCGAATTCGAATCAGTATCCGAACACGTCATTGATTCAGATCGAAGGAGTGAACACTAAGGAGGAAGTAGATTGGTATTTAGGGAAGCGTATGGCTTATATATACAAGGCGAAAACTAAGAAGAATAACTCTCATTATCGTTGTATTTGGGGTAAAGTTTGTAGGCCACATGGAAACAGTGGTGTTGTTAGAGCTAAATTCAAGTCCAATTTGCCACCAAAGTCCATGGTATGTTTCGACTACGATTGTAATTTGGATTTGTATGGTGCTATGTGTAGAAAATTTTGTGTATATAATTGTTGTTTTGCATTCTTCCAGGGAGCTAAGGTTAGAGTTTTCATGTACCCAAGCAACATATAAGGTATTGTATTTTAGTTAAGAAAATTTAACATATATGTTATGGTTTACAGTTATTAATGTGTTGCATGTTTTTCTACATTTTGCGTGCATTGCCCTGCTATAGGACGTAGATTAATGAATAAAGGAACGTTTAGTGTGTGTGAATGGTGGTAATGGTTTTATAATTGGTTGGATCCCACTTTAGCGCCAAGTCATTGGTCTTTAACTAGAAAAGTAAATGCTTGAGCTTGAAAAGCTATTGGTCCAGTAGGTCCAAGTATTTGTAAGAGTTTGCATACTTTTGGATTGACTCTTACCATAAGATCCTAGGACAATTCCCGTATTAAAACATTGTGTTTTCTTGCTTGGTAACTTGAAAGCTTATTCATTGACATATACTAAGCTAGTGTGAGCCATTTGCTCAAAGTTTGAGAGGGTACTCAACCACAGTTAACACTCATGCTATGCCAGTCATATTGAACAATCTCCTATTCTTTTATTCCACATTAACAAAAAAAATACAAAGAGGCTCTTCATTGTAGTGTCCTTTTCTAGGCTTTCCCTTCAAGTAGCACACAAGAGATTTTTTTTATTTTTATTTTTTTGATGACCGTGGTGTTCGGGCCAGCTTTCTCGCACCTCGACTAAATCCACGTGATACCTGCCACCTCCCACCAGCAACAGATATCAGGTAACTCTTTCCACCAAGGCTAGAACAGATGGGAAGAATCACCTAGTGTTTTTTGTCTTTGCTGGGATTTGAACCCGAGACCTCAGGCCTCAAGGCTCTTTAACCCACTTCATTGACCACTAGGCCACACCCTTGGGTGCAGCACACAAGAGAATATGCAGAGGAGCTTTAAGCAAATAATTGGTTATGATCCAGTTTTTGTAGGCTTTCGAAGAAATATTGTTCGACTCTGTTTACCAATATCCATTTAAAAGTTATGAAAAACTAACTTTGCGTGGATTGCCCTGCTATAGGACATAGATTAATGAATAAATGATCGTTTGGTGTGTGGGGATGATAAAATAATGGTTTAATAATTGGTCTAAGTATTTGTAAAAGTGGCATACTTTTGGAGTGACTCTTACCATAAGATCCTAGGACAATTACGGTATTAAAACAATGTGTTTTCTTACTTACCTGGTAACGTGAAAGTTCATTCATTGACATTGTCATCAAACCAGATTGGTCAACGCCACAAACTCCACTCCCAAAAACCATATTTTCACTGCACTTACACTATTTACTCGAAGTGTGTGGGGTATTAAACTACAGTTAACACTCGTGCTATCCAATCATCTACTTACTGCCCCTTTTTTCCTCCTTGCACCCAAAAAGTGCATGATCAGAAGATCGCTTTATACTTCTTGTACTTGGAACTAGGGATGGCTAGCGGTGCGCAATTGCGGGGTAAACCTGTGAAGACTTCAACCCACTCCGCATAATTTGCTGTTTTCTTTTAAAATAATATCTTTTTGAATCATTTGATAATTTATACCATCAAAAGAAAAGCATCACTGGTGCATACTAAATTACTACTAACATGACGTTTTCACCACTAATATAACGTTTAATACTATTGGATAGCCAATTTAATTATCACTTATGTAAGACATTTCCTCTCCGATACTAATATTTTAATTAGTTTCATTACTCTCCAATACAAAAATTAGTAGCTGAGATGTAGTATCTATTCGATTAGAAAAAAAATCCGTTTTAACTTCCTAGTGACATTCAAATGATTACTAAAACTATTTTTAAGAAAATGTAAAATTCTTGTCCAAAAAGAACAGCTAGCTGAAAAACATGTGTAGCTTAGAAACTAAAAGCAAGAAAAGAGAAATGACCAGTTAGTAGCAAGCCTTATACAAAATGTTTGAAGAGTAGGATTTGTGAGTGTACCAGGATCAACTCTCCCCTGCCCAGCTAAGAATGGAAAAGATTCTTTTCAACCCGCCATGCCCTTCAATCATGTTCTGCCGCCCCATGCCATCCCTATTTGGAACAATCTCCTATTCTTTCATTCCACATCAACCAAAAATTACAGAGAGGTTCATCACTGTAGTGTCTTTTTGTAGGGTTAAGAAAACATTGATTATCTCTGTTTACCAGTGTCCATTCAGACGTTATGAGAAACCATTCCACACGACGTCAATAGATGGTTATCTTGCTGTTTTGGGTTAGGCAATTCGCTATAGGGTCTTTAATGTCATACTTTCCAACAAAATATTGTGCAGACTTCCATCCCTTCGAGTAGCACACAAGAAAATGTGCACAGAAGCTTTAAGCAGATAACCAGTTGTTCCTCTGTTTGGACAGTGTAAAGGGGAAGGTGTTCTAGCGGAGCTATTTTTGAATAGCTATCATAGTAAATATAATATGACATTGAATTTGCTTCACCATTATTTTGCTGCCACATGTAGTGTTTACCTGTGCACTGGAAAATTGGTTTCTTAAGATGGATTTTTCCTCCTATACTTTGTCGTGATATGAAGCTATCATTATCAGATATTCTAACCAGTTCAAAATGCCCTGCGTTTGCCACATCATGTTTTTGTAGAATCAGCCTGTTAACTTGATGTTGTGTTGTTGTGATTGCTATTTACAATTGCTTTCCTGTATTCCTACCCGTCGACACTTTTTGTAGTTGACTGATTGTGCACATTTACTCTTGCAGCAAGGATACTAAGTTGATGCTATTTGGACGCCCTATATTTGTCTATCATTAGAGATGAAGGATTTGAGTACTTAAAAGTAGTTGGACATAACTTGTTTTGGGCTATGTGGAATTACATTTTTAGTCTATTTGTTTATCATGTACTGGGAAACACCACCGAGTGAAACATCCGATTAGATGTCTAATTTTGTTCCTGGAGTTTCTACATTTATTGATATGTCCAGCAAGTTTCTTAATTGGCTGAGATGAGTTTGATGTTGGATAACTATTCTTGCAGATCTAACACTTCTATTTACTTCTTTTCTACTCGATTGGACTTGATCTGAGTTCCAGAACGTTTTAAAAATGTTTTCAGTGCTGAGGGTCTATTGGAAACAACCTCTCCACCTTCTTTTCTGAAGAAACGGTAAGGGAGACGGTAATTGAAAGTACTATTACTCAGTTTATAGTGGAGTAGACTTGTTAGTTTATCTATTTCTTGGTTTGTAGTATAGTAGTACGGTAATTAAAAATGCATGGAAATATACCTCAACTTCTTTCACATATTCTCCAAATTCATTAGATTGAAATTTATCACCTCGTAATAAAAGTATTTATTTCTCTTGACGACTAAAAAGAGATAAATAAATAAATAGTGTTTTGACGATACTATTATTTGAAAAGATTTTTATCTCTAATTTCAACATCTTAAAAAACAAGGCATATGCATAAATATGCCCTTTAACTTGGTCTCAACTCATATTTATGCCCTCCAACTGTGGATGTGTACAAGTAGACACTTAAACTTGTATATAAAGTTGAACAAGTTAACTCATGCGTCATACGTGGCGTCCTATGTGGCAATTTGCATCCCTACGTGGCGTCCTATGTGGCAATTTGCATCCCTACGTGGCATCCTATGTGTATTATGCCACGTAGGACAAGTGTGTGTACTTGTTCAACTTTATACAAGTTTAAGTGCCTACTTGTGCATATCCAAAGTTGGAGGGCATAAAAGTGAGCTGAGACCAAGTTAAAGGACATGTTTATGCATTATGTCAAAAAAAAAAAAAAAAAAGACATTTTGAGCTTCTTCTAAACTCTATCAAACAGATTAAAAGTCCAACAGAAATTAAAGAACTCAAAATTTTCATTTCATTAATCACATTCCAATTTCCAAGCTTGATTTGATATTTTAGGGGGTTCAAATCTAGCTAATTTACCAATATCTTGTACTATTTCTATGTAGTTTGCAAACAAGACTTGGAGAAATAATAGAAAGATGAAAAGGAAGTGGGTCGAGAATTTTGAGGTCTCAGATTTAAATCTCAACACATATCAAAACATTAGATGATTTTTTCTCATTTATTTTAGTCTTAGTGAAAAAAATTACCTGATATTTATTACTGATAAAGATTTATATATATTTCGTAAAATTAATCGAGGTGCAAACTAGTCAATCCAAACACTACCATTATCAAAAAAGAAAAAATGCGAGAATGCCAACTAAAAGTGGACTACTACCACAAAAGCCAGCAAGGATGTTAATTATTTATCATCAAAACACTAAGATATTTATTAGCACCCAACGATGTGACCTAGTAATCAATGAAGTGGGTTAAAAATTATAACGTCTGAGATCTCAGGTTCAAATTTCAACGAAGACAAAAAACACTATGTGATAGGTATGCTATAGATTTAATCGATGAGTCCGCAAAAGCTGATCCGGACACTAATCATTAAAAAAGTAATACTAGTAATAATTTGTCTACTTCCTTTTTGTGTTATTTACGCATATATGTTTTTCAAAAAAAATTCTTTTTAGGAGTAAAATTCTCCCAGACACATGTAAGTTGGCCGGCTTGCACGAAAAATGCTCACAAACAAAAAACACTGAATTTAATTAATACAATTACATAGAATAATAAAGATACCTAATAAAAGTCAAACAAAGTGCCCTTTTACATTCATATTACACTACCAAAGCATCTCACCTCAATGACCAAGATATTATTGGTGGCGGAGTTAGAAATTTTATATATATAAGTATAAAGGTTAAAGATCGTTAAAATATAATATATAATATACTAAAATTTTGATTTAACTAAATCCGCCATAATCACTAATTCAAATTTCAAAAAAAATGAATTTTGTTGACCTTTTATCAATGTATTTTAATTGGATATTTCTTACTTTATGTTAATTTTGTGAGAAAACTAAAAAAAAAAAGACTTGCTCTACATTTTGGGACAGATTTAGAGTATCATCTACAAATTGATGAGAATCCAGAAGATTGTTCAAATCATATATATAAATTTAAAAATCTATTAAATATTTCATGGTAAATCTATTTTTTATTATATTAATTTGATATGATGATAAAAAATTATAAATTTTAAATCTTGAATTTGCCTGAACAACCAGGTCAAAGTTCTAATTTTACTAAAAGTCATCGTATTTTCTTAACTTCTCTTTCTTGGCTATCCACATGCTTACACTATTCCAAAAAAGAAAAATTCAAAGAACAAATAAAAGAATTCAACCATTTTCTTTTGTAAAATAAAATAGTTAATGATCAAAAATATATTTGAAATATTTCAATTTTTAAATTTTATATATGAGGCTATCATATCAAATATATGAGTTTTTTTACTAATTTATCATCAACTATTTATCAAAATTACACCTCAATTATTAATTGTTCACTTTTTCTACCTAAATCATAGTAGTATTTTAGGTAGGAAAAGTAAATAATTGATAATTGATGAGTGTTTTGATATATATATATATATATGATAATTCAGGTAAAAAAATTCACACCTGATAGTTCAGATATGAAACTCAAAAAGTCGAGATACTTTAGGTCTATTTTAACCTTTCACTTGAAATAAAAACATATTACGCCATCCGTTTCTAAATAAGTGGTTATTTTAGCTTAGACACACTCCCTAAGAAATTTACTTATCCCTAAAAAATAAAGAGTGTTTTTACTAACTTACCCTTAATTAACACTTTGAAAAAAATGCAGCTCTTTAATAATTTCTTGGATATATAAAAAAAAAATTTATTTAAAAAAGGGTAAAATCGAAAGAATATCTAAAACATCATTTATTTAGTAACAAAATAAAAAAGATTAAATAATCGCTTACTGTTTAGGAACGAAAAACACCACTTATTTTAGGAATAAAATGAAAAAGACTAAAGAATCACTTATTTAAAAACAAAGGGAGTAATTAATTTATTAATTGCCACTTGCTAAACATACTAACATATACTAATTGAAATGACTACTCCTCCTGCCCATATTAGTTGGGTACTATACCAAAAATAGTTGTCTCATATTAGTTAACCACCTTACTAAATCAAGAAAATATTAATTATTTTTTTTTCCATATTATCATTGTAACTAATTCTTTTTGAAAGTGTTCATTTGTAAAGTTTCAAAAAAATTTCTTAAGGGGTGAATATCTAAAACTATATTCTTATTTATTATTTCTTAATAAACGTGTAAAAAAAAAAGTGGTCAATTAATATAAAACGGAGATAGTAGTATACTAGGAAAAAAAAAAACTCGTTTTACTACTAGGCACTACTCCAACACTTCGTTTCTCCAACGCGTTTACACTCCCGACCCCACCATACCCCCCACCCCCTCTGCAAATTCGTCGGTCGTTTTTCTCAAACTCCATTTTTTTCATTTCTCCAAAAACTCCTCTCTTTTATCTTTCTATATTTGCTCCTAAGTTTTCCAATTTTTTTAGCTTTATTTGCTTCAGTACAAGTGAAAGTTGTCTGTAGATTTACTCTTTCTTGTTTTTCACCTTATTTTTGTGTGTCTTAATTGAATTGATTGTTGCTGAAGAAATTGAAAATCAGATCCAATTAATGCTAAAAATGCTCTCAAAATCACTTCTTGTTTTCTCTTTCTCTACCCCTAGCAGATCCATTCTCCTTTCTCCATAATATCTCCACTTTTTTTCCTACTTTTTTCACTTTATTTCTCTAAATTCTTAAGACTTTTTTTTGGTGGATTTTTGGTTCTACAGCATTTTCTCTTTCTGGGTTTTGTTCTTGGTGGGATTTTGGGTTGTGGGTGTTGAATAGATCAGTTTATTTCTCTAAATTCTTGACTTTTCTTTTGTGGGTATTTGAGTCTATAGCATTTTCTCTTTGTGGGTTTTGTTCTTGGTGGGATTTTGGGTGATTTTTTTTTTGTGGGTTTTGTTGTTGGAGGGATTTTGGGTTGTGGGTATTGAATAGATCAGTGTATAATGTCTGCAATGAAGAGTTCAGGTCAATTCTTTACAATTGGGTTAGTGACAGCTTGGTATTCATCAAACATTGGGGTTTTGCTACTGAACAAGTATTTGCTAAGCAATTATGGGTTCAAATACCCAATTTTTCTAACTATGTGCCATATGACTGCTTGTTCTTTGCTGAGCTATATAGCTATTGCTTGGATGAAAATGGTACCAATGCAGACTATAAGATCTAGGGTTCAGTTTATGAAGATCTCTGCTTTGAGTCTTATTTTTTGCACTTCTGTTGTTAGTGGAAATATCTCCCTTAGGTACTTGCCAGTATCTTTCAATCAGGCTATTGGTGCTACTACACCTTTTTTCACTGCTGTGTTTGCTTACCTGATGACATTTAAGAGGGAGGCATGGTTGACTTATGTCACTCTAATTCCTGTTGTCACCGGAGTTATCATCGCGAGTGGGGTATGCCCTTTCTATATTTCATCAAATTTGTAGTTGAATTGTAGTACTGTCTAATGATACTTATATCAAAATTGTAGTTGGATTGTGGTACTGTCTAAATGATACTTCATCAAAATTGTAGTTGAATTGTGGTACTATGTCTAATGTCCCACGTAGCGCTAAGAAGAAAGTTTCGACAGCCTATGATGAAATAGCACCAAACAAAAAAAGGCTGCTTGATCAATAGTGTTAGTAATTACTGAAGCTAATTTTGAGCTAGCTAGTGGATTGATGTTCACTGTAGCACTGTCTGTCTTTGAAGGTTAAATTAGTGTACAATGAACTCCATCCCACATATTTTGGATGTTGTGGCATCAATTATCTAGCTACATTCTATTACCAGTTGACACCATTTTGGAAAACTTTGGTTCCGGTTACTGTTTGTTAAATTCCGTTAGGTTCTTTGTAAAATACTAACTGATTTGAATCCATATTCTTTGGGGGTCTAATACTCTTGGTCTTTAATCAACTAGACTTTAAATTCGTGCTCTTTTAATATAATCGACTGAAACTTTGGGAATCATAGTGGTGATTCGGCTGCATACCACCAGCTTCTTAGCTCAATAAAGTCAGGTTATTTATTTAGTGGCTGCAGTATATTTAGAATGTGGCAAAAGGAATATCTTCTGAGCTAGGCATATAACAAGGACTGCATTGGTATTCTACATGACCAAGTTTTATTAGCATTTTTGTTTAAGTAGTCTAATTCTGTGGAAGAAAATCTACTGTGTCTACTTTAGAAACTAACATAAGTTTCTATTGCAATTTGTTTTCCTTTTCGTTGTTTGTTTTCCCTTCTTTCTTGTAGGGAGGTAGGGGTGGGATTGGTGGAATGTATAAGAGGGGGAATCTTTGTGTTAGCTGTGAAGAAATGCCATGAAGCCTCCTTGATATTACATGATCAAGGGTGTAATACTGTTTGTAGAACTGGTCCTTCTATATATTGTTAACATAATATGGTCAGATAAATTGTGTTATGATGAATGAATTTGCTAAAAGAGAAGTGTTTTAGTATTTATTTCCTTGTTATGGGATGTGGTTCTGGTCAACCTATGATTAAGAGCAAGTTCTTTCTTCAGGTTATATTTTTAACAGTAGCACTATCTTTAGGGTGTGAAAGAAGTATCTTCTGAGCTAGGCTTGCGTAAAAGATTGCATCGATATTCTATATGACTAAATTGTAGACGTTTCCTTCATCAAAAAATGTATTCGCAGATTCATGTCATTTGTGTAATGCTGTTAGATAAATTTATTTGTGTCTGATTCATTTCAATTTATCTTCTCAGGGTGAACCAAGTTTTCATCTGTTTGGATTCATAATTTGTATCGGTGCAACAGCTGCAAGAGCACTCAAGTCAGTGCTTCAGGGGATTTTGCTGTCTTCTGAAGGGTAATCACTGCATATATTTGTGTATTTTAACTAGTGAATCTGTAGCCAAATTTTGTTCTTCTTGATGTGAACATATTGGCGTAGGATATGAATGCTGAATATTTCTTTTTGAATCTAGGGAGAAGCTGAATTCCATGAACCTTCTACTCTATATGGCTCCTATAGCAGTTGTATTTCTGTTACCGGCAACGCTTATGATGGAAGAAAATGTAGTTGGCATCACATTGGCACTTGCAAGAGATGATAGTAGAATCATCTGGCTTTTGCTATTCAATTCTGCTCTGGCATATTTTGTAAATCTGACCAACTTTCTGGTGACAAAACACACCAGTGCCTTGACACTTCAGGTATTCTTCCTCATTCATAGATCATTGCTGCAATCTGATAAAGAGATTATGTTGTGATCTTTTCTCTATGAATTTCATGCTAACTCCACAAACTATGGTGGACCTACTTATTCAAAAATCTCGTCTCTTTCTTTGCTTCATCAAATATAGCTCGTCTTAGTTTGATCATTTGATTTTCTAGGAGGCATTTTCATTGTCTTCCTTGCTGTTCAGATTCTAACTTCTGATAAACGTTAAAAAATTTAAATTCCATATTCTTGGATAGCTTCTGCATCCGTAGTAAACAGTCTGCCATGGAGGTTCGATGTTTTCATCTATGATTTCTTTCTGACGTTTAGTTGCCATCAATTTGTTATTCCAAACACTTTGGATTCCATTCTATGCTGTTTTTTAATTCATTGTTCCAGACTTACAGTGCCAGGAATTTTATGTGTAAATGAATGAGCTTGCATTTCTCCCCTTATTCTTAGTAGAAACCAAGAAGTAAGGTGTATTAGGCAGGTGAATCAAACTTGGAAAAATTATACAAAAACCAATTTATGGATAAAGATTTTGGGGGTGGTGCTGGGCACCCACGTGAAGTTTGAAGAGGATTAGGAGTACTCAAGCTTAGCCCCTTGTAGGGAATTTTCTCTTCCCGTGACAAACCCGTTAATGGAGATAACTTTTCGTTTCAGAATGTTCCTGTGGTTACTTATTTAAAAACAGAAACGGAGAGTTTCACTTCAAAACTCATCCTCTTAGAGTTCGGTGGGGATTGTCGTGTAATGAACCACGAAAAAGAGTTATATGTAGGTTTCCACCTCCATACCTAAGAAGATGATCCCCTGTAATTAGCACATACATTAAGCAAAGAAGTGAAATGGTTCGTTTTCATAGAGTTTGGTAATATGTTTTAAACGATAATCCAGTGGTTTATATAGGAAGTCACAACATAGCAAAACTATAGTAAGATAGTCACGATTTGTCCTGAACTAGCTTTACGCAAAGGAAAGAGTTGAAAATGTCGCTGTTTCATGGTTTTGGGGAACATAAAATTATATTATTTGATGAAATAGGATATATTTTGGCCAGGAGAAGTTGAACCATGTAACTTTTTTTTGGTTATACGAAAGGTGCTAGAACTTTGTATTTGAAGCAAATTCATTTTCAGCATGGAAATGAAGATTTTTTTATTTGAGTAGGGAGAATTGGTTTTCTAGACCACTTGCAAATTTCTTTAGTGTCCATTTTACCCGAGATCTTCATTTTTACACATAAGAGATCTAAAAAGACCATTTTCTTCTATTCATTTTATAAGAGGGCAAGAGATCTTGATTCCTCGGTATGTACTTGAATAGTCTATAGTTATACTTTTCCCTTCAGTTATTGTGTTCTGTGATTCGCTGCATATACCTTTTCTCTTTTTGGTTTAAGGAGGAATGTCCCTTTTTGATCTCTTCTATAGATTCTTTGTCCTTATAACAAAAATTGCTTGTGTTTACAGGTCCTGGGAAACGCAAAAGGAGCTGTAGCTGTTGTCATCTCAATCTTAATATTTAAAAACCCGGTGTCGGTTACAGGGATGCTTGGCTATGCACTTACAGTTTTCGGAGTCATACTCTATAGTGAAGCGAAGAAACGTAGTAAATGAACATAGAAGTTCATCCCATTTGCGACTTCTGAATTAATTGTTTGTTCAAGAACTGATTCACTTTCACGAGGCAAGTTGCGGATCATGTTCTTGCATTTGATGCCACGAATTTTCTCCTCAAATTTGTATCTTTTGCCCAAAAAAACCTGTGAAACAGGCTTCTTCCATCTGTAACAGCCAAGAGACAGAAATAGGCTGAATAGAGCAAGTCTTGAGAAATGACTTGATTTGTCTATCTTTTGTCTTTATTCTTTCAGAAAGATTGTATAATTGAGACTACACACAATATGTTACTATAGTTGTCAAATTGATTTATTAATGAAAAGGATCTCAAAATTAGAAATTTATAAATGACTTGTTTTGTGTGCGAGGAAATAGATGAAAGGTTTTCTTTACACATTCTGTTATTTGTAAGTGGCTAATGCTTGGAGGACTATTGCAACTAAGGGTGTGGCCTAGTGGTCTGTTATTTGTAAGTGGCTAATGCTTGGAGGACTATTGCAACTAAGGGTGTGGCCTAGTGGTCAATGAAGTGCGTTGAGCATTATGACGTTTGAGGTTCATTTTTCAATAGAGACACGCTAGGTGATTTTTCCCCATCTGTTCTAGCCTTGATGGACAACGTTACCTGGTATCTGTTGGTGGTGGGAGGTGGTGGTGGGAGGTGGTAGGTATCCCGTGAAATTTGTCGAGGCGTGCGCAAGTTGACCGGAACACCACGGTTATAAAAAAAAAGAATGTTTGTTGCGCTATTTGTTGCTTATTTTCTCCGAAGTGAAGAGTTCAGCACTACCTGTTGTGTCTCAGCCATTGAGCTATTTGCCATATCCGTTTCAATTTATATGGCATAGTTTGGGTACGGTGTTCAAAAAATAATAATTAAAACTTGTGCTTCTTTGACATGTCATAACATATATATGATTATTATTTTTTTGGAACTTGTCTTATTTGTAACATTTGTGTAATTATGAAAGGTTGTAAATGTGAAGTTTAAGCTTTATGGGAAATAACCTCGTGCATTCGAGTCAAGGCATAATATTGAAAATGCTCATTGCAATAGCGAGCTTGGATCGAATTGCTATATCATCTGAGCTCTTCAAAATTGGAATAGATTCGGTAGAGTATCGCGAAATCTTGATGATCTTCTCGATGGGGAGTCCACCTTAAAATCTTTCACACTTCCGCTGCTCTCCGGGTATATGCTATCACACAAGGGTAGATTAGAGACTTCTAGTAAAATGTCCGTCCATCAAACAAAATACATTACATAGACCAGGAAGTTGGCATAATGCACTAAATTTTAATCAATTCATGAACTTCCACGAGCAGAATAATGTGCACCATCTTGCTGCTTTTCTCTCTTTTTTCTGGGTTTTATTTCCTTGAACTTGAAGAGGAGAATGTCAAACCTGTTGACAATTATATCGATAAATGTCGGAGGGGAGAGGAGAGGGGAGGGGCTTTGGATTGGTCGCGACGCCCTTTTTGACACCAGTGGGAGGATGTGTACTTACCTAAAGACGTCTAAGGAACGAGTTCTTTTGCTGGTGGTAAAAGTTACCCAGTAAGTTAAAAATTACCATATGATTGAACACTTAATAGTACCGCTAAGGGTGTGGTAAAATAGTTGTGATCCTTCTACCCTTAACTAGAAGTCTTGACAACGTCCCTGCCTACCCAGTGCAAATCCGGATTAGTTGAGCCAATTGGTTTTGGTTTCAGATACAGGATACCTTAAGCATTTAAAAGAAGAATCTAATAGTAATGCAACACTAGTTATTACTGATCTGCCTATTAGAGCTGCATCATAGACATATACAAGCAAAAAACATCCATAAACAGATAAAGCATTTTTGTAGTAAAATGATTAACTTACACAAATTCACTAGAAGTTCAACACATCATTTGATTATCTTTGACATGTCTATGTAGGTATATAAGCCACACTGATGTATTCTAGTTACCTAGCTAAACCATTATAAAGATATTTTCAACAACTCAACCGAAACGAAGATTAAAAACAGCATGAGAGGATTATTATGTAACAACACTCGTAAGAACTGCTTAACTTTCCCGCCAAAGGTCATGAGAAAACAGCAGGAACATTTAACATCCAAAAGTTAAAAGGGACAACGACAGGATAAGTTTTCACAGTTGTGGAAATCAGATCACACAGTAAACCAAAATGACACAAATTGGAGATATAAAGAAAAGAAGATGAAAACAAATATAAAAAGACCAAGCCCCCGGGGATAAAATAGTTGACGGAGATACAGTTTAAGAATCTGGAACAGATGCTGCTGGACGCTTCATTGAAGCAGACTTGATTAAATGATTGTAGCTGCCTTTCTCCTTGAAAAGCTGTGAAAAATGAGGTTTGCAGTATAAAATCCCATCAAGGGCAGCATAATTCGATGGATTTAAAGAGCATCCACCATGAGAACACTTGAAACACGACTTGTGGTAACTTTGGTTCTCCACTGTCACCTGAAAAAATTGGTCAATCAACTTAGATGTATGTCCAGAAATTGAAGTGTTGCACAAGTAAGGCCTATGGTTGAAAAATGAAAACTACTCCATTTCGGAGTTCTGAAAAATAAATGGTCCAGAAGGTACCCTTCAAAGTTCAGACTTACACTCTCAAGAAGATAAAGACAATAACAATCAGTAGTCAACATTATATACCTCTTCACTGCCAGAAGCCGGCAGCAGAACAGGGACATATGTTGTCAAATTTAAAATGATGAAAGGAACGCAAATCTCAAAAACTCGGGGATATAAACAAGTCAATGAATATGTAGTTCAATTTGAAAATTTCCAGGTTCGCAGATGGCTACACATTTAGATATCAAGAGAAGCACATGAGTTAGCAATAATCAGATCAACTAGCTTCCTGCTGCTGGATAAAATAAGCATATAGAAGGTTCAAACGACTCTTTCTTTTCTTTCTTTGGAATTATTTTACCCAGCGCACCGTGGACTTTACCTAATAAAGTTCAAGTTCTTTACTACCTTACAACTCAAAAGTGGAAGTTCGCTGATGTGAGACTGCTGAGAAGATGGGGTAGCAGCACACACAACTTACCTAGTAATTTCCGAGTTATTATTCAGTGGGATGTCTAATGAGGAAGTAGAACAGAGTGGTGGAGCACTGGATGACATCCTTACTTCAAAGAACTAGTAATGATCATTCTGTGAGTGAAAATGCTCGAACTTTAGGGAAATCAGTTCATCTATGCTTAAGTTAACTTTCCGTGAGTATTAAGAGGATAGACAACCACAAACTTATGATACTGGAATTTCTTACGTTGTTTATTCTGTATTTAATTTAAAGAAAGCATACAGACACATTACAACAATTTCAACCATTGTAAATATCTTTTAGCTATCATCCACTCTTTTAGGTTCATTATATTGTTACCGTCCTCCTGCAGCAACATAGCATTTTTCAATCCAGAGGGAGATAGTCCAAAATAGAATCCTCGCTTGCATATTTACACTGCAAAGCCACTTAAAAGCTAAATCTGCTTTCACGAACCACTAGAAAATGAATGAAGTTACAAGAATATTCCATGGTGCACAATATCATCGCAGAAATCAATTTCGAGGCCATCACTTATAGAGGAGAGAAACGAAATTATTTGACACACAAGACTAACTCCAAAACAAAAAAGTTATTAAAGCAATCAGCACTTCCCAAAGAAGACATCATAATAGGGTGAAATTCTGAGAATTCGATATTTGTACCTTCTCAAGTGGATAAGCCGTTTTACCACAGGTGGCACATTTTTCCTGAGTCCCAGAAAACATGCCGGCAGCCTTGCTAGGAGATCTTGTCTGTGTGACGAAAGCAAGAGAAGAGAGAATAAGAGGCACAACATTACATCAGATAAAAAAAAACACTATTCTTCTCTTTCAGTATGCTAATCTTAGGTATAAAAAGTTGCAAAGAAAGTTACCAGCTCTGGAGTTAACTTCTCAGCTGACTTCACAGCTATCACGAGTAAAATGCATCTTCGTATTAGATAAGGTAAATGGACTATAATATTAAATAAAGAATTAAGCAAGAAATAAATACTTACGGGATTGAAAGTTCTTGTTGAAGTTGCCAGACTCCTTGTAGAGCTGCTCAAAATGAGGCTTGCAATACAGAACACCTTCCATTGACGAGTAACTGCTCAGCTAAGAAAAGATCACATAAACGTATACCATCAGTTAGCATGCATCAACACCAAATCTTTCACATTTGACCTATACACATACTAAGACATTTTTTCCTAAATGATTGAGCCAGTAGCGACGCTGACGGTCAAATTACAACTCCTACTGCAGCATGCCCCAACATCAGGGTATTGAAAATTTACCCTTCGCCAATTTTCCAACTCAAATCACGGAAAAATTAGGATGAAACATTGTAATCTATCAGTTAGGGGTTTGCTCCACATGAAAAGTTAAGATTTTGAATCTTTGCTTCTGCCGGGGGGAAGCTAGAGTATAGCTTATGGTTCCGTGAATCCAGTAGCTTTGGTCAAAACCTGTATTTGTCTTAAAAATCCACTGAATATGTACAAATTATTAATTTAGAACCCAATAACTTAAAAGAACTAGAATCCCGACCCAATAATCTTCAACTCCTGGCTCCACCCCTGGCTTCTGCCTCAACACATTAAGAAAAACACAGAAATCTATGGCGCTCACTCAGCAAAAATCAAGTTTTAATCAATCAACTATGACTCAATCTCGAGTAAGTTGGGCTCAATTGTATCAATCATCTACATCCATTCTACTTTATACGGGCAAGAAAGAAACACTAGGTAATAAAAACATAGCAAGAAGATTATAATGTGCAAAACTTTAAGTAGGATGAAAAATTGTAATCTACTAATTAGGGGTTTGCTCCACATTTAAGGATAAGATTTTGGATCTCTGCTTCTACCTCAATAGATTCTTAAAAAACACCAGAAATCTATGTTGCTCTCAGCAAAAATCAAGTACTTCCTATGGCTAAATTCACAGTCAAAATTAGGAAGTTTTGACCATCGAAATCTGAATTATGACACACAAATTGGGACTCATAAATCAAATACTCCCTATATCTGAATTCACTGTCAAAATTAGAAAATTAGGAAGTTTGACTCTCAAAATCCGAACTATGACATAACTTTGGACTCATAAATAAGTACTCCCAATGTCTGAATTCACGGTCAAAATTAGGAAATTTGACTCTTGAAATCCAAACTCTGACACATAAATTTGGATTCACAAATCAAGTACTCCCTAACTTCATAGGTCAAAATTAGGAAGTTTGACCCTCGAAATCCGAACTCCGACACATAAATTTGGATTCACAAATCAAGTACTCCCTAAATTCATAGGTCAAAATTAGGAAGTTTGACTCTCGAAATCCGAACCATGACACATAAACTAGAACAGGAGTACGAATCAATCAATCAACTACGACTCAATCCCAAACAAGTTGAGATCGACTATATCAACACCCATACATCCAAAGCAAGAATATTATAATAATGTACAAGGGTTTAAAGTAGTTACCTTAAGAGTTCCTTTACAATGGGTACATTTGAAGCAAGATTTGTGATAACTAATCCCATCAGCTGACAAAAGTTCAACTGGGTAAACTGTCTTTTCACATGCCTTGCATTTCTGTTGGGTGCCTGTAAACGACATGACTTTCAACACAACAACAAAAAATTCTAGATCTGATCCTCCTTGAGCTCCTTTTCCTATAAACCCAGATTTAAATCTACAAAAAAACAGCAAAAAGTTAGAAAAAAAATAATAATTCAGTGTTTAATACTACTTCTCATTTTTTATTTTATTTTTTCACACCGATCTGATGGAACAATAGGGGGAAAAAAAGTATTAATGAAACCATCAGAAAGATAAGGTGCATACATTGGAAGAGAAAAAAAGAGTTGCAGATATTGATCGATTAATGGTGGAGAGAAGAATGTTTTTAGGAATATGAGCTTATAGAGAATATCTTAGTTGGCTTTCTTTGTTTTGACTATAATCATAAAAAGGTCTTTACACTCTAAAGTAATGGACAACATGTAGACTCGTAGGAGTATTAGAATAGACTAAACTAACAAATTATATTCCAAATATTTGATATTGTTTAATTGACACAATTTATTAGCAAAAGAAAATTGAAATTTGTGTTAAAACAAGTTTTTAAACATTTGTGTAACGATGAATTACTTTCTCTGCCTTAATTTATATGAAATATTTTGAATTGTGAGATTCGTACAAATATATTTTTAATAATTTTTTCATATATCTTTTAAATATTTTTATGTAGTTTTCAAATATATAAATTTTATTTCAAAAACTTCAAGATTTCATGCCTAAAAACTTAAACTGTTTGACTCTCGAAATTCAAACTGTGCCATATAAATTTGGATAGAGGGAGTATTTCATTAAGGGCATCCTGGTGCACTAAAGCTCTCGTTATGTGCAGGGTACGAAAAAGGGCCAAACCACAACGATTTGTTATACGCAGTCTTACCTTACATTTCTGTAATAGGTTATTTTCACGGTTTGAATCCGTAACCTCCTGATCACATGACAACAACTTTATCAGTTACTCTAAGGCTCCTCTTCAAGAGTATTTTATTAAGATAAAGAGAAATGCACCCGTTTGGCTATAGATTTTAAAGTTGAAACTTGAGAATATCAACTTGAAAATTCGAATTTTTGAAGTTATGTTTTTTAGAATTTGAAGTTGTGTATTAGAAACAAGCATTTTACTTGAAAAAAAATTGAAATTTTGTGAGCGCAAGTCCTCAAATTCAATAACTGATCTGATTTAATTTTTGGAAACTTGAAAATATATGACGATTAAATTCTTAAAATTTAATCAAATTTCATGATCAAATAGATATTTGAATACCATTTTCAACGCGTTAGGACTATATATATTTTTGTTACCCTTTTCCGTTTATAATCTCATCAAGCTATTCGAACATTAACTTTGTATTCATAGCAACTAACTTATTTAGTGAAATAAACTTGTATTTTTTTTGTTTTATTGGTTTGTCTTACTTTTTTTAAATTTATTTAAAAAATATATATCTTTTTTTTTTTGATAATTTTTAATTTTTAACTTTTCACATAATATTTTTAAATTGGATAAAAAATATAAATTATAGTTGTAGAAGTAGGAATAATGGCACCAAAAATAATATTATTTTCATAAAGTAGAAACTATGAAACAATTTCACGAATACCATCAATGTCTACTGAAGGAGCAACAATGAAAGACATTAATAAATACAGAAGTAGGTCACAAGATTAAATATCATTTTGGTACATTCTATACATCTTTAATTTAAATCACAAAAATTCAAAAAGAAAATTATTTTTAAACTCTATATTAAGTTAAAATATGACAAAATTAAAACGGAGAAAGTTTATATTTTTTACTTACTTATAAAGGGCAATAAACATGCAACATGTCGACATTTCTACTTGTATTGTCTGCTTGAATATATTTTTTTATACTTCATTTTAATTTGTTTATCTTTTTTTTAATCTGTTATATATTTAAAAATTACGTAAAAAGTAGTATAAATCACAACAATTAACAAATTAAAATATTTAAAAGACATAAAAATGTGACTGACTTTTAAAATTTTATCAGTACCTCATAAATTGGGACAGAAGAAAAAGTACTATAAATCACAATAATTAACAACTTAAAATATTTAAAAGATATATAGAAAATTTATTTGACTCTCGATATTGTATCAATGCCACATAAATTGGGGAACATGGAATAACATATATTATTTGAAAATTACGTAAAAAAATATTATAAATCACAATAGTTAACAACTAAAAATATGTAAAAAAATCATATAAAAAATTTGATTGACTATCTAAATTCTATCTATATCACATAAATTGAGACAAAATAAGGTGACCATCAAGAATAAGTATCCTCTTCCGCTCATTGATGACTTGTTTGATCAACTTCCGAGTGCTTCAATGTTTCGAAGATTGACTTGAGGTTGTGATACCATTAATTGAGAATAAGGGCTTCGAACATCCCTAACATAACTTTCAGAACTCGATATGATCACTATGAATTATTGATAGTATAATATATATTGGACTCGTACTAATATAAATTCTTTTATATCTAGTACATATATAAACTTTAAAAAATAAACCTAATGTATAATATGTGGAGAATCGGCCTTCGCATTGCTATCACATCGAACAATATTTTAGGTATGGTTTGGTGGATAATGTTTTGTCTTGCACCACTTTGTTTGCACATTCATATGTTTTATTCCGTTGGAGTTAAAAAAAATTATTAAGAAATTTAACATATAGAGAAATGAATATACAGAAAAAGTCAAGGAAATTTAATATTTATTATAAAATAGAAAATTGAGGAACAAAAAGTCGATGAATAAGATCAGTCCAAAAATCCGAGGAAATATTGATACAGTTTGTCAGTTTGTCAGGGTTTTTTTTAAAAAAAAATACGACAAAAATATAATTTTATTTCTTATATCTTTTGAAAGAAAATCGACGGAATTCCTCAATTTATTGTTTTGTTAAAAGAAAAACCGAGGAACTTCGTCAATTTTTAAAGTGCAAAATTACAGTTGAAAAGTATAAATAAAAACAATGAAAATGTTTCATCAGAGAGCATGTGTGGTCGAGCAGCATAATTGTCCAAACTCATAGAAAATATCTGCTTTTGATTTCAAATAGCTATATTTTTTATGTATATGTTTGAAAAATCAACCTTGTCCATCAATTTTTAAATCGAACGGACACGGTCACTAATCCCTCAATTTTAATCGACTTTATTCATCGATTTCATAATTTCGACGAGACAAATTTTGACGGGTGTGAGTGTGTCGGTTTGACATCGATTTTGTTAAAAAAAATTGACCCTATTTGTCAAAATTGACCCTCAATTTTTAACCTGTTTTGATGGAATTTTGAATTTTACGATTGAAAATTCACATTTTATTTTTCAACAAAAAGGTAAAGATATATCTTACTTTGTAAGTATAGTGTAATGTTTTGTCAAAAAAATTCAAATGAACCCTTTCCACCTACTTGATTGCACAAAAAAGTCAAAAATATGATCACTTATTTGCCTCAATAACCCTATCTAATTGGAAAAAAATAAATTTAATTGCATTAGTATTAAATGCACATCAGTGTTAATATGAGTTTAAATAAAGTAATATGATCAGTAAAAATTCATACAAATGATAAACCATTATGTCGTAATTTACTAATTTATATACACCGCTGAAGGAGTAAAGGGTGGTTTGGTAGCCAGTAAAGAAGTAGCTTATCCACATATATTAATTTCTGTATAGGTTATTCAATGTTTGGTAATTAGTTAGGAAGTAAATTATTCAAGTATATAATTAATCCGACATTTGATTTGCGATTTAAAAATCCGTATAACTAATACATGTATACGTTATGAGAAAATTAGTGTATTATCTTATGCGGAATAGAAGGTTAAATAGTTAATACATGTATTACTCGTATAACTAATACTCACATAACTAATACTTGCGTAATTAATACTTACATTACTCATACCTGCAAAATTCTAATCAACCACCAAACGAGGCCTAAATTCATAGATAAAACCCTTTTATCCACCAATAATAAAAGAAAAGTATCCACCTACCTTTATTATACAAAATCATCCTTTCAAGTTTAATAATAATGACATTAAAAAGATTAAATAAAGTGAATAATTAGATGGCAATTAAGGACAGACAGGCATCGCATGCAATATGCCTAGCACGTTATCAATGTTTTTTGTTGACACAATGAAGACTGAATATAAAACTTTACGTATCAACGAGGACTGTGTTGAAATGATAAATATTTTTTTATTTTTAATTAGAAATTTTGAATCCAAATTCGGTTGAAACATAATCGTCTTTATTATGAAGCGCGCTTTACCTCTTAATGTAAAAACCTTTTGATGCAAATTTTAATTTAATCAGACTCTAATATAAATATCGAATATCAAATACGAGTAAAAAATTAAAAATTAAAATATAAAGCTTTACATAAGGCCCCTTTTGCTCGAATTAAACTTGCAATTATTATTCAAAGCACCTAAAAGAAAAAAGTGGAGAAAAAGGAAATCATATCGTAGCAAGAGGGTGATTCAGAATTTGAACGTTACGGGGACATTATTATTTTTAGTATGTTTAAAATAAAGAATCAGTCAACCCATAAAAAATACGAATTGTTATAGCTGAGACTCAAATCTAGATTACACGCTCATGCTCAAGGGCCTAAGGGACACAACGACCAGATGCCCAATTTGATAGATATATTTGAGGAATTCTTTTAAAATATATGATAGTTTTTTAAGATACACATCTATGTATATGCATAATTTTTTTTCGAAGTTAATGAGTGTTCGATTATCCATGAACTCCCTCCTAAATCCTAATAGGGTAGGCCCGTCCCTGATTTAGTTATTTCCCAATTTTATTAAATATCAATTAATCCATAATTCTACTATTAAATTTAGCAATCACTTACACCTCAATTTGTCTAACCAACTTTAACTAGGAATTATATCTCAAAAATTATAGGCCTTTTTTAATTGTTAGCCAAAATTTTATAATCCTTTATTTTATTTTATTTTTCATTTGATGTTCAGTATCCATTTTGAAGCCAATTAACTAATATTCGCATCGAAAAGTTTCACTTTGAGAGGTAAAATATTTTCTACTAAAAGCGACTGAATGGGGTCGTTTAGTAAGCACTTATCACTTTACCACAACCTAAATTTAGAATCCTTTATCTTCATCGTTTACTAAGCAAACCAAATACTCCACGACTCTTTTACTTTGCAAAGTACAAAATGCAAAGCAAGAATTTTGTCCTCTAACACTTAGTTATTTTTTATTTATTTTTTGGTTTTCAATTTAGTGTTCGGTATTTATATTGGAGTCTGACTAATTAAAATTTGCGCCGTGTAGAGCCCTTTCAGAGAAAATGCTTCTTACCAAGGATTTTTTCATACTCAAAGCTCGAACCTGAGACTTTTAATTAAAAAAGGAGCAGCGTCATCCACCTCACCATATTCTTTTGTGATGTCACTGATGTGTAACACTTAGCTTTGCTTTTACGCTTGTGAGTTCCTTCTTTATGCTTCATCTTTTAAATTTTTTTACCTCTCTTTTCATACCTTTTGACTTAAATTTTTATATTGAAAATTCTTTTGGCATTACTCTAGTTTAGATATCTAGAGACCTTATTTCAAAAAAAAAAAAAGTTCTATTTTTTGTTATAATAAGTATATGCTACTTAGTTTTCTAATTTTAAGATTTTCAAACAATTATTTTATTTTATTTTCATTTTTAGTTTTTGAGTTTTTAGATTATTATTTTGGGAAGTTAAATTTTTTTCTTGGATATTTCTAATATTTACTTTATTAGTTATTGTGAAATTTATAGAATTCGATCATATTTTTAAAATAAAAATAATAATTCAAAAAACTTGAAAAGGTTATGTCAGAGAAAATTAAGAGCCCACTTGGATTTATATCAAAGGAAAAGTACATGTATACCCCATAGAAAAAAACTATTTACAATTAAATACTTCCTTACAAAAATACACCCTAACTAATTATTGAAAATACTTTCTTCCCTTATACTTTTTGTAGTTATTTAGCTCCCTTTTTATTCTTTTTATTTTTTATTTTTTATTTTTATACTTCTTTTTATTTTTTCTTCTTTTCTCCTTTTCTTTTGCTCGTTTTGTTTCTTTGTTTTTTTGTTTCTTTGTTCATTTTTTTTTTCCCAATTTATGTTTTTTTTTTTTTTACACCATAATCTGAGTCATCCCCATTTTTACTCTCTTTTGTTCTCCTTTTTGATTATTTTTTTCTCTATTTCTTCTTAATTATTTTTTCTTTTTGACTCCTCTTTTTTTTTCTTCTTATTTTTTTTCCTCCTTTATTGTTCATTTATTTTGTTCACAAATCATGTTATTTTTTATTTTTTATTTTTTTCTATCATCATAATTAATTTTGGCTCCTTTTTTTGTTTTTTGTTTGTTTTTTATTTTTTTTATTTCTTGTTCCTTTTCTATTTTTTAATTTTTTCTTTCATAATCTATTTTTATTTATGATTTTTTTGCTCTTTTTTTTCTCTATATAACAATAAAAGATAAATGATATCGTAAACACTCATTCATATATTTTATTTTTTCTACTTCTTTTTTTTCTCACTTATTTCTTTATTCTTTTAAATTTTTTTCCTTCTTTTTACTTTATTTATCTATTTTTCTCAAATCATATATATTTTTTTATCATATCTAATTTCATACTCAATTTTAGCTCCTTTATTTTTAGTTTTTATTTTATTTTATCTAATTTTATTTAATTCTTTTTTCTTTTATTATTTTCACAATCTAATTTCATTCACACTAATTGAGATCTGCTCAGTCTTTCAATCTGACATTTTTCAGCTCCATGATACCATCACACTATATCGATATACTGTGATGGTATCATGAAAAACTATTTCAGTCCTTCAATGAGACACTCCTTAGTATACCACCGTTGTATATCTATATACTGGAATAGTATCATCCATCAATGAGATAATCCTCAGTCATCTATGATACCATCACAATATATCTATATATTGACATGGTATCATGAATAACTGTTTTGGTCCTTTAATGAGACACTACTCAGTATACTATCACAGTATATTTACATACTGACATGGTATAGTGAATGACTAATTTAATTCTTCAATAAGACCCTTTTCAATCCTTTATGATACCATCACAATATACTCATATACTATCATGGCATCATTGAGGTTTGCTTCAGGCATCAATGATACCATCACAATATATTTATATATTATTGTGGTATCATTGATGTCTGCTTCAATCCTTAGTGAGACCTCTATGATACTATCATAGTATATCTATATACTGATATGGTATCATGGAGGATTGTTTCATACTTTAATGAAACACTCCTTAGTATACCACCACTGTATAACTATATACTGGAATGGTAGCATCCATCAATAAGACAGTCATCGGTCCTCTATGATACCATCACAATATATCTATATATTGATTTGGTGTCATGAATAACTGTTTTAGTTCTTCAATGAGACACTACTCAGTATACTATCACATTACATCTATATATTGGTATGGTATCATGGAGGACTACTTCACACTTCTCAATCCTTCATAATTCTAACACAATATGTTTATATACTATTATGGTATCATTGAGGTTTGCTTCAGGCCTCAATGATACCACAATAATATATAGATATATTATTGTGGTATCATTGATGTCTGCTTCAGTCCTCAGTGAGACCTCTATGATACTATCATAGTATATCTATATACTGATATGGTATCATGGAGGACTATTTCAGGCCTTCAATAAAACACTCCTTAGTATACCACCACAATATAACTATATACTGGAACGGTATCATCCATTAATGAGACAGTCCTCGGCCCTCTATGATACCATCATAATATATCTATATATTGATTTGGTGTCATGGATAACTGTTTTAGTTCTTTAAGAGGCACTACTCAGTATACTATCACATTACATCTATATACTGGTATGGTGTCGTGGAGGACTACTTCACACTTCTCAATCCTTCATAATTCTAACACAATATATTCATATACTATCATGGTATCATCGAGGTTTACTTAAGGCTTCAATGATACCATCACAATATATCTATATATTATCGTGGTATCATTGATGTCTGCTTCAGTTCTTAGTGAGACCTTTATGATACCATCATAATATATCTATATACTGACATGGTATCATGGAGGACTATTTCAGTCCTTCAATAAAACACTCCTTAGTATACCACCACAGTATAACTATATACTGGAACGGTATCATTCATTAATGAGACAGTCCTCGACCCTCTATGATACCATCACAAAATATCTATATATTGACTTGGTATCATGGATAACTATTTTAGTCCTTCAATGAAACACTACTCAATATATTATCACATTATATCTGTATACTAACATGGTATCATGGAGGACTACTTCACACTTCTTAATCCTTGATGATACCATCACAATATATTCATATACTATCAGAATATTATTGAGGTTTGCTTCAGGCATCAATGATACCATCACAGGATATCTATATATTATCGTGGTATCATTGATGTTTGTTTCAGTATTTTAGTATTTTTCTTATTTATTTTTTATTGAAGTCTACTTATTTAATTATTTTATTTTTATTAATCTAAAAATTAGTTAATATTTTTATCTCTGTATTTTATTTTAAAAAGATAAAAATATAAAAAGAGATAAAAATTAATGAGAAGATCAACTAACAAAAAAACCGAAAAAAGAATTAAGAAAAAAAATGAACAAAAAAAACAAAACAAAATAAAAAGGAAGGAAACAAATAATAAAAATGTACCAAATAATATCTTTAATAAAGGATAAAATGAGACAAAAGATAAAAATAATAAATAAGAAAAGAATAAAAATAATTAATGATAGAACAAAAATAAATATTGAAGTACATGAATAAATAAGAAAATGATAAGAATAATAAATGAAAGGATAAAAACAATTAAACAAGGAACAAAAGTAATAAAGAAAAGAACTAATCAATAAATAAAAACACAAAAAAATAAATAGAAAGAAGCAATGATCCACGTGCAAAGTAGTAAAGTATTGCAATTAATGCTTGTCAAGAAAAAGACACGAAAAATACAAAAATAAAAAAGAAGAAGAAGAATTTAATGTTGTAATTAATGTCAGTGAAAAGTAGTCATTGATTAATGTTGACAAAGCATTTGATGTATTTGAGGTAATTTGTTTTGTCCGTATGAGTATTTAGTGGAATTAGTTTTGAAGGGGACATAATCGGGTAATTACTTTCATTTTGGGTCCATTATGTGTACTTTTCTCTTATATCAAGTAGGATTTTGGATAATATTTTGATTGAAGTAGAAGGAAAGCTTGATGTTGAAGTTGAAAAATATTACTCCATAACATAAATTGAGTCAAAAAAACGAACACTTTAACGTAAAGTGAGACGGATTAAATTTTTTATTTTAATACTATACCTCCACGATTTTTTAGTTTGTTTGCCTACTTGATACGAAATTTAAGAAAATAAAAAGACTTTTAAATCATTTGATCTACAACTAAAGATATGCGAAAAGTACCAAAATCTCCTCTAATCTTATAATATTAAACATGTCACGTAAGAAGAGACCGTTTTGAAACAAGTATTTGAAAAATCCCCCCAAAATTTTCAGGTCAGTTTTCCTCCACTTTGCTCCAGCAAAATGCTTATACTCTTCAACCACATCACCCAAACACCAGTTCTGCAATTTCCTCAAGCACCCAAATATCTACGACTTGTTTTAGATCATAAATTTTAAAAAATTTCGTTTGATCTTAAATTCTGCGTTCAATCAAATACCTTCGCATAAATTAAAATAGAGAAAATAACACTTTCACATAAAATGAGACGGAGAAAATACCGACACAAAACAATATTCTAACATTACAACAAGTGCCAATGGTCAATCGAAAACAACCTCTTTACTTCACCTCTAGAGGTAAAGATACAGTGTGCGTACATTCTACACTCCCCGGAGACCCCACTTTGTGTTGTTGTAACAAGTATTTGAACATCAAAATTCCTCCAGAAATTTGAGGTCAGTTTCCCTCCACTTAGCTCCAGCAAAATGCTTATACCCTTCAACCACATCACCCAAACACCAGTTCTGTAATTTCCTCAAGCATCCAATAAGGCAACCAGTTCGATGTTTTCCTTGCTTGCAATGTACTAAAATCGGGTAATTTCTCTCATCGATTATCGCCTTCAAAGCATCCTTTATAATTTCGATTCTGCTTGCAATAGTTGATTGATCCTTTGTTCCATTGATTCCGAATTGGTAAAACTTGATGTTGTGTATTCGTAGAAATTCCATGTTTTCTTCTGGGTAGGGTTCTGGACATAAGTATACGATAGAACGGAGATTGAGCGATTGGAGGAAAGAGAAATTGGAAGGATGAGGGAATCCAGATCTGTAAATGTAGTTATTTTCCACTGCGGAAAAGTTTGTTGGTGGCAGAAGTACTGAGAGATCATCGTCACCATCTTCTTTCAAATCCATAATCATACTCATATTTCGCTTTCTATTTATTTTTCCGAACTGCTTAGCGTACACTCTACCCTATCCAGACTCAACTTGTGAGGTTACACTGGATATGTTGTTCAATCTCAACAAATAGCCTCTTTGCGGAGGGTCTATCGAAAACATTCTCTCTGTCTCAATCCAGAGGTATATAGGGGTAAGGTTAGCGTACACTCTACCCTTCCCGACCTGAAGTTACACCGGATATGTTGTCATTGTTGTTGAATCAACAAATAGCCTCTTTCTCGAGGGTCTATTGAAAACAATCTCTCTTCTCCCAATCTAGGGGTATATAAGGGTAAAGTTAGCGTACACTCTATATTCTCTAGACGCAGGATTACACTGAATATATTGTTGTTGTTGTTGAATCTGAACAAATAATATGCGAACGAGCAATCGCCATTATCGTCCTCATAATGGTTCTACGAGGGCGGCATGGAAGTTGCAATGAAGGGGGCCAGGGAAAGGGGGTGTTTGGATGATTGTATAAAAAAAAGGAGAAAATTGAGAAAAAGATTTGTGAGAGTTTTCTTTTAACTTCTTTCCATTAGGAAGGCGTGAAAGTTGCATGTAGGGCTTGGGCGGTGTTTGGATGATGATTGTACAAAAGAGCAAATCAAGAAGTGGAAAAAAAATACGATTGGTGAATGGACTGATTTGAGAAAGCAAGATGTATATTATATAGTTTGATTTTGGAAAATTGAATTTGAGTTGGTTTATGATTTTGATTTGATAACCTAATCCTAAACAATTTAGGATTACTAAATTTGATTTATATCCTAACATATTTTGTTCTAATAAAATCAATATCGCCACTAAGTTTTTTAGTTGATTGCAGCAAAATAAAAACCACAATGAAAAAGGAAAAAGTTTTCCAAACACACATATATATTTACATCTCAGCATATACATTGACAAAGATACATAATATTTGAACGATTTTACAAAAAAATATCTGCACACATTTTACCACATAAACTTATTTACATCTTAACAAAGATACATAATGTAGCACAAAACACACAGAAGCAAGACTGCAAAAGCATGGGAAAAACCTTATTTCCACAAACAGAACAAAAACAAAACAAACTCACAGTTAGATAAATTCGAAACGCATAAGTAGCTTGACAGAATTGTATTTCTCTCCCTTGCGGTTGTGGAGTGGTACTGCACGGATACCTTGTTTTAGTTCTGTAACAGGCAAACATGTTTGGCCAGCAAAATCATCTTTTTCAGACATATCATACTCGTGAACTTCTATGCGGAGTAGAGCCAATTCAGGAACTGTTAATGGGAACTCAAATTGTTCATCCCAAGTTGGTATCCAATTGTCCTCAAGAGTCTTTGTTTTCTTCATTACAATATCAGCAGGAACTCCAGCAATTCCTATCTGCATATTTATCGCAAATACAGAATTTAAACAAGTAAATTAACCAAATAATAGCAATGATAATGAAGGTTAAGTATATCCATCTACCCTCGCGTAGAAGTCTGGAGGAGAGTATGCATCAAAGTGTGTGTGTTCGAAGTCATAATACCATCCTTCACCCATAAATACGGTGACCTGTTTAATTCAGTAAGCCTTGGATTATTTGCATCAACATGATCAAACCATACAGAATCCAATAAAGCCAGTGATAAAACTAGATCCCCTCGAGTACCTTCAATGTAGTTTTGACTGGCAAATTTGCTTCAGGATCGAAGACCTCATTGTTGGGACCTGGTTTCAATAGTATATCTGGTTTCTTAACATATCCACAACCACCATTGGCTCTGAACATACCATGCATCAACCAAAGTGATCTTCCATAACCCTGTCACAAAACTTTTGCTTATGCATTTTCCTGGAGAGACTATGATAAGCGAATTTATAAAGAAAAGGATATTGGGAACAAATAAAGCTATATAGTGAAAATTGACCTTAAAGGGGTATTGTTGCGGGGGGGGGGGGGGGGGGGGAATAATTACTAGTATTAGTATTAGTATTGTTACTCCAAGTTCATTTCATGACAAATCATTTAAAATATAACAGATCCCGAGGTTTCAATTCAAGCTGCTATATTATCAGGTCTCAGATATTGGAGTCACAGCATGCAAGTGTGAAGAAAGCTTCAAATAAATTATAATGTGATATGTGCCAGACGTCAAAATGATCACAAGTGTAAAGAAGTCCCAGGATTTATATGCATGCTTGGGGATAGGTAATTGGGTTGTGTTGGGTATATAATATTTATAACTGCTATGTCTTCACTTTGCGAAAACAGAACAAAGATTAACAGTTCACTCATTTCCTCTAAATCAGTTGTTACATCATGAAGGGAAAGCCACATGTGAATCTATCTTGTAATCATGAATGTAAAATCAGCAGTGGTCTAACCAGGAAAAGGCTCACTGAGATCACACACTAAGCTCTATTTTGTTTATCTGACATTGTAGTTTATGAGAATTTAGTTTTTCCTACAGAATGAGTTTTCTCAAATTTATTAAGGCACGGCAGAAAAGATTAACTTTTGCGTTATAATTTTCTCTTACGAATGCTACCTCTTGCAGGGATGAAGAAAGAAGACTAACCTGCATATTGAATGCCACCATTTGAGCTCCATGTGTCCATGCAACAAAAGGATTGTAATTGGATGAGTCAAAACGTATACCCTTTGGGTATATTCTCAGAATGTTCCTCTGAGTGAACCTGTAAACATACCATAATTATGCACATACAGAGACAGTCTATTACATGTACATGGCATGAATAAATTGGTAAAACCTTAGAAGGCATACACACGGGTGATATAGATCAATTACATGGAACATTTATGACAAGTAAATCTGCTACAATATTCCAGAATTTTGAAGTATTAAATGAGTTGGATTGTGTCATCTGAAACTCCTTCGATCACACATGACAAACAAGAACACCGACAACGACAATGATGACACCTCAATCCCAACCTAGTTGTGGTTGAAAAATCCAATGTCCATTTCGCTCCATTTGCACTTGTTTTATTCCAATAATCAATAATATGGGGTTCTCACGTTTACTGCAGGCATACAAATCACTAAAATGAATAAAAATATCCTTGCAAATAATGAAGGTAATGCAAGTGTACCTGTATGCGTAAACCTTAATCCCGACTAGTTGGTATGTCTATATAGATCTTTTGTTTCAATTGCTTTTTTCTTTTTTTGCTATGTCTGCTTAATTTCCGACAGGTTGTAGGTCGTTTGGGACAACTTCATTCACTTGTAATTTTATGTCTAGCTTGTCCCTTTTAACACCTTCGTCATTGAACCTAAACACCTACACTGATTGCTACATTTTAGGCCTAATAGGCTATGACCAAACCATCTCAAGCAACCTTCCCTCGTTTGATCACATAAAACAAAGTATACATCAACATACTGATATACCTTAGTGACGAACAATGCCCCCCCCCCCCCCCCCGAAAGACACAGGAAAAGGCAGAAAGTAAATGCATGCTGGGGAAGCAATTGAAGTTATCCACCTGTCTAGGACATTGACAAAGAACAGGGTTACACTGTACACAGTTAATTTGATGGATGGAGCAAAATAATATACCTGATAATTTCTTTTCCGTGAGTAATTACAGCCTTTCCAAGTTCTTGCTCACTCAAGCTAAGTCGTCTCACTTTATCAGGATCAACCCTCAGCCAATCAGACAGTCCACCTTTCCCCTTTCCAGCATGAATGGCAATTAAACGCTTGTATTCTGGTGCTGTATTTTGCTGCGAGGTGGGATCTCCTTCATCATCATCGTCAACTTCTGCTTCATCAGAGTCATCCTGCTTGGAACAGTGTCAGAATGTGGGAAAAATAGAGTTGGATTGAAGAAACTGACATTCTCAAGTGGGTCAAACTAATTGGTAAGGCATTCAAAACACCTTGTCATTGTATCTGGCTTTAATGTCTGAAACTTCCCTTCCCCAAGCTTCTGTATCATCTTGATCCGTTCCTTTCATTGTGTCTTTTTCCTTAACTTCCTTCGCCTGGAGATATTCTTTGGGTGGCTTAGTTGATATCAGAACACGTCTTTTCAGTGTTTCTGGGGATGGAAACTCTTTCAAACATGAATCGGGAGAAAACAGCATGTCTCCAAATGTTTGAGTGATCATCTAGTATTTTGCCACAAAAGCATTATTAGGATCAATAAAGGTCGTATCATATTCAGGATATGAACATACACACCTCCGCTGTTTTTGCCTGAAGATCTGTAGTTAGATGATCTTCAAGTGTTATTACCACAGGATACTCAGATACAGAAAAAGCATGTTCCTTGATAGACTTCAAACATTTGATGAGCGCAACTGGAGTGGTCAATGTTCTGTATGAAAAGAAGTACACTTACAAACTACAAGAAGAATGAAAAGTACAAGCACAATAGAGAAAGCTCAATAATGGAGACGTGTTTTTGTGACCCAAAAATTTCATGAGAAGTATAGTCCAAGAAGTATGACATGAAATTCAAATTTCCAATGCTAATCCAGCAGAAACATACACAGCAAAGATTAAGAGCTTTTTCCTTTACTTTTTGTTCTTTAAAATCTTACTCCCTCCGTTCACTTTTACCCGTCACGTTTCGCTTCATGATAGTCAACTTGACTAATCTTTGGAGCTAAATTGAATTAGATTAATTCAATATTTTAAATTTAAAATCTAGATATTCGAAAACTATACGAAAAATACTATAAGTTGCAATCATTTTCATATTAATATGATGAAAAAATATATCTTAGAATGTTAGTCAAAGTCCATGTTGTTTGACTCTCGAGAAGCGAAATTTGCAGATAAAAATGAACGGAGGGAGTAAAAGATCGGGTGTTTATACACACTGATCTGGCTTGTAAAAGTATGTTACTTAGCGACAACTTTCAATAAACTCCAAAGGACAAAGCTGTTGTTATTTGATTATTGTCACCTACACAACAAACGTAATAGTTTTCTGATGCATGTATTAATCCTCTAATTAACCATAGGGTTCTCAAGAAAAAATGTAAAGTTCAGGCAACTTTTTACTCAATGGTCAGTTTGCAGATCTCTGAATTAAATCTTAATAAAGAAACTAGGATATTCAAGCATCAATGACATACCCTCCATGCAGAACTTCCACATCATCTTTAGCGGAATTTGGCCATATATCCAATTCAATTACTCTTACACCTTTGTGCAGGGCCTGTATTATGGGGACATCACTGCAATCACTACTCAACTGATTCCCAGTTAAATAAGAATTATGGCCTGTGTATATGAAGTAATGTGACAAAGGCGCATTCATATCATGGTGAATCTGAAAAAAGAAAAGGAGAATTTATTACTGAAAAGATCAAACATCAAATATGCTAATTTAAATGTTTTAAAAAAAGATTCCAACTGGATTAGCTGTCATTTGCATTCTGTTACTAAGAACATGTCCATACAAATGGTAGAGGGAGGTTCCCTTTTAGTAACAACATAGGACAAGTAAATAAAAAAAAACATTCCATATAGGTCAAATCCACAGGAGAAGCACCTGCTAATCAAAACTAAAAGCTCAAATACTTCGCATCCAGAATTACACGGGGCTAGTTAATTTATATGCAAAAAGTCCTCTTTAGCCCATTATAACTTGCATCTTCTAAACAGGCATCCAATTAATCACTCAGGAAGTCTATTTTCGCGCTAACTTGATACCAAATTATGCCAGTTATATTGCTAGGTTGAACTTTTATCCTGACTAGATGCAAGTGTAATTGTGTGGAAGGATGTTAATTAACTCATGCAGGGTAAGGAATAGGATGGCATGTGACCTCAGCCCTCAGCTATTATGCTTGGCCAGTTCAGTGTTCAGTTTTGGTTTTTGTTTTGTTTCTTTTTGACTTCTTGATTTGTATTGTTCACTTGCTAAATAAAATACTTACCAAAAAAACAAAGCATTTGACATTTGGGTGCATTTGGTAAGAAAGAAAATCTTCGTCATCAAACATATTTTACCATGAAAATTAGTTTTAAATTAATTTCCTGTACTTGGTCATGTATATATATTATATATAATGTACGGCAAAGGGTCAAACTGCTCCTTAATATGGAAAATGGAACAATTTTTTCCCTTCATTAAAAAAAAGTTGTCTTGTTCCTATTCCTGCCGCTACCAAAGTGGCTTGATTTTTACCCTTATGAGCTAACGGTAGCAGCTAAAAAGCAAATTGCAACCATTCACAGCGATTTCCTACAACTTGAGATTGCAAATATGAATAAATCAAGTAAACAACTTTGTGACTTTGTAAGAGAATAAACATCCATAATTAAGTTAGGATTAAAGTTTTATATATTACTAATAATTTATAAGGGGGAAGGGATAGGGTATATAAATAAAATATTGAGTTAGCATTTTAGAATATTAAATATCGATAGCTTCGTCAAAATCAATCACAGGAAAATGTATTTTCTGACATATCAAGCACATTATTACGGACAAAATCTCAATCACATACAATTGAAAATTCAAAAAAAAAAAAAATATATGAAAAATTCAAAATTGAGCAAAAGTATGTAATTCTTACCCCAAGTTTAGGATTAAGAGGAGGATTAATATCAGCAAAAAGATATTTGAAGAACGCATCAAGATGAAGACCTTTCCGATGAAAAATATTAAGGATCTTCAGTTCATGAAGATTATTCATAATACCCTGAGCATCCTCCAATGTTGCGTTTTCCTCCTTTTGTACCTCAATTAAAAACCTATGAAGGTTCTCTGCATTCATCACTCCGTTATCGGAGTATTTATTGAACAAATTCTTCACATCCGCCGGTGCCTCGGCGGCGACCACCTTGAACCGCCGCCGGAAACAGAAACAGACTCTGTACGTCTGTTTGGACATTTTTTTGATAAAGGAGGAAAACGGAAAAAAAAATGGATAACGGAGAGAAGAACCTGAAGGGTGTAGAAATGAGATTTGTTTATTTATGTGAATATGGTGACGTGTATAACCGTTTTTTCATTATTTTGCTTTGGAAGAAGGGAAGGTATAAACGTTTTTTGGTGGTTAATTTATTTATTTATTTATTTATTTATTACGCGTATAAAAAGAGTACGCATGATAGAAGCTAAGTGTGTGGATTATGTGTGTTAAGATATTTTCGTTGATTTCCATAAGTATGTTGGGACCATCGGAGGTCGTGATGATATGGTAAATACTTCTCTCTTTTTTTAAATTAGAAGTCTTGAATTTGAGTTTCAAGTATGAAGTAGCAATAAGTAAGAAATGTTTATCGAATGGGAATATGGAAAAAAAAGTATGTCGAGACTATCTGAGATCGTGGTGGAGTGGTGAGTACTCTTTTTTCTTTAACCAGAAGTCACGAATTCGAGCCTAAGTATGGAGTCGCATTTGGTAAGAAATGTTTTACCTCTAAAATGAGATTTTTCGGTCAAATTCTAATTAGTCGTGCTCCAATAAAGATATCAATATCGGATGGGAAAATGGAAAAAAAAAGAGTATGTGGGGCCTACCAACCCAACTGACATTATTGGATTGGGCCAGGTTGATAAATGCTTAGAGTATACTTGCCTAGGGATAATATTTGGGATATTTTATGGTGCATGTGTCTGCAGGTGGCAAATGTGCACCCTCCAATTGAAGGGTTATTTTGCCAATTCGAAATTGCTCAATTTTGCTACCCGTTATAATTTGGGAAAATTACGTAGTAAGGTAAATATGTGATATGTATTTACTGTACATAATCTCAGATTCGATGGTCTCGAGAAGGTATTAGTCATCAGTGACCATACTTTCGTAAAATCATCATATTACAGAGTTATACTTAGAATTTTGTAGCAAATCTCTCCTCTCTCTCTCAAACTCTCACTCGCTTCTCTCCTTCCTCGCTCCCCTCTCTCCCGTAATTGTCTCCTCCCTCTCTATCTCTGGCCTGAATTGAAATCCAATAAGCAATAAAGGACCTGGGATTCAGATGAAATATTACTGAACAATGAAGATTAGTTTCCTACCTCAGCCTCCTCTTTTGAAGCTTCATATGCTTCTTTCCCCACGCCCTAATCACGCTCTTGCTCTTCTTCATGTTCATGCTCCTCTTGAACAACCTTTCTACGTGGTGGAGACCTCTCTTCTTCCTCTTCTCCTCTTCGATTTCATACTCTGACTCTCAGTATGCTTGAACGAGGGAGATATACAATATTGATACAACACATGATACAAATGTATAACAAGGACAAACTACAGTTGAATACATTGATATAAATCTATAGCTAGTTGCAGATGCACTCAAATACATTGATACAGAGTGAATACACAAAGAAGAAATACACTTGATATCATTATATTTGTTGATAGACTCGATACAATTGTATTTGTTGATACACTTGATATAGAGTGAATAAACAAGGAATATATACACTTGATACAATTGTATTGGTTGATACGAATCAATTGTATTTGTGATACAACCTAATACAATAAATACAATATGTATTCATCCCCTCTCTCAAATCTCGCTCGCCTCTCTCCTCCTTCTAACTGTAGCTATAAATCGTAATTAAGCAAATAAATCTTTAATTAAGCTCAAACTATAGTCATTTTTGAAAGTTTCTCTAATAATTTCGGTTCATTTGGTATCTTTGCCGTTAGCAAATTATCTCATATTTGTTAACAATTACATGCACTTATTATTTTCGTCGGGTACGAATAAGTATCTTGTATCCCCTCACTAATTATAGGAGCTCCTTCATTTGCCAATTCCTAATTAATTTTAAAACCACAACATTATATCTTTGAATTAATTAAAAGTTAAATATATTTAATCGAACAATAAAGAAATAAAAACTAAATAACAGCAATAACACATGGATTTAGATCGTTATTTTCCTTTTATACTACTACTAATTACAGTATGCCAAATAAGTTAATATAGTTACACTAAAAATGAAGCACGTATCTAGGATTTATAATGTTGCTGTCTTTGATTGTTCTGTTTGCTTAAAACCAAAAGTCCTACATGTTTAAAGTGTCATCAAATTTAATATGTAATAGCTATTTAATTAGATCTGACGTTTTACCAATAATGTTGATTAAAGAGGTTTGGTACAAATTAACCACACTTAATATATCGGCACCCCTCCCCTCCCCCTTTTTTTGGTCGACGAGGTAATCACAATTGCTATCTTTTGAATGCGCACAAGGTAAACTTCATTCCAGTGTAATAACTCGCAAAACACACAAAAGACATAAATCGCCTCAGACAAGTCTCGTACAAGACGACCAAGACTGAGACCCTCCCCCAATTTGAGAATCATATGCTCAATCAATTCGATCACCCTAGAGATTTTATATAGCCCACTTAATGAGGTGAGAAAGTCATCGATTTCACAGATTTTTAAGACCAACTCATGTAATAATTGATTTTGAAATTCCATGTTCATGTAATTAGTATGAGCTTAATGAACTTGAAGAGACTAATTATTGGCTCATTTACGTAAATTGTCCTCATTTTAGGTCATTATTTAGATTTTGTTTCAATTTTTAGGAGTTGTGCAAATATAATCTTTGAAAAAAAATACCCTTACGAATAGCGTTTGACTCGGATCTAATTAATGTTTGTTCATATATTATTCAATCTTACCGAAATAACATTAGACTGTCGTCTAATGTTTGTAGTAACTGGTACAATTTTAAACCATGATCAACATATTTTCTCATGAAATTTTCAATTCGTTCAAAAATGGAGCTTTAGACCGTCATATACTTAAAATATCATAAATTGCAAGCGAAATTTAAATTTTTTTTTGCTAAACGATTGTGCGAAAATTTCTGCAACATAATTTTGGGAATTATTCCTTGGAATTTCCGGAAAACCAAGAGTGGAGGATAGAAGATTTGATGAATAGGGAAAATGAATTACTTTTAAAAAGATTTTTGCTTAGGAATAAGGGAAGGTATTAATGGGTTTGGTTGTTAACTTATTTCACTTCAAAAGAGATTTCAAGTTCAAAAAGTAAAGTTTGTTAAATAAAATAAATTATTAGAAGAGATTACTTATCATTTATTTTGGATTATCATTTAATTTTAAATGGTATCGAGTTTAGGGGTGTGCGTCGGTCGGTTCGGTTCGGTTTTGTATATTATCGGTTTGGTTTATAGGTTTTCGATTTGTCAACATGCAAAACCGATAACCAAACCAATAAGATATTCGTTATCGATTTTCGATTAATCGATTTTGGTCCTTCACGGTTCGGTTTTTGATTTAACCGATAAGAAAATGCTTCTATAATTTTTTTTGTTTTCTCTTATTTTCATCTAAATATATACACTACCTTCATGCATAAATGTCTATACAAATTACAAGCATAAGCATAAGCAAATTCAAATATGTTATTATTAAAACAAACTTATTTTCGTTCTTGTTAACTAGCAAACTTGAATGCAGTAGCAACACTAGCAATCTCTCAAAAAGAAAAACAGCACTGATAGGTAGAACCCACCAAACCAACGTCTTTAGAAAGAAAATAACAACACTAAGACAACAACTATAAAATGCAAAAAATAATAGGGAATATATTTAAAATCTAAAGTCACTATTATAATTATGGATAAAAATATAGTTTTAATATAATCTTATTGGGTTATCGCTTTAACCATTAACAAAAACCTTAAAACCAAAATCGAACCGATAGCCCAATATTTTTTTTTTTTACAAAACCGTTAAAAAACCGTTAACCCAATAACTCGATACCAATAAATCAATAATATTTTTATCGGTTCGATTTATTAGTTAAGTCGATTTTTGCACACTTCTAATCGAGTTATATGAAAAAAAATGAGGCCTTAATAGCATGAGTTCTAAAAGGACTTGGACAATTCAGCCCAACCCTACTTTAGTAGAGACTTGGACTTGGATCAAGTTCATTTTGACGGCTCTCTCTATCTAAGAGTAACACTCGTAACTTATGATTTTATATTGAATAATTTTCCTATTTGATGATAGATGTGTAGATAATGAAGGTAATATCTTAGTACGATTTCTTATTTATTATTGCTTTATTTTTATTTTCCCATGATACCTGATTATTTCGATCATAACGAAAGATTCAAATTTGTACTTACAATTACAAAATATTCAGATGATTATGATGCGAAAGAGAAATTATTACGGCAATTTGACATTAGTTCCCAATTTATAAGTTCAAAATTCCAAAATAACCAACACGGATTAATAATCTGAAATCGAACTTTAAAAAGCCGAACCAAACCGAATTACCCAACATCAACAATTGCTGGTATAAGTGGCAGGCCCAAATAGAAATCATTTCCAGAAAGAAGAGCCCATATAGAAGCCCAAGGGAAATATACTCATAGTTTAACAGATGGTCACAAATATTGGCCCAACTTTGAATTTCCGCTTATTGGCAAATATTAGCCATGTTTTGAAAAATTTGCATGAAATGGCTTTTCGGCCAAAAATTTAGCAAAACATAATCCAACTATATAGTACCCTCTCTCTCTTCTAACTTTCAACTAAAAATTCTCCTTAAAATTAACAAAAAATCTAAAAACTAAAACTAGAATTGTTTCCTATTAATTGTTGTGCAATTATTAGATGTTTTTAATAACTTTCATTATATTTTTTGAATCGTCTCTTTTCCTTCATATTTCTTTTAGTCAATTGCTAGACTTATATGTATGTAAAAAATTATGAAGAGATATTAATGTGATGTAAAAAAAAAATTAATTTGAGAGAAGTAATAAAAAATAATAATTTAATCAAATTATTCTCTATTTAATATTCTTAATGGGTATACGAAAAAATGACAAATAAAATGATTCAGAGAAAATATTATTTATGATTTTTTTGATATTGAGCTCCATAGCCCCTTTACTTCATATTATTTATGGGTGTTTGATACTGCATTTTTATTTTGAAAATTTTTGTAGGAAGTTTGAATGTTTTTATATATATCAATTTTTTTATTCTAAATTCAGGAGTAAGAGTGATTCTTCTAAGAAACGTGTCAAAAATTAAATATATGAAATATGAATTTATATAGATTGATGCAAAATTATATAACAATCTAATGTATACGTCTTCAAATTGAATGTATACGCAGCTGATATTATTTTATACACAATTGATGATATGTATAAAACCCTGGACATATGTATTAATATGCTTTGAACGAAATATGCTTTAAATGAAATATATATTTTTGACGTACACATCAATAACTGTGCAATATACTTATGTATGTTAATAATGTATACAAATAAATATAATTTATGTATATATATTGCAATTACCGTATACATCAATTAAATTTACAAGTCAATTTTTATGAATAAAATTTTATGTATACATGTAACATAATTAAATTATTTTATGTATACATTATGTAGTTACAACTATAATTGTTATTAATATTATTATTATGTATATAAATAAAATATAATTTATATATACATACTGCAGTTATCGCATACATCAACTAAATTTATACGAAAATTATTTTGAATATATTTATGTATACAAATGGCATTTCAATTTTTTTTCTACGTATACATTATGCATTTGCAACAATAATTATTGTTAATATTCTAATGTATACAAACAAAATATAATTTATGTATATATTACAGTTATTGTATACATCAATTAAATTTACACATATAAATTATATTTTATTTGTATACATGGGAAATATATATATATATATAGTGAGTGAGAGAGAGGGTAGATAGGAATAAAAAAATATTCATCATTTAAAATGTGCATAGAGAGAGAAGGAAAGAAACAAGAGAGAAAATACGTGTGAGAGAGAGAAAGAAAGAGAGAGAGAAAATATATGATTTATTATTTAAATTTAGGAATAAAAAAATATTATCCCTTAAAAAGGGGTAGTTATTTGTTACTTGATATTTAGTGCCAATTAATTAAAGGGTTTTTTTTGCTAATCTTTTTTTGGCTATAAGCTGCCAATATTTTATGAGTAGTGTACTTATATGTCAATTCCTCGTTACAAAACTAATTCATATAGAGTGAGTTCGATATCATTTGTGCGGGAGAATTGGTTTTGGGCAACTTTCAGAAATAGCATAACTATAGGCGAAAATAGGCTAACATAGCAACACTTTCAATAATTACAATCTGTAGCCCGTTGTATTAATTTTCGCTGGTACCCGCTGTATCAACTGTATGCAATTTACTGTATTTGATATAAAATACAAATACAATAGCTAATTAATGATTGTATTCCTCTTGTATTTTGTATTTTCACATCTCTATCTCTCGTTCAAATGTATCAAATTTATCAGTATTTGTATATAAATAAGTATATGCATCGTTTATATTTTTTAGTCTATCATATACAAATACAAATTTATCGTTTATATCATTTGTATTTGGATTGTTCAAGTTGTATCAACGAATACAATTCATATCAACAAATACAAGTCTATGAACGAATACAATTCGTATTAACAAATACAATTCGTATTAACAAATACAAGTGTATCAACGAATACAATTATATACAAAATGTATCTTTTGTATTTGAATGATGCAAGTTGTATCACCAAATACAATTTGGATTAATGAATACAAAAAACAAGCATAAAAAATACATAAAGCAACAAATGTATCCACGAATACAACACAAACCTCTTTTTTTTCTTTTGTTCCTCGAAAGAGAGAAAAAGAGAGAGAGAGAGGGAGGCAGCGAGAGAGAGAGAGAGGGAGAGGGAGAGGGAGAGGGGGAGAGAGGCGAGCAGAAATAGTGAGAGAGAGGGAAGCAGAGGCAACGAGAGAGAGGGAGAGAGGCGAGTAAAATAAGAGAGAGGGAGGAGAGAGTTTTCCAAAGTATTGCTATTTGGATAGAATTTGTAATTAATACAAACTTAGGCTATGTTGGCTAATTAAGGTTTTAAGTATGCCTATATGTGTAGTTTTTCCATTGGTTGGGCTTTTTAGGCCATTTATAAAAAAAAAATCTAGTTTTATAACCTTTTTACAAGAGATCTTTATTTTTACACTTAAGAAATTTAAAAAGACTATTTTCTTCTCTTCATTTTATAAATGGACAAAAGATCTTAATTCATCCATCTGAGCTATGCATCCCCAAAAAAATGTAATAGTAAATAAGGATCGGTACGGAAAGTGGCCGACACCTCTTTCAATTTGATGATAGTAAAGAAGCATGACTCTGTATAAGGCTCGTATCACATATCAAGCGAAAGGAAAAGGTAAAATCGCACGTTAGAACTCCCCCAAGAAAATAAGTCCACGCATCTTCACTCTCCTCCTCCTCGATTATTTCGAAACCCCAACTGCCTTGAGGAGAATTAGACTGCTCATGACACTATGGAATGTACTGATGATGCTGGTGCCGTTGATCGGCGATGGCCTAAAAGATTAAAAAAAACGCAATGATGAGAGGTGAATATAGAATTTAATTAGAGTTAATTATTAGAACTGTTCAAAATCGAACTGTATCAATAATTTGAACCGAAAAAAGTATTACTACTAGTTATTTACTGTTATTGAATTATCGAATTAACGATTTGGGAATGATCTAAATTTATATGATAACCCACTACCATGGAGTATGCTAAATCAACTAACAAGTAACAAATCAAGTGACATCAGTTTGATTACTTAATGTATCAAGTTTCAAAGTTAACAATATAAAAGTTACCTATGCAGCTATGCTACCATATATTTTTAATGGTGACAATGATCCTTGCCCAAATTGATATCGAATCATCCGATATCTTATCCGTTCGGTAACAATTTAGCATATTTCATAACTAATTAACCATATCGATAATTACAAAAATCGAATCAAACTACACCATGAAACTTCTTAGTCAATAGATACAGGACGAGTGTGTGATTTCAATCAAATCCTAATTTTATAAATTCATAATGTGTAATAATCTGGATTGAAAATAATAAGTTTAGTTGAACATACCGAATCTGCTCTAGCTTCGCCTCTACTGACCAATTACGCATATACAACTAGACTTCTCTATGACAATCATCCTCTATAACAATATTTTAATATAATAATTAAAAAAAAATTGAAATCGATTTTTCATATTATTCCATATTGTGTATTCTCTATAACAGCACTTTGCTATATCAGCGTCCTTATAAAGAAGTTTGGTTGTACATGGATAGGGAGAATCTAAAATCCTGGGTAACGGGTTCACGTGAACCCAATAATTATTTTCCAGATCATGTATATATATAAAAATTTATTAAATATTTATGTGAACTCAATTATTATTGTAATATTAACTTGAGATTTACTATAAAAATTCATAAATTTCAAATTCTGATTCCGCTTCCGTATATACAAATGCACTTCTTTAATTCTAGAAGGAGATATATGGAAGGTTGGTAGAATGGGGCTCACACAATTCTTCCGCGTAAGCGAAACTTCTCCGTGTATAATTCGTGTATACATCGATGTCATTGTTCCTTGTTTAATCAAACTTTGTGTTATACACTTTTTATTTCTTCCATTTGTAAAACAAGACAAGAAAAAGATAATATTCCAACACAGACAAAAATTAAAGTGACTGATTAATTAACATGAGATGATCAGTACTATCACACTACTAAACAAATCACTATTTTTCTACTAAAAAATATTCAGTGGCTTTTCTCACAAATATTCTGATTGAATCGGTAGAAAAAATACAGTGGTAATCATGTTTTTATATGAAAAAATTAGAAAGTTTCACATTATTTCAGTGAGAATCTGTTTTCTATCATACATTTTTTCAGTGAACTTGTTCGATGAGAAATGAGTGAGAAAATCATGTTTATAGCATAAATTTTCCAGCAAAACTTCTCAGTGTATACATCGATGTCATTATTCCTTGTTTTATCAAACTTTAGGTTATACTCTTTTTATTTCTTCCATTTGTATAACAATACAAGAAAAAGATAATATTCCAATACAGACAAATATTAAAGTGACTGATTAATTAACATGAGATGATCAGTACTATCACACTATTAAAAAAATCATTATTTTTTCATTAAAATTTTTCACTGAAAAATATTCAGTAATTATTCTCACATGTATTTTGATTGAAGTCAATGGGAAAAGAAAATATAGTAATGTTGTCATATAGAAAAATAAGGAAGTTTCTCATTATTTTAGTGAGAATCTGTTTCCCACCATGCACTTTTTCAGTGAACTAATTCGATGAAAAATGAGTGAAAAAATCATGTTTATAGCACAATTTTCCGTGTAAGCAAAACTTCTCCGTGTATAGTTCGTGTATACATCGATGTCATTATTCCTTCTTTAATCAAACTTTGGTTATACTCTTTTTATTTCTTCCATTTGTAAAACAAGACAAGAAAAAGATAATATTCCAACACAGACAAAAATTAAAAGTGACTGATTAATTAATTAACATGAGATGATCAGTACTATCACCATTTGAATTATTGTATGAGTGTTAGGTTACACTAAGATTTTTCTTGTGTTACGTGTGGCTGAAATTCCCCAACAGTCCCTAGCTAACACTCAAAAAATATCAGTTGGGCCCTAGGTGTTTTCAACTTTTTAATCAAATATTATGTTGATATATAAGGTTTTGATGGATCTACTTTTTAATCAAATATTATGTTGATATATAAGGTTTTGATGGATCTACTTTTTAATCAAATATTATGTTGATATAAGGTTTTGATGGAAGTTGTTGCATCAATAAGGTCTTTATCATATTGTTGATACATTTTGAAAAAAAGACCTGACCGACATATTTCAATGAACTTCGGATGTGAAATATATTTTGGGTCGGAAGTGTCTATAATTTTTTTTTGGAACCCCATGATAACCCGCAGCCGTTACAACCTCTGCCTTCGGGTGAGCACTCTGTACGCATTGAGTAAACCCCCCACTATGTAATAGCCTGCAAACCACACATGAGATGTAAACCTCACTAGACAAGTCTTGTGCGACAAACTCGACTCAGAAGACATTGAGGGGGATGTCTATAAAAAATTTATCATGTACAAACTAAGGTGTTTAATTGAAATATGCCATAGTTCGATTATTTTAATAATGTTATAATTTAAGTGTTTAAATAAAATTTATTGGAAGTTTACTTATAAATTTAACAGGTGATCAATATCTAACAAAGTATAAATTGGTAATTTGGAAAACATAGTTGATAAAGAAATTGATATTGAACTTAATTCAACCCCAAAAAGCAAGTTTATGAGGGAGGATTGCGCAAGACCATACAAGAGATCAAATTTCATACGATGTGGGACTCCAAAACCCGCTGCACGCAGACATCATATCCCCACACGTCCAGGACTGAACATCTGAAGCGTGGATAATATAAGACGCGGGGCTTAACATCACGACACAATGAATTGATGAGATGAGACTGATTCTGATACAATAATGATAAAAGAAAAAAAATATTGTGCCTCACTCAACTCCAAAAATTAACTTTTGTGAAGGAAATTATCAAAATCATATAAGGAAACCAAATTCCCATACAATATGGGACTCCAACAATATAACTTAGGGGTCGTTTGGTACATCAGATAAGATAAATAGGGATATTTGATGAGACTATTTTATCCCACCCTCCATATGAAATAGTAATTTTATTATTTTAGTATAAATAATGAGATAAAATAGTCCCGAAATTAATTAATACCTTATATTAAATACGAGATAAAGTTAATCTCATACTTTATTTCAAAATTATTTTTCTTATCCAACTAACTAAATGACACTTACTGTGCAAAGCTGCACTGATAAGTGACAGTAAAACATGGGAGTTAATTTTGTTCACATTTTTTTTACATCATCCGTGTATATAATTTAAATTGATAACCCTAAATATATTTATATAATATAGGTTTTATAAAGCAGCATTGTGTCCTCATTAAATTTTTTACATCCTCCCTTGTTATTCTCAAAAATATTCTGTCTTTTAAGTTAAAATAACTCCCATCATAAGCAACTGCACTTTTACATAAAGTACTCCTAGTATATTATATTGGATCAACTTCTGGATATATACAAGGAGAATAAAATAATTTAAAAAAACAAAACACTAACTAATGTCATATGCATGCTAAAAGCCTAATAATTATTTTATCCTTCTTTTTAGAAAAAATAATAATTAAAAGTACGTCATTGCTTTTGTCATTAACACAAATGTCATAAGAATTGCGCACACAAAAAAAAGATCATGGATTAGTTGACAAAAACGAAAAATATCTCATTTTTCATGGGGTTGAATTACATATATAGAGCCCTTAGCTTGAACTTTTTATTTTCAGTCAACGAGTTGGAAATACAGATTTATATTGAATTTATGATATATATATATATAATAGTAATGTAGTAAAAAATATTTACGCGATCAAAAACACTTATAGATAAATTCTTGATAAACATTAATTGGTGAATTGTAATTAACATGTGATATTCACTAACAATATAAGAAAGTATTTACATTACTACTGTATATAACTTAAATTCACTTATATTCTACAAAAGTTTGAATTCACAAGCATTAATGTTCTGGTTACATTGAAATTAACAACAACATGCGAAATGGAATAAATAAAGATATTTCATGAATTGAGATATCTCATAAGGTTATTTATCGTCCCATCTTTTATATGTGATAATAATTCTATTATTTTAATATAAATAAAGAAATAAAATAATTTTAAAATTTGCCAATACTTTAAAAAATATTATATAATCATATTCAATACTTTATGGGTGTTGACTCAAACAGGCCAAGGCCAAGGCCAAGATAAGACACCTTCTCGATTTCCTTCACTTTGCAATAGTACGACGATTCTTCTCTTTACAAGTAGGCTTGAAGCTTAATCGATTTGAAAAACTGAATAGATGCAAGAAGACTGAGGAGGCGCTGAAATAATGAACGGAAGCCTCAATAAAAAAGAAGATTAAGGTCGAGATAGTCTTAGAAATCAAACATAAGATAGAGTTAATTTCCAATTTTACCGTGAGATTACTATCATCCCATGTAATGGATATGTATTTTCTCGATATAAACATCCAAAATTTTATCTGACCCTGCCCTACCTTGCCCTGCCCCGCCCCCCGCCAAGCCCTTTCCCTGTTTATGTTTTCTTTCATTTTCTTCTCTATTGTAATGTAAAAATTCATTTAAACAGCATGATCAACGGCGAATTATATTGTACAAAAGGAAAATTAGTATGTAAATAAACTAACACATGCCAATCGTTTCATGCCTTTAGAGATCCTTCACTAGGATTTTTTTCCGGGGGTTTATTTAGTATTCCTTCCGTCTCAATTTAAGCGACACTTATTCGGATTTCAGGAGATAAATTTACTAATTTTAATCGTGAATTTGAATATAAAGTTTTAAATTTTTTTAAAAATAAAATTTATATATTTGAAAATTGCATAAGTAACTGTACAGTCACAATAGTTATAATTTAAAATATTTAAAAAATACATAAAAAATTATGATATAAAAACTCATTTAATTCTCAAAATTCAAGATGTACCACATCAATTTAGAAGGGAGAATTGAAAAAGCGGGACTTCGGAGAATGGCCTTTGTTTTGATTACAAAGGAGAAAAAGACAATTTATCAATTTTTCTTTAAAAAATATTTGATTGAATTGTTTTTTTGTTAAATTTGCCAAAGTATCTTACTTTTTTTTTTTTTTTTTTTTTTTGTTGAAGATTCTAGATTCAGATTTTCAAAATGTGTGAGAAGCTACAAAAAAAAAAAAAAAAAAAACTTAGGTGGCATATATAGTTGAAGTTTTTCAAAAGTTGAGTATGAAAGTAAGTTTTGATCAGTTTCTGGAAAGTTTGGGTATACGTAGCAGCCTTTCGCTTTCTCAGTCAACGAGTTGGAAAGAAAGATTCAAATTAATTATGCAAAAATAAATAAAAATTATAATCTCTTTGTTACTAAATAAATGACATTTTTAATTTGATTACATCATTTATAAAATTACTCATTTCTAAAAATAAATATTATTTTTATCAACTTACCTTTAATAAATATCTTTAAAAAAATATAACTCTTTAGTCTTTAGTAATTTCTTGATTATGATTTTTTCTTATTTAAAGAAGAATAAAAAAAATAAAAATATTATCAATATTTCTTTGATTATTTAAAATATTCTTTTATTTAAAAATAAAATAAAAATATTAAAACACAACTTATTTAAGAACGAGAAAGTAAGTTGCATCGTGGGAAGCCAATATGTAACATGTGGCAATTCATGCTTGGAGGCGCCGTTGGCCGGACTAGGGTGTAATCGCTAGGGATTAAAATATTTTTGAAAATATTTTTTGATTTTTTCATGTTTAGATAATTAAAATGTTTTGAAAAATATATTTTTAGGAAGACAAACTTATTTAAAATGAGCAAAATGATTTCTCTAGTGAAAGTAAAGAAAATAAATTTTACAAGTATAATGTTTTACATTGATTGTGTCCTCTCAACCACCAACGTAACACACGTCATCTTTACTCGATCCTTGTAGCCCCATCCCAGTCACACCACTCCTCATCTCCTATAGTATTTATCTATATTATATATAAATACTTTTATAATAATATTTTTATTTACTCATTAAACATAAGAACATAGGTAAAAAAACACTTATTTTGCTAGAAAACATTTTCTAATATAACACTTTCCAACCTCAAAGAAAAGTCAATTTTATTTATTTATTTCTCTCCATTTTTACTAGGGCCTTTAATTTGCTCCCTCCCATCTCCTTACTAAAAAAATGAACTTCCTTAATGTGCAACATATACAATTGTTTTCATGTTTACCCCTATGATTTAGATATGAATTATTTATAAAATTTATATATGGTCAAGAGTTTCAGAGTTTTCCTTTTCCTAAATAAAACTACAATAATATATATTTATTGAAGATCATATATTTAATGTGTTGATTTTTTGTTTGAATTTTATGTATTTGATGTGTTGACTATGTAATATTACTTTATTGCACTATATTAATGAAGAAAATAAATTGTTAGATTTGCTATCTGCATTTGTCAACGACTCTCTCTCACATGTGACCCATGTAGAATTGTACATTTCACAATCAAAGGTGTGCTTTGGCTTCATTAGTAAATTAGATTGGACAATTATATTTCTCCTTAATTGCATTTTCTTTTCTATTGCAATGTTTGAATGAAGTCATGAGCATATAAGATGTTACTTTAAATTATTGATAATAACAATAATAATACATAAATAAACACTTAAATTTGACTTCAATTAGCAAGTATGCATTCCAACCTTGAGATTAGCTTGGTTTCAACTAGCAACTCTACACTTTAACTCGTTTTCACTATGTTTCATGGACACATGATACTTGATGTAACACATAACTTTTGGAGGCGTCCAGATGATTATTTTTGTAAGTTGAAGTGTTCAATTGACCCAGTGAAGACAAGATGAGGTGACTAGATGTGCAGTACTCGAAAAGTTGGAGTGCTTACCTATCAGCTGAGGCCAAGTTTGAGTGTCTTTTATCTATTATGGCCTGACTTATTCATTAGGCATATTACATAAAATAAACACCTTAACTTGATCTCAACTAACAACAAATATTTCAACTTTGAAAATGCACATCTACCTCAACTCGTCCCCATATTGTGTCTCGTACGTGGACACCCAATGTAATCCATAAATTTTGGAGGTGACTGTTTTATCTCTTCTTAGATTTACTCATAGAAAGTTATAAAAACTTCTTGCAAATTTATTTACTTCATTTTCTTAAAACCAAAATTATTTTGAACCAAATAAAGAATGCTAAAAAGTCAAATAAAAAAAGACTAGAGGGAATATTATTTAGAAAAGTTTCCTCTGTGGAGAAGTAATGCCTTCTAGAAGCCTAATATTCTCCAACTTAGGTTTCAAAAAACGTCAGCCTGTAATGAAATTTCTTTGTTGTTTCTCTTAAAGTAAGGCGTAAAAGTCTTATTTTGCTTTCCATATTTGCCTTGTTATTATCTCATTTACGTATGCCATATTATCATCCTTTTAAAATACATTTGTCTTTCATCGTTAAATTCTCAACTACTCCAAAAAAATTGTGGCGATTAACGGTGCTTTACCACTAGATGTCTCGTTAATTATTTGCCTTAACAGATGTCGAAGAGAACCAGCTAACTCGATCTAATATCTTTCTTCACACTCGTAAAATTATATGCTTGTATGATAGCTTGTAATGGAAGGCAACTATTTTTGACGGATTGCTATTTTATGCTACGCCTCCTGCCTGATCAGGGTTTTTACCGTTCGACTGTTTGCTCCTCTTTTAGGCTTGTGAGTGATATTTCTGCTCATTATTGTCACCTCTGAAGTTCTTGGCACCTAAGGATTACAGTGATTGAGGTGGTCTTGCGATAGGGTAAAATAGTGAAAAGAAAATGGATAAGATGAATGGCCTACGAAAGATCGTTTGAATATAGTGATTTTCGTGTTAATTTTTTGTGTCATTTTTGCGAGTGTCATTAGCTAGCTAGGGTGAAGTAGTGATGGATTGATGGTGGTCTTCAAATGGTGTTTTAGAAAGATTTAATTGTTATGATGGTGATTGATATAAAGTAATGATTCATGATGACTCAGGAAACAAAATCTACGGAAAAGGGCCAAAAATACCCCTGGACTATCTGAAAAGGTTTAAAAATACCCCTTGTTCATCTATTTGGCTAAAAATACCCCTCAGTCCACCTTTTTTGGTCCATTTTTACCCTTAAAGCTAACACCCCCTTTTTGTATTAATTTTTATTATTATTATTTATTACATGGCACCTCTCTATTGGACAAAATTAAAACCCCAACCCACCAAACTTTTCCCTCCTGCCCCAACCCAATTCCAATGCCCCCATGACCCAAACCCATTATAAAAATCTATCATCACACACACAAAAAAAATTTCTCTTTCACCTGAACATAATCCCATTTTCTTCTTCTTTAAAGCTTAAAATTCAACAATTTCAAGGCTAAAATTTCGGCTCAAATGTTCTGATTTCTGCTACAATAAGAGTATTCGTTTCGGTCTTGCTGATAGCAGAAGTTTGTGGCACTTTCGGAGCAAATGCAAACCGAGTTGCATCTAATCAGAGCTGATCCTGTATCGTTGCAAATGATAGTTATATTACTGCTGGTTCTGTTGATGGACTTGTTCATATTTAGTTGATATCAATGCTAAAATGGTAAGATAATTGAAAGAACACAGATCCCTAATACTTTGTTGTCCATGGAGTGATCTTGGTAAACCTTTGGCTACCTCAGATAAGAGTGGAATCATATGTATTTAGTAGTGATTAATCAGAACATTGATATCACATGTATTTGGTCTCTCTTCTAGATCTCGGGATTATTATTATCAGTATTGAGTTGCAGATTTTCGCAGGATCTCTCTAAACGTATATAAGCTTTGGAGTATGTTTGAGCCAGAATTTTAGCCTTCAAAATAGCTAAATTTTAAGCTTTGAATAAGAAGAAAAAAGTGGGATCAAGTTCAGGTGAAAGAGAGATGTATGATTTTATGTGCTAGTAGATTTTCTTAAATGGTTTTGGGTCATGGGGGCATTGGAATTGGGTCGGGGCAGGAGGGAAAAGTTTGGTGGGTTGGAGTTTTAATTTTGTCCAATAGAGAGGTGCCACGTAATAAATAATAATAATAATAAAAATTAATACAAAAAAGGGGTGTTAATTTTAAGGGTAAAAATGGACCAAAAAGGTAGATTGAGGAGTATTTTTAGCCAAATAAATGAACAAGAGATATTTTTAAACTTTTTCAGATAATCCAAAGGTATTTTTAGCCCTTTTCCGTAAAATCTATACAATATTGCAAGGTTTAGTGGTAAATCTAAATCATTTTGTATAGTTTAAGAATAAATATAACTCTTTCCCCTCGTGAAAAATGTCAATGTGTCAGAAGATTTGCCGTTAGCAAATAAGGATATATTTGGACTAATATTATTATAACATAGATATATTTAATCTTAACTATTGATAGTTGGCAAATTTTAACTATTTCACAAAGTTAAATGACAGATTTGGACCTTTCTCCAAATATATATAGTGATCAAATAAGTCTCCAAATAGTCTGACAGATCACAAAATCCAGATGTAGCTAGGTAGATTAAATAATGAAACATAAATTTTGTTTATTAAAGCAAACCAAACAAAAGATTTGGAAGAACCAAATTTTTGCATGTGGCCACATGGTGTCATTCAAATTCCAAGACAAATGCCGCTATTATATTTCCTCCGTCTCAAATTATCTGTCATAATTTTTAAAGAATAATTATTTCATACTATACTTGTTCTCTTAAAAATTCAAAATAAAATCAATTTTTCTTTTTCATTTGATCCGTAGTAATAATTATTCTTGAAGAGTATATGATCTTATAATGAAGAGAAATTATATGATCATAAAAAGAGATTATATGATCTTAAGATATAAATGAGGGACAATAAAAATAATTCATCCGTTTCAATTTGTTTGACCTATTTTGACTTGATATTAAGTTTAAGAAAATAAAGAAATTTTTTGAATCTTGTGATCATAAATTAAAGAGATATCAAATGTATCAAAATGTCCTTTAATCTTATGGTCTTATACATGCCATATGAAAAGTTGAAATTAAAGAGTTGTTAAAAAAGAAAATGGTCATTCTTTTTTAAATAGACTAAAAATAAAAATAGGTCAAATAAATTAAAATGGAGAGAATAGTAAAAAGAAAAAGCCCTCTCCTAACTAATATTTTCTTAAGGCGCGTGTAAAAGAGAAATATAATAAATAATTTAAGACGAAGGCAATAATTTGTAATCAATCTAGTTTAGTTAAGAATAAACTATTCACCATTCATCATAAAAATTTGAATGAAGACAATTTTCAGTTGGTCCAAATTAATTATTTCATTTGTTCCAATGTTGGCGGCTGGCCATTCCTGCAAGATTCATAGAATTAGGTACACTGTCCAGATGAAGCAATTTTTTCTGATAAAAACACTAAAATTTCCCCAATCAAAGGCACATACTATGTTAATTTTACATATTATATTTATAGAATTTCTTGTGTGTTTGAGTTGTTTCATAAAAGGGCAAAAGAGACCGACCAATTCTTTGTCTTTTCTTTTGTTTCTTGAATAACCATGGAATTTAAGGGTCGTTTGGTATGCGCGATTAAATTATTCTGAAATTATATTTTTTAGATTAATTTATTTTACTTGAGATGTGGGATAAAACAATCACAAACTGAATGGGATAAGGAGGGGTATCCCAAGACTAAGCTTGGGATAAAGTTTATCTTGTATTTGATGGACAATATAAATTTATCTGTCTACTTAAAGCGGGATAAATTTTATCTCAAACTTAATTTTAAGATATCCGATCTTATCTCGTGTACCAATCAACCCCCGGTATATAACTATTTTTGTATACAAAGTGTAACAACTCATGAATGGCTGGCGGTTGAACTTGAAAAAGAGGTTGGTCATGAATATTTTTTTAAGAAAACAAATTATACATTGAATTATGAGGTGAAAGTATGAGTTTTTAAGAACGACTTTATAATTCTAACTGTTGAGATGTCTTTTGAGTTAAACTTTAAAGGAATAGAATCATGAGATCCAAATGTCTTGAGGTGACTCAGAAGGATCGAACCAACATGATCGATATTTTAACAGTTAAGTCTAATTTGTGACGCTTGATGTGAAATTAATAATTCACAATTATATACATGAGTCTTATAAAGATGAGTTCATGATTCAACTGTTGAAACGTTTTTTGAGTTAAATCCTAAGGAACAAAACTGTAAAGTCCAAAATTCTTGTTGTGATTTAGAAAAATCGGATCAAAGTGAACAATATCTTGATAGTTGAGTTTAAACTTTAACAATTGGTTCGGAATTAATAATTCACATTTCGTTGACAGATATCAGTATTACTATAGTCAAATTAAATTGTGCAATTCACACAATAAATTAACAGAATAAATAACTACAAAAAATAGCTAGGTATAGTTTTATAGAGTTAAAATTTTGAATTCAAAACCTTTCTGTCACAAATAAACTAAGTAGCGGTTAAGATCTTATATTGATATAATTATGACTTTATAATATCTTAGTCAACAAGGATTCAATTTGATTTTGACCTAAAAAAAGTTAAAATTGGTGCTAATTAATTAACTAATGACTAATCTACTTATTGGAGGTTCTAGCATCTATGCAAATATTGAATGTTAGGGAAAACAACATTAGTGCGTGTGATTATCTCTTTTGTTGGGTACCACTGATAGTAGCGGAGTCAAAAATTTTATTAAATAAATGTAAAATATAAAAAATTAACTAAGAAAATTAAACATTTATTATATATTTAAAAATTATTTTATTTCTATATATACCATATAATTTTTTAATAAAGAGGATTCCAATAAACTGTTGCACCTTTATTACCCATAGTACCCATAGAAACAACTAATTTCCTTCTTTTAATGATTTCTCTAAAAATAATTGCAGATTCACTAAGGGTGGGTAATTAGACCTAATATTCTTAGGGTAATTATTAGTTGGGAGGAAATTAAATAAATAAGGAATAATGAAAGTTATTGTAGTGTTAATATGATATAAGAAAACAAATAGTATTCAAACTTGTGATGCTACAAATACAATTAAAAATTAAAATTATGAATTTTCTGTCCATTGAGTTATTCACAAAGTCTAAATGAGAAGTTTCCAGAAAGAATTGTAGCAAATTTTGTTTAGAAGTTTACAAGATAAATATCACACGTTTACAATGTGAAAAGTCAACTTGGTAAATCGATTTTTCACATATTCTTTTTCTAAGAAATTTAAATACATAAAAATAATAATGTCAAAATATTATTTAAGAATTTTTTTTCAACTTGTTGTGATTTATTTTTCTACAACTTTGTAATTCTAAATTCATTTGACAAACTTTGCAACAGTGAAAGCACCTAACAGCATTACGCCACCTCCAACATTGACTAATATAAGTATTTTAATTAAAATTGTGCCAATTAATAATTCATTAAATCTATTCATTTTTGTGTGTACCTCAAGATATTTGACCCCTCTGTTTAAATTTTTGCTTTACTTATTTTTCAGACTGTTTGAAAAAAGACTTTTTATATTTAATAAATTCAAATTCCAATACTTTTATTTATTTTTAATAGTACTTACTTATATGAATGATGTGAATGTTTAATATGATGAGATAAAAGGATGTTTTATTTACTCCATCGGTTCATTTTTACTTGTCAATTATACTAAAAATAGATGTCCACTTTTACTTGTTCAATTTGAAAAATCAAATATAATTTGGCACTTATTCCTAATTTACCCTTATCATTAACTATAGTCATTATCCAATGCATTTCCCAATATATTGTATTTATTATATTTAAAGGATGATATAGTAAAATTGACATTCTAGTTATTATTTTTTAAGGAATATGCCAAGTTAATAATGGACAAGTAAAGATGGGCAGATGGAATATGTATATATACTTTCAGTTTATGGTCACATAATTCAAAAGTGTTAGAATACTAATTCAAGTTGGAATAGGAAACTAAAATTGTTGAGAATTTGATATTTATTACTAGTTTATTTATTAATGTCTAAAATGACAAATTATTGGTTACTTACAAAATAAATAGCAGTTTAGATATCTTATTTATAAAAATGAAAATCTCTAAGTAAAAGGACGTAAAACTAATTTTTTTTTCAAGTGATCTAGAAATCAATTCTCCCCTTTAAAATAGGATTTGTAGTCAAAATAATAATAGTATTTAAATAAGTTTTCCAATTTCTTATCGAATTAGATTTTGTACTATTATAAAATAAGAGTGCTACACCTATCTTTTATGCAGAAAACATTTAGAAATACAGTTAAAGCTCTTTATAACAATTATCCTCTATAACATCATTTCACTGTAATAACCAAACTTTTCTCGGAACCGATTTCTTAGTTACTATATTATAACATTTCGCTAGTACAGTCAAAAATATCCCGACAAACAATACCCTTACAGAGAGATTTGACCATAAATACGTACCGAACTATTGAGACAATTTCTTTTTTGGTTTTCTATTTGGTGTCCGATACTCGCATTAAAACCTGACTAATTCGAATTCGCGCCAGGTAGGACCCATACATAGATAGCGCTTCCTATCAATAATATCTTCATACACGAAATTCATAACCGAGCCCTCTGATTAAGGGAGGAGCACCTAGGCAGTTGATTGTGGGTAAGAAAGTTAATTCGGTAATTTGCGGTTAGTCCACATAAGAAAACCCAACCCTTTTTTTTTCTTTTTTTTTTTTGGCGCAGACAAAATGACACAATAAGCAGCCGAACGCAGCTTCCTATATTTGACCGGTACCTTGTGCGTGTTAAATTCAAGTCATCTTCCTAAAAAAATTTCTATCAGTCAAATCATCAAACACTTGGCCTGCCTTCCCACAATTCTCCTCTTTTAAGCCCTTTTCCCACCATTTCTCTTCACCAAAATACACACAGAATTCAAAGATTTCTCATCAGAAAGGAAAAATAGAGATGGGTTTTTTGAAAGAAGATAGAAGAACAAGAGTTTTGAGATGGGTCAAAACACTTTTTTTCTTGATTTCTATGTTGATATCACTTCTACTTTTTTCTGCCCCTATTCTTCTTGTTATTGCAGATACACTTCTTCCTTCACTATTATTGTCTGCTTCTATTTCACCATATTCTCTCTCTATTCAAACACTTTCTTCTTATCTAAGCAACTATGATTTTCGGTATTCACTCATTGACATCCCTCTCATCTCCATCATTAGGTCCGTCATCATTCTATGTAAGTATCACAACACTTTATATTCCCATCATATGTAATTTTTTGGGTTGTGGTGGGATAGGGAAAGGGAAAATGAGGGAGGCTATTACGAGGTGGGGAATTCAACCCTCACCAATGAAAGTTTAGGTAACCAACCGACTGAGCTACTAAGATTCCACAATTCACACATAGTTTAGTTGATTTGAAGGAAAATAATTTTGGTAGTTTTAGTTAATAGTGAGTAAAATTGAGATTAAACCCTTTCACCTATTGTCTTATATATTTTGAATTTGGTTCAGACATTTTGTCAAATGGGTTGTGATCAATTAATTGTTATGATTAATCATTTGGGTGAACGGCTATTTAAGTTAATTCTTCTATTTTTGAATAGCTTAGATTCAAACAATTTTTCGAAAATTCATATATTTTGTCAATAGGGTTATGATCAATTGGTTGTTATCATTGATCAGTTGGGTGGACGGCTATTTAGGTTGATTCTTCTATTTTTGTATTGGTTAGCTCAGATTCGATAGTTTTTCGAATATTTGAATGTTTTGTGAAAAGGGTTATGATCCAATTGTTATGTTGAGTACTGAAAAGATTGAATTCTTGTTGATTTGATTTATAGGTGTTTATAGCTTATGTGATGGACCAAGGCTATCAAGAGGGCCATACTTGGGAATTGCCACAATTTGTTCAGTGTCATCTTTGGTGTTTGTGTCCTTAAAGGCTTCATATGTATTTGCACACAGTTCGAGTATGGATCGAGGAGGGTACGTTCGAGCTATGGAGATGTCGTTGTTCGTATGCTCGTTAGCACTGGCCGTTGCACATGTAGTGGTGGCGTATAGAATTAGCTGCAGGGAAAGAAGAAAGCTTCTTGTTTACAAGATTGATATTGAAGCTGTAAGTTAATCTTTCTCCTTGATTTTGGCAAATTTCAAATCTGCTACACTTGGAAAGTCACATGGCCAGTTCAGCAAGTTCTTTGAAAATTCACCAATTTTGATTCTTTTTTTACTAGAAATAGTACAACCAATTTGAAAAGTGGGGACTAAGGAAGATTATATTTAGAAGGAATATGAACATGGAATTGCAAGTTGCTTGGGTCCACCAGGGCTGAGAAAGGAAGACAACAATTGTTCAAAGTTGACATGCTACAAAATTAAACTTTAACTTAAAATTTAAAATAACCAACAACTGTTTATAATAAGTGGAATTGTTAATCTAGGGTATAAAAACAACATGGTACCGCGAGTTAAGTTACGTTGGAAATGTTAATATTCTTTACATTGTCAGTATATAAAAATTAGATCCGATTTAAAAACATATGCTTTTGTATTCTTGTTTTCTTGTGTAAATAGTTAGATTTGAAAATAGAAATGAAATAGGACTCTGATTTTGCCATCTTGAGAGGCTTGAGGGAAACTGTAAAGGCCAAAAGCACTAGGTGATTTCTTCTCATCTGTCCAAAAACATTGATGGACAGAGTTACTCGGTGCCTGTGTTGGTGGGAGGTAGCAGGTACCCGTGGAAGGAAGTAGTTGAGGTGTGCGTGAACTGACTCAAACACTACGGTTATCACAAAAAAAAAGGAGCCCGGCAATACATGTTTTTTGTCCTCTTGCCAATTGCAACTTTCATGTACCTTTTGACTTGGTCACATTTGGTTTGAACTACTAAGATATGGATTTACTCTTCTTAATGAAATAAAAATATGTATTCATTAATCATGATTAAGTGCTAAATCTTTATATGAAAGCACATGTCACCAAGTTATTAGGCCTTGTTATTCTATTTTCTGTTTTTTTTTAACTAACATATTAGCACATGAATGCAGGTTTCAGCATTAAAGACTGGATCATTTTATAGATATCTTAAAGTTACTCCCTTCAGAAAGAGTGAAGTAAAACTCAAATCTACAGAGTCCATATGCACATGAAATTGCTATTCTTAGTTTCTTTGGATCAAATCCAGTTTCCACAGAGCAAGGTTTCAGGTAATTAACTATTGCCATATCATCATCTTAATTTTTGAAAATATTCTATTCTATCTGCTGACTGCGTACAATAGAGACCCTTGTGGTCCGGCGTTTTCCCGAACCCCGCGCATAGTGGGAGCTTAGTGAACCGAGCTGCCCTTTCATTTTGACCCATGAACCATGAGCTGGCTCTAGGTTCATACTCATAATCTGTTTGGCCAAGCTTCCACAACCTGCTTATTCTGAAAAATGCTTTTGTCAGAAGTGTTTTTCGAAAAAATACTTTTAAAGAGTAGCAGTTTGTGTTCAGCGAATCAATTTGAAAAGCACTTTTTCCAATATTAGAGCAGTAAATTGTACTTGGCAAAGTTCCCAGAAGTGCTTTCGGCAAAAAGCTACTTTTTTCATCTTCAGAAAAACAGTTTTTGCTACTACTCAAAACACTTAACTTTTTCCATGAAGTTTAACGAAACACCTGAACTATCTAAAATAAACTTTTCTTAAATAATATAACAAATACTTTTGGCTTCCCAAAAGCTTGGCCTTACAGATTATCAGGTTACCACTTATTTTTTCTATTTACACAATAAACCCTTGTGGTCCAACCCTTCACCCCTAACCCCGCGCATAACGGGAGCTTAGTGCACCGGCCTGTCATTTTCTTTTTTCTCTTTTGTGAATGGATTAGTTTCTTTTAATCTTTTCAGTCATGGTACATAACTAACTGACTGCTTTTACAACTGTTCTCTTTTTACAGATATATCCAAAGGAGATCTGAAGCCTAATTGGTCAAGCTATATATACTAATATGAAAAAGAAAAAAAAAAACAAGATTATGTATATGTGTGCAAATGTGGTGTGTTCTGTATCAGCAATTAGTTTATTTATAGAGACAGTGTCATAGTGATACAGGACAAGAGCATTATGATTCAGCACCCATTGCTCTGCTTACGCAACTTGTACAGATATTTGTTCTACTTAATGCCAATTGTGTTTCACAGATTAGCACATAGCAGTTCATCTTTTGTCATTTATCAATTAGCTACGTGGCTAAAATGGTTAGATATCTTTTATCAACCTAACTTACAACTCGAAAACCGCTCATCTTTTCAGTACTTTCACTAGACCTCACTTGTATGATTACGTTGAATATGTTATTGTTACAGTATCAAGATCACTTGAGCTATCAAAATCGACTTTAGGGTGAATTTTTCCTCAACTCGTTTTACTAGGGATGATTTTGTGAAGGTTTCATTCTTTTACCCATTAACAATCCGCTAACCTAAGTTTGCAGTAGCACCTTTGATCATAATCTAATATTGTTTTATTGGGAGGGAAAGAATTACTCGAAAGGACGGAATGATGCAGCTCTTCCTTGAAAGTTAGTTACTAACGTTGCATGGAAGTAGTCACTAATATTGGCATTAGAGTAGGCTGTTTACATCACTCGAAAGCATGGAATGAGCCTTCTCTTCCTTTTACGTCATCCACCATTCTGTCTTATCCACTCTCCACAAATTTCTACTCATAATATAATTAAGAAAATGAAACAAGAAATAGTATTTATTGCATAACAAAAGCATGATTCACAGGGAGTTATCGCTGGCTCAAATGTCAAAGGGTGGAAATAAAAGCTTTAAAAAACCAGATGCATGATTAAGGTCTTAATGGTCCAAAATAATCAAATCATTAATAACAATAATGTAAGCATGAGATTTTTTGATAATAAGGATGAATCAGATGGCCGCGGTGATAAAATTTGGGACGGAGGACTTCTAGGGTCTCTCGAGATATGACAAAAGTACAAGACCCCTAACATAACTCGAAGGGAAGCTGACCGCTGAGGCCACTCTTACTTTGCAAGGCTCGCCTTGTAATTGCGAGTTGGTGTTGCCATAGCTTATGACTATAATAACGGGAGTTGGACACTTGAGGGAAATTTTTAACCATTATATGCTAAAAGGCTTGCAAAACCCAAAATAAAACTGCTTCCTACTCTTAGCCTTTCTTTTGTTTTCTTTTCGTGTGGTGTTCGGTATCCGCTTTAAAGTTCGACTAATTCAGATTCACGTAAGAAAATCTCACTCGGGAGGGAGGGAGGGGGGCTAAACCGCTTCCTACCAAAGGCGATTCTATATCTAGGGATCGAACTCTGATTAAGAATGAATGAGTACATACCACTCCACCGCAACTTTTGATCGTCCTACTTTGTCATTTGGATGTGTTACAACTTACAAGTGGTTTCTAGAATGCTAATACAGATATAAACAAAGATATGAATAATAATACTAGGCCTCTTAGTTGTCCAATTTGATAAAAACTAGTAGTAGTATCAAAGAAACCAACAAGGTACAGTATCATCATGACTTAAAAATGTTTAGCCAAAATTCAAAAAATATTAGAAATAACAACTACTTTAATTAACAATTCAACAATAAGTCCAATAATTTGCTTGTATAATTTCCTAGATAAATCAATAATTAGTATAGTACTTTATTCAATTGAGAGAATCTATTAACCACCTCTTGTTGTATAATTCCTTGAGAACCTTTTTTTTTTTGCAAGACAATTCAAAAGTTAAGAGCTAGGCTGTATAGCTTTAAAGAGTGAATAGTTAACGACCCACCATTGATAAAAGGATTGCAACTTGATAGGTAGCTATAATATGCTACTAAAAAAGGAGATGAAAAAAATTAAAACAAAACAGGATATGCCCATTTTAGTGAAAATTACAGATTCACAAAGATAAATGACAATAAAATAAAACTTTACAGATCATACTAAGTCCTCTATAAAAAATAAAAAATAAAAAACAAAAGATAATGGCCCTCTAACAACAATAACAACAACATACCTAGTGAAATTCTACAAGTAGGGTTTGAGAAGGGTAGAGTGTACACAGATCTTACCACTTCCTCGTGGAGATAGAGATGTTATTTTTGAAACACCCTCAGCTCAAGTGCAACAAATCCAAGTAAAGGAAGAAGAAAACAGTGAAAAAAGCATAACAATTAGTAAGAAAAGCTGTGTAGAGCCTAAAAGAAAGGAACAATAACAATAACAAAATAATGTGATAATCGAAACACAATAAACAACCTATGATGATAGATATCAAGAGCAAGATAGAAAAGTAGTGTAGAGCCTACAAGAATACGACTAGTACTAGGATAGACACTAACAAGCCTAAGCCTTCAAAAAGCAAGACAACACTCCACTACCTACTAACCTTCTACTCTATATATGTGACCTTCACACTTTTCTATTTAAGAACATGTTCTCGGTAACATGAAGTTGCGTCATATCCTGTCTAATCACCTCGATAATGGCCTTCTAAGTTGAAAAATAATATTAGGAGAGTCAAAAGACCGAGTTCGGCTGATTTTGAACGGATCAAAATGGATTGAGTTAAAAAATGCGTCGGTTAAAGTTATTTAGGATGAGATGAGTTGAGTCAACAAAAAAGACTAAACAATGGGTCACAACCTAACTATTACCAAATTTTAATTTTCTTTGTTTGTTCTTCTTATAATTTGTTTAGTTACCTAATAAAAGCTTCTTTTTTTTTCTTTATTATGTCTATATATGACATATCAAATAATTATTTTTTAAAAAAAGTATTTTGACAAGATTTTTCACGAATTATTTGAGCTACATATCAATTTAACTTGAAGATGAACTGAATTGGACGGATCAAAATAGGTTGAGTTAATAAATTGATTGGTCAATACTTGGACGGGTTGGATGAGTCATATTTTTATGGACTAATTTTCTCAAAATAATAACAATAACATACCCAATATAGTCCCACAAATAGGGTCTGAAAAGGATGAGGATTTGAGAAGCTGTTTTGGATAGAAAATTTTTTACAGAACAAATTTGTAAAAAAAAGCGCAAGAGCTATAAAAAAACTATTATGGAAATATTAAAGAAAGAAAAGTACGGCCAGTAAAATCATAATCAAAGTAAAATTAAAAATAACAATAGTAATAAATTAAATAACATGGAGTAATTTTATCACCCCTAAACAATAGGGTATTACTAAAAAAACTGTTAAAAGAAACCTAACTCTTTTTCAGAAAAAGAGACCTAAAAAGCAACCTCAATGGTAGGTCGCTTTTTTATAAAGACCTCATGAAGTCGCCAAAAAGTGACCTCACGAGGTTGAGTTATTTTCCGGATTTTATAGAAAGCTATATATATATTTTATTTATTTTCTTTTACAAAAAGAGATCTCATGAGGTCTCTACGTTATTTTATTAAAGGCGACCTCATGAGGTCACTATTTATTTTATTTTCTGAATGGAGACCTCATGAGGTCGCTTTTATAAATTTTTAGAAAATGAAACTGCAGAACAGAGAACAGAGACCTCATGAGGTCTCTTTTCTACAAAAAAAAAATTAGCTGTAAATTGCTGTTTTTGCAGCTGCCCACCTGCCTTTTTAATTCAATTCAATAATATATACAATCTAATCAACCAAATCAAGCTCAGAGAACTGCCAACAATCAATCAAACTACAATAAAAGCATATTACTAAATATCCTCCAATCCATATTATAAGCAATATAATGAATCTTTACATAAATGTCAAGAATACAAAATATCCTCAACTTGCTGCCTAACTGTAAAAAATGCCTTCTAAAAGAATATTACAAGGAGTTATTAACACAATATGACACACAACAGAAATAATTATTTCTCTTATCTTCACTTGTGTCCTTCAGCAACTAACTGCAAGGTACTACATTAAAAAAAAGTCTAATTGTGTCCTCTCTTCATAACGCTTGTTTACACCAGCATGGTTACACCATCAGATTAGTAGGAACCCATAGATGGCATACCAAATGGAGGAACGGGAGGCATTTTCATTCCACTCATTGGAGGTGGTGGAGGTAGAGCTAAACCTCCACCAATACCAACACCTATCATACCTGGCATTTGCGAAGCAGGCGAAGCCAGAAAGAGCAGTTGTACGTACATATTCTGCAACCAAAAAAATAAACAGGATTAGCAAGGCATGGTTGAGATGATAATCACGTAAAAGAGATGGTCAATTTGCCACAGTCGTGCATGTGATGTGGTACTTGTCAAAACATTAACAATATACTCTGCAACTTCTTTTACCTCCCACGCTAAAAAGTAGGAAAATAGGCAAATACATTTCATTATATACAAGTCAATAACTACATGATGCTTCATAACATCATTATCTCATTCTCTTTGGCCTTTTGCTTTTTTTTTTTAGCCTCAATTTATCTTTTATCAACTCATCAACCTTGCTAGTGTATTCACGGATAAACTGCATTAGAGAGGACCCAAATTAGAATGTAGATGCAAATAGCATTGAACTACTGAAAATTCAAAAAATGAAGGTCGACAACAAAATGACAAGGGGAATAGAAAAGAAGGTAGAAGGTATTCATCAGAAAAGCATATCTAAAAAGTCATCCAACGTTTCAAATACTTCTTCTTAAACATAATGACATATGTAAAAGAGGAATAACACTGTAAAGGGGTTAATGAAAAAAAAATTATATTTTAATTACTGATGAAAAAAAGTATCATGTTTTAAAAAATACTGAGGGAAATCAAGGGTTTAGGATGTAGGCTTGTCAAATAAGTGACCGATACTAATCTCAGATTGGTAATTAAACTTTCTTACACAAAAGTCTATTTTAAAGATAGATACAACAAAATATCGTGGATGCAATATAAGAGAATTCAATTCATCGCATGATGACCATCAAAATTTAAAAAGACTCTATCAATAGGTTTACCAGAGGAAAGGACACAACTAATGCAACTATAACTCTCCCTAAAAGCAGATAATGAAAACGCAAATACAAAACTGTACAAACAGACATATGGGAAAGAAGGTCAAGTGGGTGCCTGTAATAGATAAGGGAATGCGAAGTCGATCATATTATTCATCCATACTAGCTCAAGGGCAACATCTGGGGAATCAAATCATAACAAACAAATAGGCATGACGCAAAGCATTCACTCTTTCTCTGTAAAAGCACACAACAAGAATTAGAAGATTGAATGCATTCTCCATCACAGTAAATATTTACAGATTAGATGAGCTTTAACTAAATGTACAATTAATGCAATCAAAGTTACTCTACTCTTGAACTAACAATATCATTTCTAAGAAAATTTATATGTTCAGTTTATTACTTCCCAAGCAAAAACAAATTCCCTCATTCTTTAATGGTTGATGACAACTCTATGATGACTCAAAAATTAAAATTCCAACTTTGTAGTAATCACAATGACAAAAATAAATGACACAGTTCTATTTCGAAGAACAACGACTGCTTAAATAAGATACCAACATCCACATAAACACACAGTCACATACCAAAAAGATCAACTCACTGCCAGGGTTATAATTATAAAAAAACGAGGGCATCTAACATCTACAAGTCACAACTTTAGAATTCTAGTGAGCACTTATGCAATCACACTTGGGTACTTACAATTTTGCAGCAACTCCTTTCAATATTCTTGTATAATGTGAGCACTTGTCTTTGTATGTAACCATAACTAATGCAAAATTGAATTCTAGTCATATTATTTTCTTGAATTTAATTATGGTTAGATTATTATTTTTTGTTTAAATAATACTAGCAATATTAATTTATTAAGTAATAAATTTTATTACTTGCGGGATTGAAGCAAAACACAAGTGTATTGTGAGTACATGAAGAGATGTTGTGAGAGACTACGACTAACTAAACGGGTCAAAATCACGGCTATCATTGTTAGGTTCCTCTAAGGAAATGTGTTGTCTTGGTTCTAGTTTTGGAGAAAAGAGTCAAAAAAAAAAAATCCAAAAGGCTGATTTACATTGCAAGAAAAATCAGAGAGTCAAAGCAAATCGATCTGAGCATACAAATAGTCATTAAACAAAGTAGAGTTCTACCAAATTTGAGCATACAAATCAGAGAGTCAAAGCACAAAATAAAATTAAATCTGCAAAATAAAATTAAAAAAAAGAAGAAGAGAAACATATGTACTTCACGGACTGAACGGCGGATTGCTGAAGGTGGAGTGGCGAAGGCGCCGGTGGAGTGGAGTTGAGGTCGAGAGAGGGGGGAAACGAGAGAGATAAAGAGGGTTTTGAGAGAGAGAGAAGAGTTTTTAGACGCTGTGCGAAAAAAATAATCCGAGTTTTGTGTATTTTTTATTTTTGTTAAAAAAAAAAAGACCTGGTGAGGTCAAATAAAGAGACTTAATGAGGTCACTTTTTTTAAAATCAAAATGGTCAGTGGATACTTTTAAAATAGCGACCTCGTGAGGTAGTTTTTATAATTTATTTTTTTTAAAAAAAATATTTAGTGACTTCACGAGGTCGCCATTTTTCTTAACATTTATTTTCAACCTCATGAAATCACTAATATTATTTCGCGAATTCTTTTTTCATATAGGCGACCTCATGAGGTCTCTTTCTTTAAAAAAAAATAATAAAAAAAAGCGACTTCATGAGGTCGCTTTTTTGCGACCTATTTTTGAGGTCTCTTTTACAATTTTTTTAATAGTGATATACGTAGTTACATATTTGGTCATAAAATATTTACATGCACTAGACAATATACATAATATATATATATATATAAATATATATAATGAGCATATTATATATCTGTCTCAGATGGTATAATAATTACTCTGTCACTCTTAACAAGATGTTTCGAGTTCCATTCTTCCTGAGCATGAAGTCGGCTTTGTTAGGAAGTGTTTTACCTCAATGGTGAGACTTTTCAGCACGAATTCAAATTTAATTATGTCTCAATATAAATATTAGATATCGAGTAAAAAATTAAAAATAATATTATATGTTTGTTAACTATTTTGGGTGGACGATTATTTAGATTAATCTTTCTAAATAATACCCATACAACACCCCATCCTACCCCCACCATGAAGTAGTTAGTTGAAACATTATGCAACTACTACCTACAATATGTCCAAGGCCCACCTCAAAGTTTAATTATCCCCCACACCTAAAATAACTAACTGTCATTGCACATGAAGAAATTTGGACCACTTGAAGATCAAATCCATTAGGTTCTCTAGGAAGATTTTGCCTAGTACTTTAGTAGCTAAATGCATTAATCCTCTGTGTGGCTTGTATTGTCCTAAACATGTGGTTTAGGGGTCATATATATAAATGTCTACACATTCATCTATACCAAATGCTTCTTCTTTTGGTTACATTACCTTATTGACAAACCCAATCATCTCATCTCCTATCAAATTCAAACTTTTAGATAACGGCGTCATTTGTTCAGATACTTTTTGATCGTTATAGAAAAATGCTATTATAAAAAAACATATAACATAACATAATATAAAAAAAATAATTTTGAATAAAACTTGACCATTATAACAAAGTATTATTATAGAGAATGATTGTTATAAAGAAATCTGACTGTGCTAGTACAGGAACTATCAAAGCACAACTTTCACATATATAGGATCTCTAGAAAAAGTGAAACTCATGTCTATTTGAAAGAGATGTAACATCCAAAGAAGCAACTTCTATAAGTACATTTATTTGTGGTGCACACAATATATGTATAATAAATTGATTGAATATATATGTATATATATGTTTTTGTCAACTCCCTAGTAAATGAGGGATTCTATTCCATAAGCCTAAAAAGACTATAGAGGGGGACCAAACCTTACCTCACACAAACCAAGCTAAAATGGTAAGCTATTCCTAAAATTTTAGCTTATTACAGAAATAAAAGAGCAAAAGAGGAGAGTCGCTCTTAATACAGTTAGGTTTCCAAAAATAATGTCTAGGTTAGAAAATCTAGCCCTATCCGAGTAGAGCTCAACCAGGGTCAAAGATGAAAGTGTTTTTTCTTAGTTTGATCCTGAAGTTGGGACGAGCTTTTTCATCATTCTTCATATCGCGACTATAATCTTCCTAGGTAAGCTTATAGCCTCAGTGAAGAAGTCATTTTTTCTATCAAGCTCCACGAAATTGGCTAGGAAATCACCGGTGTATGTCATTAATTTCCTCCTTAATGCTCCAAGTTGTAGTTGTGGCTTTGTTGATCATGTTAATCACAGTCAAGGAGTCAGATTCTATAGTAATAACATTGAAATTATGATGAATACACTATCTCAGTCCAATCTTGATAGCCCGAGCCTCAATCAAGTTATTAAAAAAATGATCAAAAATATGTTGTGAAAGTCATGATCATACGACTCATATTGAATATGTATAAATTATTAATTTAAAACTCAGTAACTTTAAAGAACTAAAATCTCGAATCCATAAATTTTAAATTGTGACTCCACCTTTCGAGAGAGATAAAGATGTCTACATTGTATTAGATTAGGATGAATAATGAAATGAAGGAGTTTTATTATAGCTAGAGTGTTATGTGACATTGAAATACCTATCAATGTGAAAGATTATAGCTTTGATCACCTTACATTAAATCCAATATTTTCCATTTGTTATTTGTTTAGAGATATTTGTGTGGATAAAAAATAAAGAACTTTATTACGTTACCTTAAAACTTTCTTCAGAAAAAATGGGTCTAAATGAAGAGTAATGTGGATTTAATGTTAATATGACCGACTATCCTAACGTTGATTCTCCGTTTCAAAGATTTGATCGAATGATTTACAGACCAAAGAGCACTTACGTCATAGAGGAACTTATAGGTCTGAAACTAGTTTGAAGTTAAGGTGCAATTGAACCCGGCCCAAAAGAAAAAGAAGGTTGGATTAGATTGCCTCAAGGTGGGCCTGGCCCAACAATCTCAAAGTTTTCGCCCAGGAGTTCGAAAATCGACAAAAGGGGTGAATATAACTTTTTACAATTTAAATAAGTAAAAGATAATCTTGTAAGTTTTGCTTTATATTTTTTACGTGTAACATAAAATCTCTTATAAGAAAATATATAAAACTAAAGTTAAATTATTTTTTTGCAAAAAAAACTACAAAATCAATTGATCTAAATGGAAACTAGTTTTGCTTGGGGGATATAACCCTTCGATAAACAAAAAGGTGATTAGACTAAACGTATTAATTATAGTTTTAATGTCTTATCGATATATTTAAAATCACAAAAATAGAATATATTAATGTGTTACACACTTTTTTTGTTTACGATTAAATAAATCATTATTTTAAATCGTGTGTTCGACCAAACAAAAACACATAAAATAAAAGTAATTTTTTCCTGGTCGCAATTTGACCAGTTATGTGTAGAATCCACACTTACAAACTATTCAGTTTGATCAGTACTCTTTTGTTGTTACTATATAGTATATGTGCAATTGGATCTTAATTTCTATGATGTTTCGATTGAATGCTCAAATTTTTTCACATATTGAAAGTTGACTTTCATAATATAGAACTTAAAGGGGAATTTCATTTGTTAATGATGTAATAGACTAATAGTCAAAGAAAATGCTTATTGTTGGTAGAGGGCAGACGTAATTAAGCACATTCATCGATAGCGGCTAAAACTGTAAACTACAATGGAATCTTTACACAAATAGTCGTTATTGTTTATTTTTCTTAGCCGATATATATAAGTTATACATGGATTATACATGTTATTGTGGAAGCTATTTAGGTTTTCTTTTTTAAACGTTTTGTCATTCTTGTATGTACTTTACACTTGACTCTCAAATTTGAGAGAGTGAATGTTATTACTGGCCAGAAAGAAGATAGAATGATGATAGTTGGTATGTTTACTGTGGCAGACATTTCTTGTGTTCATTGTGGCTCAGTTCTGGGATGGAAATATGTAAGTCTAGAATACTATTTTTTTCGTCTCAATTTATGTGATATATTATTTTTTTAGTCTATTTAATCTTTACGAGAGTTGTACTAGGATGGGCGACCCCCGAGAAGTTTTTGTATTTGTTAGAAATAATAATTCAAAGTTGGAGTAGGAATCCCAAGTTGTTTAGGATTTGATTTTTGGTATTTATTTAATTCAAGTTTAATTAGGATTTATTTGTCCTAGTTTATATTGGATTAGGTTTCCTAGTCCTAGTTTAATTTGGCTTTCGAGTATTATAAATAGTGGTACCATATTATATAATTTTATGTAGTGGAGAATTATTTGGGTTTATAAATAAAATATTTTTCTTCAAATTGGTATCAGAGCCTCTACGATCTTGGTAGAGAATCAAAGAATTTTCGCTGCCGGCAGGCGGCTATAACCGATATATGTTGCCCGTCTGACCAATGATATTGTCAAATATTGGGCAAACGATAGATGCATGAAAAACAATCATGCTTAAGAGGATTATGCGAAAAATATTGCATATTCAAATAAGTGCAAACAAATATGAAACAAGAGAAGTGTTCAAAAAGAAAATTGAAAGTTGATTACAAGAGAATCGACAGAATAAACTGTTGGTGACAAAGAGCATCAACGAGAATTGGAGAGAAAGTGCTCCAGCAATAGAATGTTGAAGAGAAGTGCTTCAACTATTGGAAGTTGAAGAGAAGTGCTCAGATACAACCAAGAAAAAATATATCTGGTGTTGAAGAGAAGTGCTTCAACTATTGGAAGTTGGAGAAAAGTGCTTCAACTATTGGAAGTTGGAGAGAAGTGCTTCAACTATTGGAAGTTGGAGAGAAGTGCTTCAACTATTGGAAGTTGGAGAGAAGTGCTTCAACTATTGGAAGTTGGAGAGAAGTGCTCCAACACAATCAAGAAAAAAAATATCGGGAGTTGGAGAGAAATGCTCCAACAAAATTGAAGATTGAAGTGAAATGCTTCAATAATTGAAGGTTGATGAGAAAGTGCATCAACCACTGAAGATTGGAGAGAAATTCTCCAACACAAACAAGGTTAATGAGAAAGTGCATCAGCAATTGAAGATTGGAGAGAAATTCTCCAATACAAACAAGAAATTGAAGACCGGAGAAAAGTGCTCCAATACAACAATCAAGACGACAACAAGAAAAGGCAAGAGCATACAACTTTGAATTACGGGAGAATGTTGGAAATAATAATTCAAAGTTGGAGTAGGAATCCCAAGTTGTTTAGGATTTGATTTTTGGTATTTATTTAATTCAAGTTTAGTTAGGATTTATTTGTCCTAGTTTATATTGAAATAGGTTTCCTAGTCCTAGTTTAATTTGGCTTTCGAGTATTATAAATAGGGGTACCATATTATATAATTTTATGTAGTGGAGAATTATTTGAGTTTATGAATAAAATATTTTCCTTCAGTATTGTATCCCTGAGACTTGGCGCAACGGTAAAGTTTTCTCCGTGTGACCTATAGGTCACGGGTTCAAGGCGTGAAAGCAGCTATTAATGTTTGTATTAGGGTAGACTATCTACATTACACCCCTTGAGGTGCGGCCCTTCCCCCAATCCTGCATGAATACGGGATGGTTTATGCATCAGACTGCCCTTTTTAGTCTCTCCAAAAAAGAATGTCACATTTTCATAAGTAAAAGCAACTTAACTTTGAAATTTTCCTTTTAACAGGTTTATTTTAGACCATAAATTTTAAAATAAATTCGTATTCTCTTAAACTTTATGCATAGTCAAATGGTGCCACATGAAATAGTACGAATTACTAAAAACACAGAACATTTTAGTATATCATTATTATGACTAATTGCTAATAAATAATATTCTTCACAGGAAACTGCCTATGAAGAGAGTCAAAAATTCAGAGAAGGAAAATGGGTGCTTGATATGTGAGTTCATTAATTCAGTATATTCTTTTATTGTTGAGTTAGCCAGTTATTAGGAACATGCTATATATATAACACTACTAGAAAATGAAAGAATTAGTGATGGACAAAATTTCATAGTTAAACAACAAAAATTTCATGCTAACCTCATTTAGCTACAAATTAACTAGTGACAGATTATAAGATAATCCAATTAGCTAAGAGCTATTTAGCGACAGATTAGTTAGAAATTACCGACAAATCTCGTACCTAATTTTATGTTTACTAGTAGTGTAAGTATATAACTAGTCTCTGAGTTGCTTCTTTTTAAATGAACAGGCATATGATATCTATTCCTGATGAAGCCCATGTTGGAGGAAATGATACTGAAAATGTGCACTCTTAAGGTCTATGTTCTTGTTATCTTTTAAATAGACTTTTAATAAGTACAATAATAATAAATTTAGTGTAATCTCACATGTCACATGTGAGGTTTGGGAGTATGGAGTATACGCAGTTATATTCCTATCTTGTTAAGATAGAAAGTCTGTTTTTAATAGACCTTCATCTAGCCGTTTGATTAGTATGTCCAATATTTGTCAATCTGGATGGGCCTCTATGCAATAACCAGAGGTGGAGTTAGAATTCTTAATGGCCTAAGGTCTGAACCATTCAGATTCAGACCTCCATTAAGTGCAAACAAATGAGGCCTAAGTGCATTTGTTTTTATTAAGATTTAAGCACTTAATTGGTCTGAATGGGTCTTAATCATTAAGATCTAGAACAAAGTCTTAATACCATTAAGAGGTAAATTTGTATTGATAATATTCACCACCACTATATCCACAATCATCAGTCACCACCACTTACCACCTTTGTCATCACAACCACCACCACCATTGTCAACCACCATTACCGTCGTCAACCACCACCACCAGCCACCATTACTATCAACCACTACCACCCCTACTACCTCCATCATTATATATAATTATATCCATTGTCATCACCATCACCGTCACCTCCAACACCACTGTGGTCAGTCCTATAACTAACCAACTCCACCATCACAATTAGCACCGCCGCTAACTATTGCCAACACACCGTCAACTATTAAACGTTTTTCATCCACCACCATCACTGTTGTCACCGTCGGCGCCACCTCCACCACTATCCGCCACTACCACCAGTACGGTCAATCTCTACTACCAACCACATCTACCATCACCATTAGAACCACCGCCAACTACCACACATTCTTCAGTCACCACCATCAACACTGCCAACTACTAACCTTAACCAACTTCACCATCACAAAAACCACCACCAACACTATCAATCGCCACCATTATGACAGTCACTAAAACATCAACCACCTCTATCATCAACTATCACCGCCAACATTACTAGCCACAAACACCAACCATTACCACCACCACCATTACGAACCATCTCCATCATCACTAGCAAACGTAAATGTCTCATTTTTTTAATCAACTAATAATTTTATTTTTATTAAATTAAATATTTTTCTAATGTATAATTAATTTTTATTTGAATTGTACTTTTATTATATTTATAAATAAATAAATTATGCATATTCAGATGTTGAAAAACAAACAGTCTTAATCGTTCAGTATTCAGATCTAGAAACAACATCTTTCTTACTACTCGCTCCAAGTATTCCACTCGTTGGGTCAGCCAAGGCGAACTGATAAGGATGCTCAGTAAGCGATCTATTTGGGTATTCCACTGGCTTAGAAGCCATTAGATTAGTTCTTTCAATTTCATCAGATGTGAAAGGATATCGCCCCTTCGTAGTGACGATAGAAGCTTTCATGGCTCCTTCCGGAAAGGGATCGTAATGTGAGAGAATTTGAAGACTTCCGTCGAAGGCACTTTCGAACTGGCAAGACTCACAACCTCTTTCTTAATCATTCAGATGTGCATTCAGATTCAGACGTCTTAATCTTAATGAAAACAAATGAGGCCTTAGTGACATGGCTTGCAAGTGATGCATGAGAGGTTATATTTCAATCACAATTGTAGATTTGCCGACTGAAGCATTTCTATTTTTGGGTCAAAAAGATTGAATTTTAGAGTATTATTCAAATATGGGACCATCAAAGGGTTATAAATGCAATCCAAGTTCTTCACTAATTCCTACAACTCATCATTTCCTAATTTTCCAAAAAATAAAAAATAAACAAGTCACCAATGCCACCAATCTTTGAACAAGTCTGATTTTTGGAGCAAAATAGCAAATTGTATCAGTTATATCAGCGAAAGAATTGTATCGATGATTATCAACTGAAAATACATGAAAGAGTTGTATCATCAGTATATATTATATCAACGTGTGAATATATATGCTATATAATTCAAAATATAGCTATATTTTATAATTTTTTTAAATTATAACTATATATCATAAATATAATTTAAATATTTGTCACGTGTAATTCTTCCTAACTTTAACTTTAACTTTAAATCCAAAAAGAAAACCTAACATAAGGGAGACTACTCCTTCAGTCCTATATAGAGAAAACGTTTTTCTTTTTCTGCTTTATTTGTCGTGTAATCAATAGATCAAATAAAACAAGCCCATTTGGTGAACATCAAAATCATTCAATAATATTCACTATCAAACAAAAGTTATACTAATAAAAATATGTACATGACCCACATGCTTCAGCATAAATAGTATAAGACAAAACAAAAATCCTATATACACCGGTAAATAAAATTGAGTGACGAAATCAGAATTTTTATTAATGTTTGATTCAAAATCTATATCAATCATATATTTAAAGATTTTTTTTTAATGTGTAATCCAAAATTCATGATCAAAAGATAGCTTAATCATTGCAACAAAGCAGCCAAAATTGAGAACCTACTTATAGACAACACAAAGTCCAAAAGACCACCCAATCCATGTGTATAAAAGATCTTTTCCTACCCTATATATATTCCAAGAAAAAACCATATTGTACTTATCAATACATTAATATTTGTTTTTCCTCCAAAGTCCAAAATAATGGCTACTACTACTACTCTTCAAGAAGCTTACAAAGAAACCCCTCTTAACCTTCAACACATTCTCCCTATAGACTTTCACTCAATCCAAGAAGTTCCAAAGTCTCATCTATGGCCTAAAATCAATAATTTCCCAATTAATCTTGATGAAAAAACACCTAATGTCCCAATAGTTGATCTTTTGGCTCCCAATGTTGTGGAACTTATAGGCCATGCATGTAAAACATGGGGAGTATTTCAAGTTGTTAACCATGGAGTTTGTTTAAAACTTCTTGATGAAGTTGAATCTCAGGCAAGGCGACTTTTCGCCTTGCCAGCAGAACAAAAGGCGAGGGTCTTGAGATCGGCTACTGGCGCCACCGGCTATGGCGCGGCTCGGATTACGCCGTTTTTCTCGAAGTTCATGTGGCATGAAGGGTTCACTATCATGGATTCACCACTTGATCATGCTAAGGAACTTTGGCAACATGACTATCAAAATTTTTGGTGAGTACATGTATTGGTTTTATGTGGATGTATATAAAGACGAGTTTAAATTATATGCATTAACGATATAAAAATATTTATATATGTAATCAATAATTAAGTTGATCATGCTAGGGAACTTTGACCACATGATCACTATCAATATTTTTGGTAAGTATTAGAATCATTGTCATTCTATGTAAATATTTTGGGTGTACAACCGTTATTTTTAGTACTAGATCTACTTTATTTTTTTTATTTGGCCCACGAGTAGGCCTAGCCTATCTCGCTCAAGGCTCACCGGCCAACATGCTTACTTGGGCGGGGCCATGCTAGCCTCGTTCTAAAATGAGCTTCAAAAATCATAATCTAATTCTATCAAATCATAGGTTGAGTTGGGCTGATCCAACGGGCCTAATCTATATTGACTGCTCTGAGAATAATATCATGGTTCTTTATTTGTTTGTTTGTTCTTGTCCTTGTAGTGATGTGATGGAAACTTATCAAAAGAAGATGAAAGATCTATCCTTCCAACTTTGGCTGCTCATCCTCAAATACTTAGAAGCATCACAAGAACATTTCAATTCATTTGAATTTGTAGGAGCTTTACAATTAAATTCATATCCATGTTGCCCTAACCCTAACCATGCAATAGGGTTAGCTCCTCATACAGATTCATTATTCCTCACAATACTTCATCAAACTAGTAACACAAAGGGTCTTCAATTCTTGAAAAGAGGCCATGGATGGACACCAATTTCTCCGGTTTCCAACGATGCCCTCATCGTTAACGTTGGTGATCTTCTTCATATACTCTCTAATGGTGAATTCGCAACGGTTTATCATCGAGTTCTTGTGGATCAAACTAAGGATAGGGTTTCTTTGGCTTACTTTTTTGGACCTCAAGTTGATTCTCTAATTGTTCCATTAGTTTCTTCTAAGGATAATGTTAGTGTTGTTGTACCAAAATATAGATCAGTGAGAGTGAAAGAGTATATTAGTCTCAAAGCTAAACATCTTGAGAATGTGCTCTCTTTGATTAGGTTTTGATATCAAGATTTTAGTTATGTTATAGTATTGACGGGGAATCGTAATAACTCAGTTTATTTACTATCTAAATTTTCATTTTGTAAGTGTTGGTTCGATTCTCCATCTAATTTATAATCCGCTCCCATTTTCCCTTCTCCTATTCCAATTTTGATAAAATAAAATATGATGTTATAGTATTCATGATTTTGAGTAATGTGATCTTGGTGTAATTTCATACCCTAAAAGTTGTTTGTAATTTCTAACTAATTTACTTGTTTTTTAGTTTAAATTGTTGAAGTGTGTGAGCGTGTGAATATTTCAATTAAAAACTTAATTCTTGAAAGAGTACATTTTTATTTACTCAATTATATTCTCAACATGTTCATTGCATATTAGCTTATTTTTTATGAGCCAAACACATAACTTTTTTATATTAAAGTATGACAATGAGATTCGAACTCAAAATTCTTATCTGTGCTTGTATTATATTGAAGTGCATGAGTATCTCATTTAAAAATTAAGTTATTAAAACTAATACAATTTTCTTTACTTAATTATATTTTTAACAAGTCAACATACATCATATATTAATGGGAGTCATGAAAACGAAAATAAAATTAATAATAAATACATCAAGTTGAGTCACTTAATAGGCGTTTGGCCATGTTTCAATGTGAAAGTGAAAAAACAATAATTTTTGTTTTCAAAGTGAAACATGATATTTGGTAATTGAAGTTGTGTTTGACCATGAAATAAATTAGAGTTATTTTTAAAAAAATTGTGATTAATTTAGAGTGAGAAAAGTGAAAATAATTTTTTATTTATTTTGGGGAATTCTGAAAATTCTTTAAAAAGTGAATAAAGTAAAAATAGAATTTCTCAAAATTTTATGACCAAAAAAGTTTTTTAGATTTCAATTTTCAAAGAAATGAAAAAAATTCATGATCAAACACCTCCTTGAAGCAACATTCGAGAAGGACAAAAAAAAACTGTGGAATTGCGTAATTAAATTAAATTATCTCTTGTCTAATCACGTCCAATAAGTCCAAAATAAATCACTTCTAGCCTAGTCGTAGGTGGCTAGTCTTTATATCATATGAGGAATAAATTGGAATTTTATTTAATTATGGAAAAGAACAAATTAAGAAATTGAAAAGTTGATGGATGAGACAAAAGAGATCTAGTATTATTAGTCAATAACTCCAAAAATGATAAAGCTTCCAAATCAACCCCCTCCAAAACCCAACCACGAATTACTAAAAAAATATTATATAAAAAATTAATATTTTAATAGGTGTTTGGTCATAAATTTCAAATATTTTTCACATCAATTGAAATTTATGAAATTAAAGCTGAAGATATAATTATATTTAATTAGCGTTTGCACATGCGATTTCATCTCATGATTTGAAATCATGAGATAAAATTAGCGTTTGGACAAGCGATTTCAAATCGATCATGAGATAAAATATCAAATTCTCAAAATATCATGACTTGAAAATTCAAATCATGATTTCAACTTTTTTTAAATACAAAATTTTACTCATAATTTTATATTTGTAAGAAAAAATTATCATTTTAAATTTTACAAAAAAAAAAACTCATACTCGGTCTAAAGAGATTGTTTGTACCACGTGAAAAGATTATATTAAAGAATAACTAATTATTGTTGTTGTTGACTAGTGGATCTTTATAAATTATATGTACTTGAAAGTTTATAATCGCAGACATTTATTTATAAAAGAAACATGCAGATTTGCGATTTATCAATATAGTGTCTTAGAATATTACGATATCCTATTTATGAACTATGATTTGAAAAAAATTTAATAGTTTGAAAAAAATTTAATAGTTTCACAACTTGTGAAGTTTTCATGTTTATGAGAAAAAATACAACTTAAAAAATTTAAATTGCAAATCCAAACAAAAGTTCAACTTCATATCAAATTATTTCATATTATGATTTCAAATCATTATTTTATATCACATGTTCAAACGGACCCTTAATTATACTTTTTACGAATGAGGAAAAAAAGAGAACTTTGTCATATGAATATATGGGATCCATTTTCATTTTCTCTATTTCCATTTTCATTGTCTTCATTTTCTCCAAATTCTTAAGAGACATAGCATAGGTTAAAATTAATGGTTAAGATTAATTAACTAAACTAAAACTCTAACCATAATTTGATTAACTAATATTTTATATATATTCTTTCAAAATTCTTAGTAATTCCACAAGCTATAAAATTATTTTATCCATAAATATATTTTAAAAACTCTCTCTCTTCCTACCTTTTCTTTTTTCCTGAGCTGTTCTTCATTTTCGTCATTGACATTGTGTATATTTCAAGATTTGTGTTAATCTTTTCAAAAAAAAAAGATTTGTGTTAATCTGTTGATTTTATTTTAATCATTAGGCATTTTTTTATTATTATAAATTAGCTATAAGTGGGGATGAAGACACTTTAATACTTTTCATAGCCAAATTTTTCTTAATTATGCAAATTGATTATTTATATACTAATATCAATGATGCTCTATTGTATTATTATAATAATTTACTAGACTCATAGATTCATATTCACGCAAAGAAATTTTTTATGCCATCATATTTTCGGTATTGCTAAATTTTTTTCCAGCAAATAATATTTTGTACGAAAAAGAAAAAAGAGAGTTAAGAAATTTGGCAAAAGAAAATAAGAGCAAATAATTAATTTTTTAAACTAATAAGAGCATATTATTAATTAGTCAAATCATGGTTAGAGTTTTATAGCCTGTTTGGCCAAGCTTCTAAAATAAATTTATTTTGAAAAGTGCTTATTTCAAAAGTATTTTTCAAAAAAACACTTCTGGTGAGAAACAATTTGTGTTTGGCCAATAAATTTAAAAAACACTTTTGAGCAGCAATTAGTGTTTGGCCAAACTTTTTAAAGTGCTTTTAAGTGTATTTTTATCAAAAGTGCTTTTGGGGAGAAACTATTTTTTTAGCTTGTGAAAAACAACTTCTGTTACTCCCCAAAAATACTTATTTTCTCCCAAAAGCTGGGCCAAACACCTTAATTTTTTAAAATAAACACTTTTGAAAAAAAATAAGCACTTTTGATAAAAAATAAGTTTAGCCAAACATGTTATTAGTTTGATTAATTAATCTTAACTATTAATTATAACCTATGTCATGTGTCTCTTATCCAAATACAAACTTAAAAAAAATGAAGATAATAAAAATGGAGAGGAGCCGAATCCGAATACATGATGGGTTTATGTAGACTTTGAATGTGACTCCTCTTCTTCTTATTTTTAATACTTTATATCCTCTTCTTTTTATTTTTAACCTAGCCTTATAAAATCACAAGCAGGATCGGATCGGTCCAACGTATTGATAGCTCAATAATATTTTTAATCTCAGTATTATAATTTCATTACTATTAATCCTCAAAATAACTTATTCACCAATCAAACGACCTCTTAAGAATATAATATTATGTTCTTATATTGTCTTTAGATAATCCTTTGTTGTCAAGAGTTAATATTTGAAGTTAAATTAGATCCAATATTTATTTATTTATTCTTAACAAATACTACCAACTTCTTGTTTTTTTCTTATTGCATTATGTAGTGGTTCTTTATATATCTTGAGCTTGCCGACACTAATTTTTTTGTTAAACACAAAGGCATCTGTTTATTCTCCAGTGTATTATTTTTTGGTTAGGATAATTAATCATTATTACAAAGTAATTAATCATTAGATCAAGGAATAATCTGACAGACCATAAGCAAAACAACAAAGACACTTTTTCTTATGAATCTCTGAAATTTACTATTCTACCATATCGAAAATAATATATTCGTAATGATGATTGAGTTGGTGCAGTATATGATACCTTAAAAGAAAGGTTCGAAATTGATTTCCTATATCAATGTCTTTTCAGTCGAGTTTGTTGCATTGACTTGTCTAGTGCGATTTAATTTTTCTATGTGATTTATGAGTTATTGCATATAAATGGATATAGGATACCTCTAGACTGAAGAATAGTAACTGGGAATTTTAGTGTGAGTTTCATATAACAATAATATATGTATATCACCATGATTCGGGGCAGAGGTACGTAAAAGTGTAAATATGAGTTCGATCAAACTCGATAACTTTTATTTAAACAGTGTTTTTGTATTAGAAAATTTATTAAATGTTATATTTAAAACTCACTTATTAATAATTGAAGTAATCACTTTAAGATTCACATCTCATAAAATTAAAATTCTGACTCTGTCCGTATGAATGATAATTAGGGGATTAGGGGAAGATGACAAAACTACAGTACCAACTCATCAAAAGACATACTTAAAGCGAGTTCAATCAAATTGATTAATTTTAATTCAAATTTAATAACTAGAATTTTTTTAAAATTGAATATGTAACCACGTTTATTCTGAATTAACTATATTTGATATTTATGAATTTTCATTATAGTATCGATTGTTTTGGCTATATAAAAAATGTGAATTTAACAGAAATGGTGGGGTATACCTAGTTTCGAACCTTTATCACTGTATACAATTAAAGAAATAAAATAATAGTGTGTCACTCCATTTTGCTAAAGGCTTTGATATAGGAGGAATGCGATGTTTGATTATTATGCAGATGCGCTCTTTATTAGAGAAGTATGAATTATTGTTGTAGATCGATCGATTTTATTGTGTTCAAGTGATCGATCCATGCGAGCCGAACTAGATTGGAGACCATCATTATCTCTCGCTTAAAACTTAATTATCAGTTTGAACCTTTACATGATGTCAAATAATGGGAGAACAACGTCTTAATGTTAAACGCTTAGAGTCAACTATATAAATTTTCAATGATCGTTTTTTTTTATATTTATAAAAATGATTAGGGTAACAATATTACCCAACTTTGGTACAAAGAATTTTTAATTAATTCTTTTTTGGTACAAAGAATTTTTAATTAATTGATTAGGTACTTGCCTTATCCAAGTCCCAACTACTTCAACATTGTGTATTTGTGTTATACGCATGCGATATGCTTATTCTAAATACCCAATTTGACCATATATGGCTGCTATATGACATGGCCAAGCTACATTTGTACGAGGGGAGTGATGCATATCTTTGGCGGAAAATTATATTGTGTAGATAAGTAAAAGAAAAATAAAAAATCTTATATTTGTGTGTATATACATTCTATTACTAGCTGTTTTTCCTTGTATCACTATTAACATATTGTCTTATTGTAGTTTCTGTTTTCATGCTATCAAATGTTTTTTTTATAATCTGTTGTTTTTTATATTTTCGTTACTTTTTTCGGGGATTGCTTTTTGAGCCGAAAGTCTTATCAGAAACAACCTTTCTACCCTGAGATAGGAATAAGGTCTGTGTATACTCTACCCTCTCCAAACCCCACTTTATTGGACTACACTATGTATGAAATTCACTTGTTGAATTCACTTAGCTTTCTTGTGTGTGTAACTTTTATCGTTTGAATTCCTTAATAATAATTCTTGTTCCGTCGCTATTTATATGTGTACGACACTAATTGGTTAAGAAAAATAATAATTAGGAAATGAGAGAAATAAAGATGTGAAAAATTATATAATCGACTATAATTTACTTAAAATCAAGGCTTATCGTAAATCTAAAAGGATTGGTGCATAGATATAACAATTGATGGAAAGAAAAGATCTAATGCTTCGTTACGAATTCTTTTCATTTTCAATTCGAAATAATGAGCTCAATCCTACTGGACGTAGCTCTTTTTATCAATTTTGAACGTAAATTAGATAGATCGAAGTCTTTATTACCATTTATATATCATATTTTTGTAAGTATTGAGAATTTCCTATTTTCCCACCCTCTAAAATGCAATGATATCTTCATTTGAACTTTTTGAAGACAACTAACTACCATAACTTCTTTTTCCCTCACAACATGGCAAAAGGGAAATTTCATAAATATTTTTATTAAATAAATCAAAAATATATGAAGTGGGGCTATTTTTGTAATTGTGCATAACAACCATTGGAATTCTGATAACGTACCCTTCAAGTGAAGAAAACATCAAAAGGGAACCTTGTGTGTTAGTTGCATTAAACATGCCCCACACTCATCACTATTTTTTTCTTTTTTAATTTCACCATATCTGTATTAAAACTCGATTAATCCAAACTTATATCGTATAAAATCTATTTAAGAGAAAGACATTTTTTATATTCAGAATTGAGTTTGAAACCTCTCATTAACAGTGAAGATATCTTATCCATCATACCACAATTTCTTTTGGGTGCCTCACACTCGTGACTGTTTTTTCTTTTATTTCTATGATATCTGTGTTAAAGCTCGATAGTCACATTTATGTCGTGTAAAATCTATTTACAAGAAAAATATTCTTAAAGTGATTTTTTTATATTTAAGAATTAAACTCGAAATCCCCCATTAAGGACGGAGGTATATACATACATTTTCTTTTTGGTGTCCCACACTTGTGACTTGCCCTCTCAAGTATCTAATTCTGGAAAAAAATAAAAAGAAAATGAACAACTGAGTCCCAAAAGTCTTTGTAATGTTCACTTTCATCCCTGATTCTTCCATAAGTAACATTTTCAGCTCCCCTATTTCATCTCTCTTTGTTGATCTTCATATCACAACCCTTTTGATTTCTCTCTCTAATTTTTAACCTCCATTTTTTTCTTCTCTGGAAATTCCGGTTTCGTTAAGCTGTCTGCATAATTTTTCTGTGGATTTTTCAAGTGATTTTTTACATCTGGGTTTTAGCATTATTGTGCTTGTTGAAGTTTGTTGGAGTTCATGAATATGTTTTATATGATGAGTGTGAAATAGTGTTTTCGTTTCGTGAAATTTGCAGAAAAATCTGCGAATTTATAGAGGGATTTTTGGTTATTTCTTTTAGGGGTTTTAGGTTTTTTTTTGAAGTATGAATAGGAGTTTTAGGGCAGAGGAATCGGCGTTGAGGGAGCTGCAACAGAAAATGGGGAGCTTTAGGAATTCTGTAATGAAGGAAAAGGAGGAGGAACTAGCTTTGTTTCTCGAAATGCGAAGAAGGGAAAAGGAAAGAAATGATCTTCTCCTTTTTCAAAACGGCGATGAATTTGATGCTCCGCTTGGTGAGAAAAATCTAATTTTCCTTTCAATTGATGTTTTTTTCGTTTCATATATTGTCTTCATTGTTGATATTATGGTATGATTTTGCCTTTTCTTTGATATATTTGGGCACTGTAGTGACCAGGAGGTCACAAGTTCAAGCCGTGAAAACAGTCTCTTGCAGAAATGCATGGTAAGACTGTATGCAATAGACCCTTGTGGTCCATTCCTTTCCCGGACCTTGCGCATAGTGGGAGCTTTAATGATATATATATATATATATATATATGTAGAGGCATAAGAATACTACAGTATGTTTGATTTGTGGTGAATTTGGATTTTATTAAACAACAACAACAACATACATAGTATAGTCCCATAAGTGAGGTTTGGGAGGGTAGAATGTACGCATACCTTACCCCCTACCTTGGCAGGTAGAGAGACTGTTTTTGATAAGACCCTCCGCTCGAAGAAAGTAAAAAGACAATATTTATGCAGACATAAGCAGTAACAATAGCAAGATAATAAGAAAATAGGGTCGACATACGAGACAACAAATCGTAATAGAAAACTAAGAGTGAGAAATACAGAAATAGTAAAAAACAACAATACGAATTCGGTAATGAAGGAGAAGGAAGAGAGTTAGGTTTGTTTCTCGAAATGCGAAGAAGGGAGAAGGAAAGAAATGGCCTTCTCCTTTTTCAGAATGTTGATGAATTTGATGCTCCGATTGGTGATAAGATCTATTTTTCCTTTCAATTGATGTTTTTCCGTTTCATATATTGTCTTCATCGTTGAGATTATGGTGTGATTTTGCCTTTTCTTTGATATATTCGGGTACTGTAGAGGCATAAGAATACTACAGTATGTTCGATTTTGGGTGAATTTGAGTTTTCCATTGAACTACAACATACCCAGTATAGTCAGACAAGTAGGGTTTGGGGAGGGTAGAGTGTACGCAGACCTTACCCATATCTTGGCAGGTAGAGAGGTTGTTTCTGAAAGACACTCGGCTCAAAGAAAGCAAAAACACAACATTTGCGTAGACATAAACAATAACAATAGCAGGATAGTAAGAAAATAGAGGCATTTGAGACAAAAATTAGTAATAGAATGAACAATTCATAAAAAAGAATTTTCTGTGGGATTACATGTATCATATATTTACTTACGGTACCAATTGTCAATTTTTGGTCATTGTCATTGAGAAAGCTAGGAGTGAGAAATACGGAAATAGTCTAATAATAAAAACACGGAAAATAATAGTAATACTACTAGCCGGAGAGACAAATGCGAAACTAAATACTACCAGCCTTCTGCCCGTAGACTACTTTCCATTGACTCTGCTTCATAAACTAAGCTGATTAAGTGTTACTTTTTGCAAATTCTTTGTCTCATGTAGAATCAAGAGCAGGCAGTTCGCCTATATTCAATATTGGATCAACAACTACTGTGAGGAAGAATGGTGCTGATGATTTCCTCAATGCTGACAATGATAAAAATGATTATGAATGGTAATTTCTTCAATTTTCCTTTCTTCTTGAGAATGTACTGATGGCGACTCTTCTTCTTCCGTTAATTATGTTTTTTAGTTGGTTAGGTTTAATTGTCATAAATTCCTCAATCAAGTGAAATGTCTCTGTCATGTCACCTACATTATGTCTTCATGTTCAATCTTCATCTTTTTATTGTTCTTTTTGGGTAAAGCAATGATAGCTTCTACAGTTCTTTTTGGGTAAAGCAATGATAGCTTTTACAATACTATCGTGCATGTTTGCTGAAATTATCTTCCGTGCACCCTAAGTAGTAGTGTAGTACACATGATACACAAAATTGTGAAGATGAGGGGGCAAAAAAGATAAGTGGATAAGCAATTAAATTTTATTTGTATTGACAAGTGACAGTGCTAGTGGTAGAGCCTTTCCATCTCGAACCATTATGTTGGTGATTCGAGTCCCTAAGGGGGGAAGAAGTGGAAAAGTCATTGTTTCCCCTCAGGGAGGGGTGGAGTTTGAGGGAGGGAAATTAATTTATTATTTTGTATGTAGAATTAGCTTATATCTGCAAAGAATGGTAACATTAAGAAGTTACTCATCAAATATATGGAGCATGCTTCCTTAATGTGACTGTGACAGATTCAAGTCATTAAATTTCATAATCAAGATTGAAAAAACAACTACAATAGTTTATTCTCAAAAAAAAAAAACTACAATACTCCTTCTGTTTCAATTTGTCTGGCATATTTTGACTTGGAACCGGATTTTAAGAAAATAAAGAAGACTTTCAAATCTTGTGGTCTTAAATTAAAGATATGTCAAATATATCAAAATGTCGTTTAATCTTGTGGTCTTAAACATGCCATGTAGAAAGCTGGAATTAAAGAGTTGCTAAAAAGGGAAAGAAGCATTCTTTTTGAAATGGACTAATAAGGAAAGTAGGCCAAACAAATTGAAACGGAGGGAGTAGTTTGCAAGGCAAAGAAATGTAAAGCACCGTGTTAAATGTCTAGATCCTATACAATGTTTCTCCTCTTTGTCTTTGATTTAGGACATTCTCGAATAAAAGGGGTTTAAAGTTTGTCTTCTCGCAGGTCTCTTTTACGGAAGAACCAATATATATATTTTACTCATTGTTCTGTACATTGTAGGGAGAAAAAGAAAATTAGGTAAATATCGTATTGGTGTAATGGCGTCCAACAAATTGACACGAGACTCCAAATTTAGAAGTTATTAGAAATAGAACTCTGTTGGAGAATGTGTCTTTCAAAACTTGACTACGATTCGTAAAATTTGGTCTCTGTGCTTCCAGAAAATACTCATGATATACAGGTAAACTTAAGATGAGCTCTCAAAGTAAGAAGTTGAGGATAAATAAACTTTTGGTGATGGACGTTCTAATTTGGTATCAATAACAAGTAATCCCTCCTTCCCCCAAAAAAATGGCTTGGTTGGGAGTACTTGAGCCAACTCGTCTAATTTTTGTGTGAATTCAGACATCGAATTTTTAGTTGTTTGAAATTAAAATTACATATTTGGAAACTACATAACAGTACTACAGATCACAAGTTTTTGTAGTTTAAATAATTAGAACTTATTTAACGAATCATAATCAAAGGAAAAGCTGACTCCCAAAATGGTAATGACAATTCCAGAAATTGGTGACAATTACTGAGACTCCATTGACCGCAGCTAAGCTAGAGTAAGGAGAACCCAGTGAGTGGGAGAGAAATGTAACTGCTTTAGATTAACAATTCTTACTGCTTTTACAAAATACTAATAACAAACATCTGCAAATTAACACCTACCTAACAATCTAACTGACAATTAAACAAACTTGTTATGTTAACCACCACGTTGCAGTATTTACGTCACAGCCTCCAGTCATGCTATGTCACAGCTCTGCAGTTTAGTCTTTCCTCTACTTGCATTCCTTCGTGCCAAACTATTTGGGGCAGAAGGGCATTTAATAATTGGTGTTCATTCAAACATCATGAATAGCAAGAGAACATGTGCAGTATATAGAGCTCGCTTTTACTTATATTTTGAAGTTCAACTAATAAAACTAATGAATTCCGTATAACAAAATGTTGATGCAAACAAGTAAAGTAGTAAGTGCTATAACCCCCATGCTATCAATCAAAAAAATGAAAAAAACCCCATGCTAAAAAGCCCAAAATAGAAGAGAAAAAGGCTTCTCGAGATCTCTGACATTGGATGATCTTTTGCCACACTTATACGTCATTCAGTATCAAAAGAATATCTGCTTATGTCTTTCATCTGTATGTTTAGGTCTCATAAATTTTTGTATTTCAGGCTTCTAACACCTCCCAGTACTCCTCTTTTTCCTTCACTTGAGATGGAGTCAGAAAAAACAGTGATGAGTCAGCTGGGAACTGCTAAAGCTCGTCCAACTGCATTGAGATCTAGAGTAAGAATATACTACTAAAACTTTTCTTACCCCATGATTGCTGGAACAATGCATTTTCTGTAATTAGGTTGAGTGTTATATATGATATAATGCTTAATACATGAAGTGTTATCTTCACGAGTTCAAGTTAATTTCACTTCACGTCCAGCCAGTAGAAGGGATGTAGAGATGTGCAAGAAGCATAAATAAAAGGAAAATTTCTATAATCAGGTAGAAAGGACGTTGGAGGTCTTTTAGTTCAAAACACACATGCACACATGGTGGCTCCATTGTTTAGTGAAATGCTATTAGCAGTGAAATCATCTTTGTTGATATATCACAGTTATCTTAATGAGTTTCTTAAAGCAAATAATATGATATATTCATGTGCATTTCCTTTTTGAAGTTTCTCATGAGCATGTGGAATTACCATTGCTCAATCTTTCCAAGATTTCACCACCTTTTGCAGACGTAAATTTCGTTTGGAACAAAATAAAAATATCTTCATTTGAAATTCCATTGGACTCGACTCTAGGAGCGCAATGGTTGTTGGGTAGTAAGGCTTGTTCACACCCCTTAAATCACAAATTACGTGTTCTCCTAAACATAAACAAAATACAAAATTTTGCCTACCACCTGTAGCCTGTAGGGGAGGTGTGCGGTTCTTCGGTTTTTCAATAGTATATACCGAGTACCGATCCGTAGTTAGTTCTGTTCAGTTCTTCGGTATAAGCGTAGTATGCTAGCAACCCTGCTTAGAATTGACACATCCTCGTTGTACTCGTTGATGTTCATATTGCGTAGTTTTGTTCGTCGAGCTTCAAAAGTTAGATGATATTGGTTATCAGTTAAATGCATGGCAAATGAGAACATAAGAAAATGATTCCTACAGTTAGCACAGTTCTTTGTTATATATTTTACAACATAATCCAGAGACAACCTATTTTTGTCATAATCTGGAAATCGAAAGAAATGAGACTGTAGTTTCTTAAAAGGACAAATTTCTCGGGCAAGGAGGATTCTTGCTGGTAATAAATGATTTAACTGATTGGAGAACAGCAGCCACAGTATTTTTCTCTTGAACACGACTAAGCAGCAGCTGCAGTGGTCATTGTCACTGTCGGTGTTTCAGTAACCGAAATAATGATATCTTAAAACCGAAAACCGAACTTTTGAAAAACTAAAACTGAAAACTGTCTGAAGAACCGAAACTGAAGAACTGAATTAATTCGGTTTTGACTGGTTTTTCGGGTTCTATGCCCACCCCTAACCACCTGCCCCAGATAAAAATTACGAATTTCAGATGGAATATTAGAGCTTCTGGCTAGGCAGTCTTAACTTGCATTTGTTGGGAACCATGGACTGATTTTACTATGCAACTTGTTATTCTGGATGCAGTTAGCAAATCCCCAGCCTGAGCCCCCTGGTAGAAGCAATTTAGCATCTCGACAGCCTGCTTCCGCTGTCGGATTAAATACTTCAAATTCAGGTCTTCGAAGACCATCTTCATCAGGTGGATCAAGACCTTCAACTCCAACTGGACGACCCACATTAAGTGCAACATCCTCGTTCACATCAGCATCTAGACGCACATCTACTGCAGCATCTAAAGCAATGACCTCCACTGCAACTTCTAAAACAATGTCAAGCACAACCACGTCTCGGCCATCAAGGTCTTCAACACCAACTTCTCGTTCCACCTTGCCTTCTGCTAAGTCCACGGTTCCTACAAGATCTTCAACACCCACAACCATGTCTAGTGCAAGGTCATCTACACCAACCAGAACCTCCTCAACACTTACAACCAGGCAATCCGTTCCTGGATCAAAGTCCACATCAAGGGCAGCAACTCCAACTCGTCGGCCCACTTCAGTGTCCAGTACAGCTAATGCTACTGCTCCTTCCATTAAATCTCCGTCTTCAGTTACACCAGCAACCACTACGGCAAGAAATCCTGGAGCCTCACGTCATAGTTCTCCAACTGTAAAACCCAGACCATGGAAGCCTTCAGATATCCCAGGGTTATCCTATGATGCTCCACCCAATTTACGGACATCACTATCTGACAGGCCAACTTCAGCTACAAGGGGTAGACCTGGAGCACCAAGTGTTAGATCTTCATCCATTGAGCCAGTTACAAATGGAAGGATTAGACGACAATCGTGCTCTCCAGCTAGAGGACGTCCTCCTAATGGTGTTGTGCGTAGCAGTGGGAGCTCTGTTCCGATTCCAGCTATGAGTCGATTACATGCTAAAGCTAATGATAATGTAAGCCCTGGTATGGTTGGAAGTAAGATGGTTGAAAGGGTAGTAAATATGCGGAAGCTGGCTCCACCTGCAAAGCAAGATAACAAACATTCTCCCCGTAATAACTTATATGCGCACTCTTCATCACCTGACAGCTCAGGATTTGGAAGGACATTGTCAAAGAAATCCTTGGATATGGCTATGAGGCATATGGTATGTATATTTCATTTCATGCTGCTATTTAGGCAAAGATAATACACAAAATTCACTTGGATAGGCTTTTGAGAGGATGGTCATGAATGTTCTCTATGCAGCATTTCTAGAAATTATCATTTTTGTGTTAATGCAACATGTTGCTCTTCAGAATGAAGACTTCCTTTTTGGGATAAGTTTCTGTAGTTTGAAGGCATCTATTGCCTTTTTAAAACTTTTAAGAGCCTGTTTGACCACAGAGAGTTTTCACTTTTTAAGAGCCCGTTTGACCACAGAGAGTTTTCACTTTTTAAGAGCCCGTTTGGACATAGAATTACTACGATTTTTCGGAGTTCAACTTGAAGTTGAATTCCGGAATTTTCCGGAATTTAAAAAAACTCCAAAAGGCTGTTTTTACAATTCACTCCAAATCACTCACAAAAATTCAAAAACAACTCCAATTTGTATTCATGTCCAAACACAACTCCAATTTCCAAATATCATTTTCAACTTGAAAACAAAAACTACTTTTTTGCAAATTTCACAGTTATTTCCAAATGTCCACTAAAAGTATAAAATATGTTCTCTTGGTTTTGCCCGAGCTCTAAGAAGCTACCCACCTTGTCATCCTTCTTCTTGTTCTTTTTTTACTTCAAGGTTTTGCTTAATTGAGAACATTCCTCTCAAACAGGATATAAGGCGAAGCATCTCTGGTAATCTGCGTCCATCAATGACTAATATTCCAGCATCGTCCATGTACAGTGTAAGATCAGGACCTAACAGAAGCAGGACAGTGAGTGTATCCGACTCCCCACTTGCTACGAGCAGCAATGCTAGTTCTGAAGTGAGTGTCAATAACAATGCGGTGTGTGTTGATGGGAGCGAATTTGATGATGCTAGTAGCGGTGTTAAAGGTGCTCGATCTCCTGCCAATATGCATGGAAGGTAATGACTGCCCTTCGCTGGTGCAAGATTATAAAATTATAATTTTGGTTCAGTGCCGGAATGAGAGTTTTGGCGCTTGAATTATGATTGTTTCTTAGTCAGAACTGAGGCATATGCTTCTCCCTCGTTATGTAAAGATTGATGCACAGTTAGCTATGAAATTTGAAGCCAACCTTCCTCATAAGTTATGTTGTGTGCTTGAAACCATTTTTTTTTTTTTGGCAAGCAGTAATGCTAGTTTCTGAAGTGAGTATATGATTCCCCAGTTGCTACAAGCAGTAATGTGCCTCATTCTAGTTCCTACTTGCAGATTATAAGCTCACGTTTGGCCAGACTTTGAAGTTGAAACTTGAAAATTTGAGTTTCTGTTGTGTTTGGACATGCATTTTACTTGGAAAAAAATTGAAATTTTGTGAGTGGAAGTTCCAAAAACTGGCCAGCTTTTGGGAATTTGAAAATATTTTCAAATTTCATGGTCAAACAGATATTTGAAGATTTTTCAAAATCTATGGCCAAACGCTAGCTAAATCAAAGTCTAATAATCTACAAGGTGGTACTAAATGAGGATATATATTTTGCAGAGAGTGTGAGTAAATTTTATTCCACATTGGAGGAAATTGTTGTGGTCTATTATCTCATTATGCTATGCTGAGTTTTACTTGCTGCTTCTAGTGGTGTAAATGCAGCTGGTACAAGTTCAAACTTCAAAACTACAAGGACTATACAATATCTTGACCCAACAGAAAAATAAATACTTTCCTGTTCAAGTCGACCATATTTTATAATATTATTCTATTTAAATCCAAAAAATATATAAATTTTATTGAACTATTTAATTTGAATTTTGGTTATTAATGATAATGTCTTCTTATCAAACTCTTTTGTGTAACCATTGTTTTAATATTTTGTTGTTGCTTATGGACAATGTTTCAACTGTAAGTTGAAAAAAGTTGACATTTGTTTGAAAAAGTCGAAAAGCTTATTGTCGAAATTAATATTTTACTTCAAAATGTACCATTACGAATACTTTTAAACTAGTACTACTCCATATAGTAGTAGTATAAACGTAGTAGTAAGTTGACCAAAAAAAAATGTATAAACTAGTACTCCCATATTTTTCTTTTTGTTTTTTCGGTGGTATCCATTGGATATTCATATTAGAATTCATCTAACTTTAAATCGTGTACCGTAGAGTTTACTTTTAAACGCGATGCTTTTAATAGATTTTTTTTTTTTCATTTTCGAGACTCGAATTATATTTAAAAATTTTGTACTTATAAATAAATGTGTTTTTTAACTTGACTTAACTGATATTCATGTTCTTTAATTTTGGGTGAGCACAAGTAAACAATTAAATTTGTATATAATTGAACAAGTAATACATGCGTCCTATGTGACATCTTATGTGTGTTTTTATTTGTTCAATTTTATATAAATTTAAATGTCATAGCAAAAATGAAAGGATATAGATGTAAGCGAAGTTAAAAGAGTACGTTTATTTATTATGCCTAAAGTATTTGTACTGGAAAAGAATTCTTGCTCAATAGGAGCACATCGTAAATTAGAAAAAATAAATAATAAGAAACAGAAAAATAACAAAACAAACAAGTCGTATACTATTCACACTTCTCTCTCCTTCGATCCCATCATCCATGGCAGCCAGTCTATGGCGAGCAGTAATGGGCGACAACAACACACCTCCATCCAACAACGACTACGACGGAGTAGAATTCTGGAATAACCCTGAACGAACCGGCTGGCTCACAAAACAAGGCGAGTACATCAAAACTTGGCGTCGCCGTTGGTTCGTGTTGAAACAAGGTAAACTGTTCTGGTTCAAAGAAGCAAATATCACAAGAGGATCCAAACCGCGAGGCGTAGTTCCGGTAGCCAATTGCCTTACGGTGAAAGGAGCTGAAGATGTTCTCAATAAGCAATTCGCTTTCGAGCTTTCTACTAGGTCTGATACTATGTATTTCATTGCTGATTCGGAGAAGGAGAAGGAAGATTGGATCAATTCGATCGGACGGTCTATAGTGCAGCACTCTAGATCTGTTACTCGTGATGAAATTCTCGATTACTAACCTAATTATGGTATGTGTATCTGTTTTTTTGGTGTGCGTGTTTAGTGTGAATGAGTATATAATTTCTGGTATTTGAAGCTGTAAGTACTCTGTTTGACTTTGAGTCATTGTTGAATTAAGAAGGTTGTAAATTTGCTGTCTTTTGTGAGTTGAAGAAGTTTCCCCTTTGCAGTTTTGAGCTGTTAGGGTTTTTATCTTGCTTTTTTACCCAATTCTGATGGCACTTTAGAGGTATATCACTTTGTTTGGATGGTTGTTACATATCGTTTCACAATGTATTGTATTGTACATTATAGTCTTGATGAATAGAAAGTTTGGATAGATTATATCGTTTTCTGTTGTTACATAAAGTCTTACATGAGCCATTTGAAGGAAAAAACCTATAAGAGAAGTAGGGTACTTGGTAAGGGATAAAAAATGATTATTAGATAATAAGCAAAGATAAAATAAGGTAGAGATGCAATCGCACCAAATCAATCGTTACATAAAATAGAGACTTCTTGTGAATTTAACGATATGATACAATAAAATGTTATTAATAGTCAAAGCAAACATTGTATTTAAACTGACAATACAATACAATACAATACAATACAATACAATACAATACAATACAATACAATACAATACAATACAATAGGTAACAACCATCCAAACAAGCTTTAAGTAACAATTCAGATATCATGAAGGCTTTGCTTTTTCACTTGTTTAGGTATGCTGATTAGTTGACCATTACAATAGAAGAAATGCAATAAACAATATTTAAAGGAAATGAGATGAGATCTGCAAATCTCCTTCATTTCCTTGCATTTCAAAGTTCATTAATAGAGGAATGTCTGAAATCATCATGGAATGAGCTCTTTGGAATGAAATTAGAGTGAGGGTGATACAAACAAATTAGATTCTCTAATTTATTTCTAGAATAGCAAATCCGTGGCTTGTTACTGTCCCATGAAGTTTCTATTTTACTCTCCAGCTATATTTGTTCTTGCATTCTTGAGCTCCCTCCGTTGAAACCCATCCCGCCTCCCAACATGTCCCAATATTTATCTCTTAACAGTCTCCTGCAAAATTACACCTTGATTTTCTAGCATTTTAGACGGCCTTCCCGCGTTAGCTTTTTATCTTTTGATAACCGAGAAATCTCTGAGGGCCAATGGTGCACTGTTCAAAGTTTAGTGGATAATGGCCCCATCCCTATAGCTTTCTCCACCTAAATACCATGCTTTTGTCTGGAGCAGGATTCATGCCCGTGACGTGTGCCTAACGCACATCACGCTCTGCACTTACCACTAGATCAAAGCCTGGAGGGCGCTTCCCTCATTAGTTAATATTTCGTTTTTCTCTTTTGTGGATTCTAACTAGTATAAATGCATCTTTCTATTCCGAATTCACACAAATCAAATGGATTTCAACTTGTATGAATGCATCTTTATAAAAATGTATACTACCAAATTGTGGCAGTCTTGATTGAGTCGAAGACACCTTAACTTCCAAGGTTAGCACTTGCTAATTCAGCGCTCTGGTGATATATTTATTTGGGTCATTTTATAGAAGCTTGTTTAGATTGGTTAGGTGTATTTAGAAACATATTCGTTTGTAGGTGAGGATTAACCCTCATTGTCACGTACCATAAGCATTTTCCTTTTGGCGGTCCTTTCCATTACAATCAGAGATTGCTGCTTCTTTTTGCCGTCCCTAATGTTTCGGTTGTGCACCTGGGCAGGTTGGCTTGGCTGGTTATGACTTTGAAATACCAAAAGAAACCTTCTCTTTTACATACATTCAGAGTTTATATTGCTGAGATGATTTTTAGGTAGCTGCTCTCCCTCTAATAATTATCATTAAAAACTCTGTAGTCTTGTATAATAGAAGAAGAAATATCCCGAGTTTCGTTAACAATAGTGTCTCATGATCCTACAAAATGTTGCATGACATGGACATAAAGATATCTATTTACTTTCTCTCGCGGAGTTAAAGAACTGGTGCTTTTTGAAATGAAATATGCTCTATAGTGAGAGCCATTTAATTCCTAGAGATTTTGGTTTTTGGCTAGATTCTCAGGCTCGCATCTGCGTACTTGCTAAGTTAGGTATTTCAGGATATTTAGTAGTTTTAGATGTTGCCTTTTAAAACTGAAACTGATCGAAGGAAATTAAGAGTGAACCAATACTACTATACTGATAAACGAATAGCATTTCACTATGTCAATGCTCACTAGAGCCTGGAAGAAATTTTGTCCTCCCCTTCAGAAAAATAGAATTTCCCTTCCACCTACTTTCTACTGTTAATTTCGGCATTTTGATCTAGTTTCATTTGGAGTCTTTGCAATTATGGTTTCAAGAAGTTGGTTTTTACTTAGCCTCTGGGTTTGTTCAAGTGGCAATTGTTGAGCGACTTGTGACTTAGGTAAGAAGTTCAAGCCCTGCGCAAATGCGAACTAAGCCTGGTATTTAAGTGGAGAAAGGTAGAGGGGTGGGCCCATTATTCCCGAGTTTGGAAGGCTGTGGTTTGTCTTAAAGGTTGGACCCAGACGGATTTCTCGGTCATTAAAGAAAAGTTGGTTTCTAATTTCTCCCTTAGCTTAACCTGCACATCAAATTCAGCATTTTCTTCAACCAATTTCTATTTCATCTAGTATTCTATACAATACTGGCATACTTCTACTGCCAGCCTGCCACAGATGGACTCTCAAACTTGTACTCTATCAACATACTTGTTGTCTGCACCTTTACCATTTTAACACATCTGATGTGTAAACAAACATGAGCCGGGGGTCTATCGGAAACAGTCTCTCTACCTCACTTTTGAGGTAGTGGTATGGACTGCGTACACTCTACCCTCCCCAGACCCCACTTTGTGAGAATATACTAGGTATGTTGTTGTTGTTATGTGTAAACAAACACACAGGAAAATGAACTTGCTTATGCAATAAAGAAAGGGGGAGGAGATGTCGATTTACTGTAACCTTACATTTTAGTACTCATCCTCTGTGTGTAAGTTGCACTTGAGCCGAGGGTCTTTCGGAAACACCCTCTCTACCTCCACGAGATAGTGGTAAGGTCCGCCTACACTCTGCCCTCCCCAGACCTCACCTGTGGGATTTTACTGGGTATGTTATTGTTGTTGTTGCTGCCTCTGTGTGTAAGTAGTAGGTTTGCCTTTGGATCCACCTTTATGTGGTCTAAATTTTGTAGGTAAACAAGTCTAGACTGTCTGTGATACCGTTTCTCTTCTTTTTTTGTGATCGTCTGTTGTATGTTTTGAAGACACGACAAATAATGAATCTTTATACAACCAAGAAATGCTTGATGGCCATGTTTGGTTTAGGAAGTTCTTCAGAGATCTTTCAAAACCCATAAACTAAGTCCGAAATTTTGTTATGGAAAACCAAAGAAAATTTTTCTCTGTGGAAAACCAAAATCTAGAAGCCAGCTCTTTACCTAAAAATGAGCTAGCATTTCTCGAAGTAGCATTTCCATTAGTAGAAGATGAAATCATTGCTTGTTTATCTCGACGAGGGTTTATGAATCACTCAAATGAGCCTTTCTAGCTGCATCTGAATCAGCATCCTTATCCATATGTGTGCGCGTGTTCATTGTCAAATCAGACGCTTAACCCCCGCCCCCAACTACGGGGAAATTGCACTTTAATTTCCTGCCCTGACCGATTGGATGGTTAAATATTCAGTGATTGGATGACCTGAATGAGCTCTAATTTAGAAGTGTTTGGATGATGGGATATTTCTATTTTGCCTTTAAATGTTTTTTATGTCAGTTCTTCGGTTTTAAAACTTTTTTGGGGGAAATTTTCATAACTAATGCAAATTTTGTTTATCCAACTTGTGTCCTGCTGTGAACTTGTTTATGATTGTAGTGTTCTGTATAGCAATTTCTATATATGAACTTCAAAATCCGTATTTGAATACGTATACAAACTTGTTGACTCAAGCGAGAAAAACTCTTCTATAATCCCCTTTCATTATAGTTTTGAAGTTTTGATCCCTCAGTCCATTTCTTCGCTCGCATCTCGATTAATTCTACCATGCACCTACCAGCACAAATACTGAGTAATTCTATCCGCCGTTGGACCTTGTTACATGCCAAAAAAGAAGAAATCACCGCTAGGATTTAAATCTAAGACCTCATGGTTTTCAATTCACAAGGAAGAAGAGAAATGAAATGAAGTTTGTGGGTTCTCTAAGCTTTTCACTTTTGTCTTGATGGCTGAGATAGTGATAATTTTTCGAGTGCTATTTATCAAACACAAGAAAATAAGTATTAGAACTCATTTTTTATGAAAAATATTTTCGTCTGTGCCTAAGACACTGGAAGTGAGGTTAGTGGGGGATTCTTTAAGCTTTTTACTTTTTCTTGATGGCTGAAATAGTGATGGTGCTTTCTCGAAAGTTACTTGAACATTATGCTGGTTCCTCCTATGTATGCTCAGAAGGTTGTAGATGCAGACACACTAGGAACCTTTTTTTAGCAGAAAAACAAACAATTCTACTTCTATTTCCCTGGGCCAAGATGTGGCTCAAAACAGTACTAATATTTTTGCTAGCCCTGAACATGGCACTAATGCCCCGGTTGATTAGCTATTAATATAATGCCTGTTTACCCAAAAAAAAGGTGGCCTCAATCTCTCTGGCACTAATGCCCCGGTTGATTAGCTATTAATATAATGCCTGTTTACCCAAAAAAAAGGTGGCCTCAATCTCTCTGGCACTAATGCCCCGGTTGATTAGCTATTAATATAATGCCTGTTTACCCAAAAAAAAGGTGGCCTCAATCTCTCCTTTACCATGATTTTCTTCCCCTCAACGATGAAAAACTTTATGTGCTTCACACGACTGATGTCAATTGTGTTAGGCCTCTTTTTAACACTCAATTTAATGACCCTATTCTTACACATTTGGGTCCCACTAAATGGTGAGACAAAAGAAGCCTCACACAACTGACATTAGTTGTGTGAGACACAAAATAAAAATTTCCATCAACGATGGCTATTACCACTTGTATAATGAACATTGCTAGAACCCCATGCATAATTTAACAGGACAAAGAACATTTTAACAAAGACCCTTCAAGCAAACTAGAAATCTCAGTCCAACGAGTAAATCAACATTTAAATTTTGGTAACTCAATGAAATTAACAAGTAGTAGAAGAATAGAGCTACATAAAAATAGAAATCATAGACGAAGAACTAGCTCCTCCAAGAAAACTAGGGCTCGAGAATCTCAATTTTAACAACTTGGCCATCATCAAATGGATCTCTCTTTGGAGCTGCTGGTGGTGCTGCAACCCTAGGTGGTCCTCTTCCCTTCTTCTTGTTCCTTGGCCTTGCCTAAAAACCAATTCATAGAGTCAATATTAGTTGAAAATAGCAATCAGAAATACTAAAACAACTATACTATAATGAAAGTTTAGACTTCAATTGTGCTTCAATTGCAAACTAGTCTAGTTTAGGTCATCTATCTAATTTTAAAAAAAGTTGATTGAACCAAATAAAGATTTTAGGACGTCTCCAGCTCACTGAGGACATAACCCTTGATAGGAGGGTGTGGAGGTTGATAATTAGGGTAGAAGGTTAGTTTGTAGTTGGGCGTATTTCGTTCCCTTTCCCAGAGTTGAGTATTATTTTGTTCTTTTCCTTATTTTTATGATAAAATACTCATGCCAGTTATTGTTTCTTAAGAGGCGTCCAAAGTCCAAACTGAACAAGTAAAAGTGAACAGAGAGAGTATAAATTACTCCCTCCGTTTCAAAAAGAATGATCTATTTTGACTTGGCACGGAGTTTAAGAAAATAAAAAAGATTTTTGAATCTTGTGGTTTTAAATTAAAGTTATGTCAAATGTACCAAAATGCCCTTTAATCTTGTGGTCCTAAATATGCCATGTGGAAAGTTGAAATTAAAGTTTTGCCAAAAAAGAAAAGATGTCATTCTTTTTTAAACGGACTAAAAAGGAAAGTAGGTCATTCTTTTTGAAACGGAGGGAGTATTTTATATGGAATTCCAATACGTTCAATCAAATGTGAATAAAAATTTATCCACCCTAGATATTTACCTTACACTAATAGATGTGCATGACAAGTGTTTGTTAATAATCTACTCCCCGTTTCTTTTTACTTGTCACAGTTTGCTTCTCGAGAGTCAATTGACTAATTTTCAAAGCTAAATTAGATTAGATTAATTTAATATTTTAAAATTAAAATTTAGATATTCAAACACTATACGGAGAATACTATAAATTGGAAATTTTTCTCATACCAATATGATGAAAAAATACATCTTAAATTGTTGGTCAAAATTCATACCGTTTGACTCTCAACAAGAAAAATGTGACAGTATTTTAGAACAGAGGGTGTATAGTCACTTATAATTAATATAAGTATTTTCACCCTATTAAGTCAATTATGGTAAGTTAATATGGTTTAGTGTGAACACGGGACAACTATTTACCATCTAAAGACAAAAAATCTCTTAAATTAGGCAATCATGGTATATTATACTAAGTGTATTTCCACAAAGTGGGGTCTGGGGAGGGTAGAGTGTACGCAGTCCGTACCACTACCTCAAAAGTGAGGTAGAGAGTTTGTCTCCGATAGACCTTAGGCTCAAAATAAAAACAGTCTAGAAAAGGACAATAATATAAGAACAGGAAACAATAGGTAGTAAAATCAACAGATAAGTAACAAAGACAAGACTATCACAAAATAATACTACAATCCATCTACCCGGAACACCAAACCTTACCAAAACTCCAAGAACTAGATACTAAACACGTAGCCCTACGACTACTAGCAAGGACGCATCCCTACGTATTTCAAAAACATTTATTCTCTTTTCCAATGTAAGGCATGAATACACTTAACACTCTTATAATATGAATATAGAGGGGGGTAAGTGTTTAATTATAAAATATAAGAGGTGTATTTGAAACTAAGTCATATTTGAAGGGAGTTAACCTACAATAAACCAAAAAGATGCTAAGAACGAAAGCGGAACTTACATTGCCAAACGAGCCATTGAACCGCTTCCCTTTCGCCGTCTTCTTATCGCCTCTGCCGCAGTAAACTGAAAAATCAAATCAAAATCCACAAAAAAAAACTATTTCAATTTCTCAAACTAAAATTGCAACAACAACAATATATAATAATGTAATTCCGCAAGTAGAGTCTGAGGAGGATAGTATGTCCGCGAACCTTATCCTACCGTGGGAGATAGAGAGGTTATTTCCAATAGACTCCCCGCTTAAAACTAAAATTGCAACAACCATAACATATATAATGTAAATCCGCAAGTAGAGTCTAAGGGGATAGTGTGTACACAGAGGTTATTTCCGGTAGGGAGAACTAAAATATCAATCGTATGTGCCATCAGATTATTAGCCATTTTTCTAAAATACCAACAACAACAACATATCCAATCTAATCCCACAAGTAGAGTCCGAGAAGGATAGTATATAGGATTTATTGGGAAAAGCCTCTCTACCTATACACTATCCAAAACTAAAATTGCAATAGTCACAATTTTACAAAAATGAATTCTTAGGTTAAAAGTGATTCATACTCAATGGGAGATTTGAAGAGGAAATTGATACTGAAGGAGCTGCCGCCGCAATTGAGAGGGTGCCGGAGAGGGATTGAGAACGAGAGAAGGATAAATTAGGAGAGAGAGCCATAGGGACTGAACCAAATAACAACGACGCCATTGCAGCGCAGCTCAAGTGATTTGGGTGGGATAGAATTGACTTCTTTTCTGGCCGTTCAATACCTCTTTATTCTTCTTGGAGATAATGTCTAGACACCCCTTTTTTTTGGTTTTTTTTCTTCAAACAGTAATATATAAATTTGATCGTTAACTTGGCCTTAGCTGACATATGTGTCCTCTAGCTATGAGTTTGCACATGTAGACACTTTAACTATCATAAAATTTGGCAGGTAGACATACGCGTCCTACATGAAAAATTGTGTGAGATGCACGCGTCCTATATGTCAAATCGCGTGAGATTTTCAATATAAAACGTGTGTGTCTACTTACTCGACTTTATGATAGTTTAAGTGCATACTTGTGTAAATCCAAAGTTAAAGGAAATAGATGTCAGCTGAAACCAAGTTAAAGAATATGTTTATGTCTTATGCTTTTTGTTTATATATTCGAACTATGACATGTTTAAATTGTCCGCTAACATTAATATTTGATAAAGTATTTTTATTAGACATTTTTACATTAAAATTTGCAACAATTTCTTCATGTCCTTTGCGTAATCATATAAAATATACTCCTTCCATTCATTTTTGTTTGACCATTTTGAACTTTGCACGCTCCTTAAGAAATAATGATTGATATGAGAATTTTATCATAATGTTCAAATGTTTAGTATTAGGTCTTGAAAAATAATTTGAGGAATAAGTAATTAATGCTAAGGATAAAACATGAAAAATAAATTATTTTTTCTTGATATGTTAAAAATGACAAGTAAAAGTTAAAGTCTATTTTCGGAATAGTGGATAAGCAAAAGTAAACGAAAGGAGTGTAAACTTTCTTTAATTATATATATATCACCATCAATTGAAATATGTTTGAGATTTTATAGCTTATTAGGCTAACTAGTGTACTTGCCCGCGCGCGAAGCGCAGTCAAGAAAAAGTCTGTTATAAATACAAAGATCGCAAATTTAATTAAAAAATTTATGAAGAAAAACAAAAAAAAATTTGATAAGTGAAATAAAAGGTGTATACCTTAATTCTTGCATTTAGTTTAAAATATTTTTTCCACCAAAGAAATAAAAAATTTAATATAAATATAAAATAGTAGAACTAACTTATCATTTAACAGCCTTCTTCTTCAAGTTAAAATAAAGCATAAATACACTGGAAATATAATAATATTATTACTTCAAATATGAAGAAAAAAAAAAGGATGACATTCAGTAAGGTCTCATGAAACAAAAAATATAAATTTATATAGCATAATTTCTCGAGCTCTTGTCGATATCTACTCCTACAAGTCGATCACCATTTAAAAATCTTCTTCTTCAAATCAAACTAAAGCATAAATATAATATCACCAAAATATAGCAATAATACTACTTCTAATATGAAATGAGAGTATGATCTTAGATAGGGTTTCATGAGATAAAATAATACATGAACGTATATAGATAAAAATGAAGAAATATCATAAGGTACTTTAAACTTTTAAGTTAAATATTTGAGAGGTTATGAATATAAAAGGCATGAGAGTTATGAATATTATTAAGAATAGAAATTAAATAAATGAGTTATGGAGGTGAAATTTTAAACCAAAATGCAAATGGTATTAAGTAGTGCAGGTATAGCTACGTGGGATTGTTTAAAATTTGTATATTTGAAATATTTGCGTTCTTCAACTTCATTAGATTAACAATTAGTTATATGTTTTTCTCTAATTTTGATTTTGTATTATTAATATAGGTGAAGCTAAACCTTTTTTTTCCTCAAAAAAATATAAAGGAAGAATGAATTTCGAGAAAAATTTATCTCTATATATTGTAGTGTATATAAAGTTTATAATGTACAAATATTTCACTTCCATAATTTTACATCCTTGTTCATAATTTTAAAAAAAGCCCAAAAAATAATAATAAAGAACAGAAAAGAAACATTAATAATATTTTTTCTTGCTTTCATACTTCTCTACCTATTTATTTTCCCAATAAAAAAGATGTTCATATTGCAAAATTTTCTTCCTCTCCGACTTCTCTTGACCTTTTGTAACCAATGATCACTCCTTCACCATAATCATAAAATTATACCAAACAGAGTAAATAAAAAATATATATTCATTTCGTAAACGAAAATTTCAAACTTCAATATCTTTAAATAAGAAAAGCTACAAGGCGAGGAAAAGAAAGAAATAGGTTTTGCAGGATATATATATTTGAACAATTTGTATTCTAATTAATTCATAGAAAAATACATTTTGTACTTTTTTGATCCAGCTACGTACTTAATTTGTTGCATTATCATTCCTTTTGTTTTTCTGCTCGCTTTTTCCTTCGTCACCGACCTACATGTAAATTATCACATCAGAATCATTCAATAAGAAAGAAAAACTTCACGAACCTACGTATAAATGATCACATCATGAGAATCACTAAGAAGAAAGAACAATATCTAAAAAAAAAAAAAAAAAAAAAAAAAGAAGTAGCTACTCTGTTAGAAAGAGGGGGAGAAGAAGGAGGGTAATCAAAATTAATTAAAGTCATGTGGTACAGAAATTAAAAACTAAAAATATGATAAAATATATAGTACGAATGTCATTTCCAACTATATATATTTGATATTCCAAATAAATACCATATCCATTATACATTAAATTCATAATGGAATGTGAAAGAGGAGTAAGAGTAACAAAAAAGATTTAAGAATCAAGATAATGACTTTTGAAATTCTTAGAAAAAGAGGTAAATAATAACAATGAGGAGTAAGAGTAACAAAAAAGATTTAAGAATCAAGATAATGACTTTTGAAATTCTTAGAAAAAGAGGTAAATAATAACAATGAGGAGTGAAATAAATAGGTTGTAATTTATTTGTTGCAAAACGTTTTATTCATCTTTTTGGAAGTAAAAATTTAAGCACATCTATATGGATAAATAATGAACGTGGGTGTAAAAGAATAATTAATTCCTAGGAAACGTGGGTACTAACCTTTTTTTTTTTTTAAAGTATTGATGAATGATTTATGAAGATTCATTGTATAAAGCTTTTTAAATTCAATTAGTAAGTAAATTATTATGAAGAAAAAGGAAGGAAAATTTTGCAAAAAATGGAGAAAAAAGATAAAAATGAAGGGAGGTTATAGAGAGGTATTACATTACTTTGTCTATGTTAAATATATATATACATATACACATATATATACACATACACACACACATATATAGAGAGAGAGAGACTCTTCTAATTCTTTTTCTCCATAAATAAGGAGTTTGAGTGGTTGAAACAATAAAAACTATTTCATTAATTAGTATGTGGACATTGTGATTGTGAATTTAACTCAATATATTAGTTCATGAATAAGAAGAGTATTAATTATAGAGTCATTTATTCTTATTACAATATTAAAAAAATAGGATAAAAGCAACAAAAAAAAGAGGAAAAAATCCAAAAAAAATGAGGAAAAAGATAAATTTATTAATTTAAATACAAAAGGAAATTTATCAAAAAAACAAATCGAAAATTTTGACACTCATGATGTTCTCTTCACCAATATATAATTTTAAAGTCATAAATATTTTTTACAATTTCTTGAGACTTATAGGGTAAAATTCTATGAACTTTTTATTTTATTTTGAGAAAAAACTATAAAAATATTATCTCGTTTGAGTTTACTTTTACATATTTTTGAAACTCAATCTTTGTTTTATAAATATTATATTTTAATTTCTCGTATAATTAATACTTTGATTTTTTTTTTGTATTTAATATTTTGTATGTAGTTATCAAACATGTAAATTTCATTTCTAAAATTTTGAACTTACAATGAATTGTGTTACATAAAGTGGGACGAAAGGAATATTACTTTTACCTTCTACTGAATTTCTTAGTGTTTTTACTAATTACATCCTTAGGTATTTTATTAACACAAAATACTCCTTAAATTTGTGATATGACACCTCTCTATGACATTCATTCATATTTATTTTTTTCTCTCTTTTTTTCCCTTCATTCTTTCATTAATCAATTTGCTTAATGATTAAAAAATAATTATATTTATTACATCTAACTATATCTCATGAGTTACAACCATCTATTTGCATTCTCCAATTAAATAACATATCTCTTCAACTGTCTTCACCTATATTTATTTATTTATTTTTAATAAGTTTTAAGTAAAAAAGTTAACATTACCAAATGCAAAATATGCATGTTAATATCAAATTACGTACTTAATGCAATTAATTGATCTCTATGTATTGAAGTAAATTTTATATGTATAAGTAGTTCGTTTTTATTTTTATTTTTTACTTGATTATGGAGTCAAATTTGAGTACTATATATCATAATTGTATCCTTGTTTAAAATTTAAAAGAAGCCAAAAAAGCATAATATCTAGCTTTCATACTTTACTACAAATTTATTTTCCCAAAAAGAAACACTTCACTTCTTTCTTCTTTTACGATTTTTCTTCGACTTTCATAATCACTTTACTATATGATTTACTATAAGATAATGTCTATCATTCCTTAAAATAATTAAATTATATTAAATTGCACAAAATTTAAAAAACTGTTGCTTTCGAAAGTTTTTATCTACTATAAACATACGACATGTTTAAAAGGAAATGACATTATGATAGAATTCATAAAAGTTTAGATCCGAATTTTATTTTACGAATAACAAAAGCAATAAAAGGGCAAAAAGAAAGAGAATTACATTTGTGAGCAAATTAATTATTCGAAATCCATACAGATTAAGATGTATTTGTACTCAATGATCCAATTTCTAAGTTTATCACACCATCGTTCTTTTTATTCTCATCTTCTATATTTACATAACTTTCTTTTAGTCACCAACCTAAATATTAAATTATCATATCAAAATCATCAACGAAGAAATCAAATAATTAACGGTCAAGGAAAAAAAGATAATAAGAATGAAAAATCATTAAAAAGGGGCAAAAGGAAGTTAGTTGTACTACTACCTGATGAATAGAGGCAACAAATAAGCTATGTAAGAACTTATATCACTTTCTTTTAGTCACCAACCTTAAATATTAAATTATCATATCAAAATCAATAACGAAGAAATCAAATAATTAACGGTCAAGGAAAAAAAGATAATAAGAATGAAAATCATAAAGGGGCAAAAGAAAGTTAGTTGTAATAATACCTGATGAATAGAGGCAACAAATAAGATATGTAAGAACTGCAAAAGTGAGTCCCAACTCCTAATGTTTTGATTTATATATAAAAAATATAATAAAAAAGAAGAAGGAGAAAATGGAAATGAACATCCAACAATTTTATAGATAATTGTTATTTATAGATGATTAAGGGAAGATGAGAAAACATGTTATTTAAGTAGAGAAAATAAATAGATGGAGGTTTTTGTAACTCATGAAATATAATTAGATACAATGAATATGATGGAATTTTTTTTAATTATTAAACAAAATGATTAATGAAAAGAATGAAGGAAAAATGGTCAAAAAAATGAGAAAAAAAATAAATATGAATGAAGGTCATAAAGAGGTGCCACATTACCTTTTCTATAACCCTTCTTTATATATATATATAGATGTGTATAGTTAAAACTTAAATGATGTGACATATTTTATGCGAACATTTCAAAAATAAGTAAGAAACTCACTTATTTTCCACGAATGGACGCTTGAGAACACGCACAAAAATTTTCTTGCTACATAATGGACGCTTGAGAACATGAACAAAAAATTTCCAAAATTTTAGTCAAAAGTGTCTGCTTGAAACACTTTAGCATGTGTTTAAGTAGAAACAAGTAAGAAATTCACTTATTTTCTGCGAACATATTTTCACAAAAAAATATTTTCCTTCCTACAAAACACCCAAAATGTATACAATGATTAATCATACAAGACTCATGGCCTAAGCCTCAAAAGACTGACATTCCCCCAGCTGAAAAAACAAAATTGCCAAACTCACTCATAAATACCCAAATACACTAGCAACAGCCTCAAAAGTTTGTAAAAAAAAGGATGAAAATACACTACTACTATTGTACAACAACATACCCAATGAAAAAAGGAGGGATGGAACACGAGGACTTCCCAGGGGTCACCCATTCTAGTACTACTCTCTTCCAAGCATGTTTAACTTCGGAGTTCTGATGGAATCCGGTGTCTTAGTGCTGGTATGATCGCATCCCTACACTATTGTAGACTTCACAAAATTGATAAGAGTTCCTAACCTTTATGCTCCGTACAAGTGCTCCGTACAAGTTCCGGCCTTGTATAGAACTGATTGTGTTCCCCACAGGAAGAACTTGTGGAACTTTGGTTTATTTAGCAAGGAACCCTCGTCAAACGAATAAAGATAAAAAAGGTTGGCTTTTCGCCGTGCTCCTTTTTTTCAGTTATAGGGCGGAGAGAGGGAGGCAACTGTTACAAACTTCTTTAAAATACACTACTCTTGTTATAGACTACACAAAATTGATACAACATTATGATCTTCCCATCTAACTTGAACTTTTGCTTTCTGCCATTTCCCTGAATTGGTGAATAGCTCCAGGCAAATTACTCCATTCAATCTAGACACAGAAAATCAAGAACAAATGATATAGCGATTTCCCTACAGCAAACGTGTTAGTAATAGACCGATAACTCACGTTAGCATTTATTCATATGTGATTTACAGGACCAAAATTTAACTATGTCGATGTTTTGAGCAACTTCTTCTCCGGTCTGTAGTTAATATATACCAGAATTACCACAGAAGCATAGGAAATCTCACCATTTTCTCCTTAGTTGATGCATTTCTTGAACAATCTTTTTCCTTTATGACTAAACTTCTTCACCCTTTTTGTTATTGATAGAAGTACTACTTGGAAGGAAACAAGTTTCCTCGCCGCCAGTGCTCCACAAGAAATTGGCATACATAGATGTATAATAAGGGTTCCTAGCCTCAGCTGCCAATGCCTGTTGGTATCTTTCTTCTGCTCCCCATAAGTCCTTCCTAACCCTCCACAAGAAGTTCGCGTATTGACATAGGACCTCTGCATCCGGCGGTTCCACTTGGACTGCCCGCTTGAAGCACTCCTCTGCCCTGTTATACAAACGTCTCATCGTTTTAAATTATAGCAAACAAGCTGCTCTTCGATCCCAAACTAATTGGAGTTAACTATATGAACTCTATCTAACTATTACGCTCTATTCGTGTCCATTTCATTTTGTTGTCTGAAAACTACAATAAAAAAAATAAAAATAAGGGACATGTCTTCCCTGTTCTAGTCTCCAAAAGCACATCTCAGGTAATGTCTAATAGTGGCGGAATGAAAATTTTCACTAAAGATATTCAAAATATAAAAGATTAAATACAAGAAACGAAGGGGATTCAACATCTATTAAACAAACATAAAAAATAATTTTGATCTTGTATATAAGTATATAAGTATAATTTTCAAACGAAAGGAGTGCAGATGAGGCCCCTTGTGCCCCCTAGCTCCCCCTTGATGTCTAACAATACCAGTTCTGAGCTATGAATCTGAGTTACTACTTATTTCAACACTATATCGAGCTGTTCCCAAGATCACTAAGAATTTCTAAAAGTTGCTCAAGTGATCTTTTCAAAATATTTTCTTCAAAAATCTTGGCATGAGTAAACTATAATCTAAGGGATGAGCCTCAAATAATTGAAATATGAGTAGCACTGTCGAAACAACAATAATGTAGCTGGGAAGGCTATAACAGGCAAAATCAATAACCTAGTTTTAGCATATTCTTGTCGAGAGATTGCAAAGATCAAACAGCAAACATTTGACAATTTAGAGAAAGTGAAACTACAATTTTAGGTCACAGAGGAACTAAAAGAGTGAGCCCATTATGAGCAATGATAGACCGACCAAGGATTTACCCAGTTGTTGTGTGCTTGCTTTGTGCACTTGCACAGTAGAACTCAGAGCTTCTTGGCACACTAGCCCTATAAGGGAGTTTAGTTGCTTGGCTTTTCTATGTGACGAAATCTTCAAAATGTTAGCAATGGACAAAACCTGCTCTTTGCACATATCAAAGAGGACATACCACACAAATCAACCGGATGAATGCTTGTCTATTTTCGAGACTAGTATATCCCTCTCCCCAATTGATTAACTTACAACAACAACAACAAACCCAGTGTAATCCCACAAGTGGGGTCTGGGGAAGACAGAGTGTATGCAGACCTTACCCCTAACTTGAGAAGGTAGAGAAGTGATAGACCCTCAGCTGAACGAACGATGAAAAAGAGGCAGCAGTAATAAGCAGAAACAACAGCAAGAAAATGAGATAACGAGGCTAAATAATAACAGGTAGTAATAGAATTCTAAAGATAGGAAAAAAGAAAGAAGAAGAATACTAATACTCTAAGAATGGGACAGAAATACGCCCGCCTTCCTACTAACTTCTACCCTAATCGTCGACCTCCACACCCTCCTATCAAGGGTCATGTCCTCGATGAGCTAAAGCTACATTATATCCTACCTAATCACCTCACCCCAATATAAAGCATAATGTATTATGTAAGACAAAGGAGGTTGAAGAAATTACCTATTATAATCTCGCGCGATGACTTTCAGAAACTGTGCATAATTGCATAGCAAAAGAGTGTTATAAGGCTCATGAGACAGTGCAATCTGATAAACAAGATCAGTCTTAAAATAGTCAACATTGTTATCTGGTTCAATCTCCACTGACAATGGTGAGACAAACTTTAACATAACTTCATGATCAAAGCCCATACCCCTTACACCCCTCATATTTAAAGCTTCATCTTCTATTGAACCCCACAATTCTATCTCTTCATCACTTCTCAATACTTGATCAACCAAATTTGATAGTTTTTCAGGAACAATATGAGGATAATTAATATGTTTTCTACCTATCGATATCGCTTCCATTGTAGTAGTTTCATAATCACAAGCCATAGCAACATTGTGAGATGCAGAGTATACACTATAATTAGCCAAGAGGATCATTACATACATCATTAACATTGGTGTTCGCGAAAATACTTGTCGAAAAAGCCATACAAATGATGCATACATTTCACCTTGCACTCTAGAGATAATCATTTCCAAATCTTCATTGCACATTGATTCCCTCATATGCAATGCACAAGTTTGCAACTCCACAATGATAAATACCAAAGAGGTAAAGGCCTTTGAGGTGCAAGAATTGGTTTCTTTTAAGTCTCTAAACCTACCAGACTCCCACTGATGTTTCTTTTTTATCATTCTAAGTGACAAAGGTAGTCCAAAACTCTTGGCTTTTTGTTCAATATTTGCCCATAAAATTGCCTCCCTTTCTGGCCAATATGGTGGTTCTGGCTTAATACCAAGCATTCTTGGCTCAAGGGACTCAAATTTTGATGGAAAAAATGAATCTTTTCTTGAATATCCACTCTCAAAAATTGCACAACACCCTTCATTTTTCCTAAATCTTTCTTCAAAAATCCCTTTTCCATCAAATTGTTCTTCTCCAAAATCTGCACATAATCTTGAACTACAACAACATGGTTGTATGCTAGTAATAATGCTACCATGACCTTTAGAGAATTTTTTGTCAAAGTATAGGGGCCTAAGTGACTTTCTTGATTTGACAGGGCTAAAAAGAACAACTTTACAAGCAAAGTTTGCATTTTTATCACCCCATCTTGATAATTTTGGAGGTGAACATAAAAGAGAAGTGGTTGAAGGAGAAGAGGATTGAAGAAGCACAAAATTTTGGAGTTTCATAATTAATAATAGTAGCTATTTTTTGGTCATAAGTTAAAGAGTAAAATAGGCAAAACGTAAGGAGAGGAAGTAGAAGAAAATAGGCACAAGAAGTGGTCAAAGGAAAAAAAAATGAAAAACAGAAAACCCGTGGGGAAAGGGGACTTTTTTTTACAGATCTCTATAAAAGAAAAAAAAATGGTGGAAATATTCTTTGAATCTTTAAAAGAGATCTTGAATTTTTTGTCAAATAAGACTCTAGAACATGCTGTGATTGCATTTATATTTGTTGCCTCCAAATTTTGCTTATTTTAAAAGTAGTACTGATATTAGGCTAATTAATTAAAGACACAATACATAAACAAACATTTAGGGGTCGTTCGGTTGCTGATTTGGAGATGATTTATGCAAGTACTAAATCATGTATAACTAAGTATTATGTTTGGTAGCTAGTTTGAAGTTAAATTCATGTATAAAATTAATATCAGTGCTTATAAGGAAATCTATGTATTATTTTATGAAGGATAAAAGATGGAATAAGTAATACTACATGAATAACTAAAATCTTTCGTAACTAATTCCTGCATAAAATAATACATATATAAATTCCTTCATAACTATTTTTTGTGTTACTTATACATGTATAACTCTAACCAGCTATCAAACGACCCCAGCCTCAGCTAACAAGTAAGCACTCCAACTTTGAGAGCGCACATCTAAACACCTCAACTTGGTCTCAAGTGACAACTTAACACTTTAACTCGTCCCCACTGAGACATCCGACACTGATGTGACACATAAATTTTGAAGGTGTCTAGGTGATCATTTTATAAATTGAAGTGTTCAACTGGTACAAAATAAAAACAAACTATACACTTCAAGTAGTCTCAAACCTATAAGGAAAAGGTTTTCCAATAGGACTATACACTTCTTTTCCAAATCCATTATGACAAAGAGTTTCTTAAATCAATAGGGATTGTGAATTTCCTAAAATATACGAGGAAAAACTCAAGACATAATTATAAAAGTTACTTTTGCCAATAGTAACTCGGTAATAAAATGCATGTAATAGCTCCGCCGGAGAAACTTTAAAGGCCTCTTCGTCAACTCTACTTGAAGTTATATAGCAACTACGATGACAAATTAAAGAAGGTAGTTAATTTATTTCTTTTTCAAATCGGGAGAATTAGTTTTAAATTATTTCTTTTATTTTATGAATAAAAGATTTTTATTTTATACCTAAGAGATCTGTATTTTTATATATAAGATATTTAAAAAAAATATTTTTTTCTATTTATTTTATAAGTAATCAAGAAATCTCAATTCCTTGTTTAAATGTGTATATTATGTAGTAATTCACACCGGGAATTTTTTCCTTTTGCATATAGTAAAGTGATCCTTGGCCAGGAGCGGCTCAAGCATATTATTGGTCTAAGACAAAAATTAAACGAATGCCTTAAATTTTTAAGAAAAACTAATTTTTTTTATAAAATCTACTTTTTAAATTTCTTGAGATGCTAATTTTTTTTTAATAATCAGTTTCTTCTAATAATTCTTTTTCAATTAATAATATATATAACCAATGCATTTAATCTTTCTCGAGACATAATACTCTAAATATATCCAACTTCTTCTAATATTTTTTTTTTTATATAAAAAGTTTATTTTTTTTACAAATTGTATTTAATATTTTTCTTTAAAAAAATTATAATATATTATTACTAAAAAAAATAAGACCCCTTAAATTTGAGGGCTTAAGGCATCCGTCTTTTTCTCAAAGGGGTAAAGTCACCCCTGTCCTTAGCCTGTAATGTCTATAATGGTAGATATTCAACTCAGTTAGAGCATAATTTTAAATAAGAAGATATGAAAATTAAAAATTAAAGTAAATAATTTGATATCGTCATACTTTATATTGAAGAGAATTAAGACTAGCCTCAACAATATTATTAATAAAAAAAAATTGAGTCGAGGGTATATCGTAAACAGTTATCATGCAAGTACATGCTCGTGTAATGAGACTTTGATGCCTATTTGCAGTTGGAAGATAAGGATTGTGGTGTTGTATTCATGTCATTGGTGCAGTGACGCCTCAATAATTCAACGGCTAATGTTCCCTTGTTCCCCGTGATACAAAAAGATTGCAACTTTTTTTCAACTTTCAAGTACGAGCTGAGTCGAATATCTAAATTTTAATTTTAAAATATTAAATTATTTAAATTTAATTTAATTTTAAAAATTAATTAAATTAACTCTTAAAAAATAAAATATCATAACTATTTTGAAATAAAGAGAGTCCTATTTTGAATAGTTTTCACACAAACAAAATTTCATAAAAAACTATAATTTAGGTCTATATTATATAAATTAGCAATAGTTGTGATACTTACATAACATAACTTATTTTTAAGTTATTATTTTGAGTATTAGATATTGAGTATCATATTTATATTTGAGAATATATATTTATGATACATTTTAATGATAATAGTTGTATTTTTTTTATACGCATATCAAAAAGTTCATTGATATAATGTTTGAAATCATTGTATCACTCCTAAAATAAATATATAGAATTTTTTATTTTTTTTTATAAATAGATGTATCAATTTATCAATTTTTCTGATATGCAGATACAATTTTATAATCATTGTATCAAGTTTTCGGATATACATACAATTTTTTCTGATCTATAGATACAATTAATTGTATCAATATATTTCAGTAGAAGAAAAAAAGATTTTTTGATATATAAATAAAATATTATTGGATATACGAATACAAATTAAAAAATTCTCAAAAAAAATCCTCGACTATATGTGGGGGAAGGGTGGGTGGGACCTGAAAAGTCCCTCGACTATAAATCTGTGTGGGAGGGTGGGAGGGTGTATATATTATGTCTATGGAAGATTTTTTGAAGGGGAATTAATTTTTTAAAGTCACTTTTGAATTTTTTTTTAGGTGGGAGGGTGTATATATTATGTCTATGAAATTTTTTTTGAAAGGGAATTAATTTCTTAAAGTCACTTTTGAATTTTTTTTAGGTGGGAGGGTGTATATATTATGTCTATGAAAGATTTTTTGAAGGGGAATTAATTTCTTAAAGTCACTTTTGAATTTTTTTTAGGTGGGAGGGTGTATATATTATGTCTATGGAAGATTTTTTTAAGGGGAATTAATTTCTTAAAGTCACTTTTAAATTTTTTTAGGTGGGAGGGTGTATATATTATGTCAATGGAAGATTTTTTGAAGGGAAATTAATTTCTTAAAGTCACTTTCGATTTTTTTTAGGTGTGAGGAGTGTATCTTAATAGGAGAATCTGCTAGAAAAAAGAAAATTCTTGCTGAGTTGTGTAATTTTTTTAAATTATAATTATTTTGAGTAGTTATAGTATCTATGTTTGTCTAGTTAAATAATTTTTCCTTTATAATATGATATTTATATTATTTTGATGAGTATAATGATTGACTGGATTATATTATTTGATATCGTTATAATGTCACTAATTAATAATTTGAAGGATAAATTTATAATATATATTAAAAAAATGGGATACAAAATAGAGTAATTACTAAAAAAAATTAGAGTAAAGAATAAAATAAGATTACTATATAATAAGTAAAGTCAAAATAAAATAAAAATAAAATAACAATGTGATCATAATCAAATCGATCATTATATAAATGAAATTTTTTCATCATTACATAACGATAAATTTAATATTTAAATAATAATCAGAACAAACATTATATTTAGAACAATAGGTATTATTCCCTCCATCCCATATTAGTTGCACACTCTTTTTTTACACACATATTAAGAAATCATAAATAAGAAGATTATTTTACTAATTTACCCTTTAAAAAACTTCTTTGAAACTTTACAAATAAATATGAACACTTTCAAAAAGAATTACTTACAAGGGTAATATGAGAAAATTTTACTTAATGCTTTCTTTATTTAGTAAGGTGATCAACTAATATGAAATAATTATTTTTAATATAGTGAAATAACTAATATGGGACGGAGAGTAGAAATTAGAAGACAATAGATAACAAACACAAGTTGTTCAATTCAAACTAGTTCAGAGTCAACATAGGTAAAGGCGTTTACTCTCGTGAATTGCTTATGTGAGCTCAAAGGCAAGGCATTTCCCAATTTTATAGAAACGATAATGAACTAGATGACTTTTTTAGGTCCAAGAGCTAATGAAATAGTATTATATATTTGTAATACAATTGCCAATATTAAGTTTTTTTATTTTGAATTTTCTTGATGTTGACTATTTTTCTAATAGGAAATCCTTTCTTATAGTATGTTAATTTTTTCAATTTAAATCGTAGAAGTTTGGGTTTAAAGTTAGAGAAAATTTCTCAAATAGCAAATTTGAGTTCATAACTAAGGAGGAGATAGCATAACTTTACTTATTACAAGAAATATCAATTTGTAAGCTAAAATATTGCTATTTTTTGTATTTAAAGCTTTAATGGGCAAATACAAATATAAATTGGAGGATGTTGAGTGATTTTAGCTGGATTGTTACGATTGAAAAGGAAAAGATCTTTAATGAATAGATTTCTCTCCTTATATCACGCGATTGATCTAGATTTTTTAGATTCCATTTCCAAATAGAAAACTTTAAGGAAAATTATTTAATAACAAAATCTCTAATTTGAAAATCAATATATTCACAACATGAATCAATTTGTATTGGTCTTACAAGTCTGTGTTGCAAATATTATTTATAAAAGATAGATATTATGTATTTGACCTTGAGTAATATGTATACACAATATGTATTTCTATTAAATTGTATGTATATATATACAGTTCAATATGTATTCATTTATTTACGTACAATATGTATTTGACCTTAAGTAATATGTATTTATATTCATTTATTTACATATAATATTTATTTGTATTTGTATTGGCATTGCATATAATTAAGAAGACAAAATACATTTATATTTTCACTGTATATATAAAACCAATCAAAAAATACAAATCATTTGTGTTTTGTATTCAGATTTTGTTTTAAATACATTTTGTACTAAAAGATACATTTGTAGAGTGTCAAATCTACAAAAAGATAAATATATTTTGTATTAAGAGAGTAAACATATGTACTTGTGTTCAAGTGAATATATCATATCAATGAAATACAAAAAATACATATCGTTGAATGTATCATTTGACACAAATTTATCAACAAATACAATTCGTATCATGAATACAAATACAAGTATCAAAGAGTACAAAAATAAAGGCAATCAAATACAGATATACAATTAAAATACATATATGCAGTCAACTACAAAATACAAATATAAAATAAATCAACAGTTCTTTGTTATTTTTTTCATCTCTTTTCCAATCAAATCAACAGTTCAATTTCCTTTTCAATTCCAAATCTCTGCCTTCAAATTCATCGTTAACAGTCAAATCTTCATCCAATTTCACCATTGATGGGTCTCAAATTACTTACCCAGATCTATACTTATTCATATCTTCATCCAATTTCACTATTGACGGGTCTCAAATTACTTCACCATTGATGGGTCTCAATTTCACCATTGATGAGTATGAATATTACTTACCCAGATCTTCATCCAATTTCACTATTGATGGATCTCAAAATACTTCACCATTGATTGGTCTCTATTTCACCATTGATGGGTACAACTATCAACAATCGTCCAATTATCATAGTTGATATTCCTTTTTCTCAATCCGAGTAAACAACACACTACTAGCAAACATGTTTTGTAGAGCTTCACAATAAACAAATTGTGAACTTATCACTGTCTAGAATAAGATTAGTAGATACAAATGTTCAAGTGAACAATTGCTGATCTCTGTTATCTTCGATACACAAATAGAGAGCCACATCTAGTAATAGCCAAAAAGATGAAATACAAAAAAAGAAAGATAAGAAAGAGAGAAAAAAAGAGAGAACGAGAGGGAGGGAGAAAGAGAGAGAGAGAGAGACAACGAGAAAGGTGGAGATGGTGAGAGAAGGGAACAAAATTGGGGGAGAGGAAGGAAAGTGGGCAGAGAAGGAGTGATAGAGAGAAAAGGGAGAAGGAGGTCCCTCAGATCCAAACTTGATATCAGGAACATATTGATATTCTTCTAATTATATTTGAACTGGTATATGGGTCCAGGCAAAATATTGTTATTTTTACTTTAGATCGTAATTATTTTAAAGTGTTGTTATGAATCGTAATTATAGGCCCAAGTTTGCTATTCTCTGTAGTTTTCCCTTAAAGTTAAACTTGACATTCCTTAATTCCAGCTTTTTGGGCTGAAAGTTTTTTTACTCCACTGTCACAAATTTAAAGTTAGGGATTGCTAGACATAACGTTCAGACCAAAAAATCTGAAGTTGAAACTGTCACTCAAAGTTTCAAACTTAACTGAATTTAGGCTTTTGACTATTCTAACTTCAGAGCTAGATATGTATGTGATTTCAAATCTAATATGTCAACTTTAATCTCACAAATTTGAAATTAAAAATTGCTAAATGTAACCTCACACCGAAATATATAAAGTTAAAATTATCATCTAAATTCAACTTAAGTTAAGTTTTTGACAATTTTAACTTCAAAGTCGAACATGCCTATAATTTCAAATTTGAAATTTTCAACTTCAATCCTGATCTGAATTTGATTCGAACGACGACTAAATTTAAAAAAGAAACATTATAAATTTTTAGTTTTCTTTAAACAGGGGACCTAAAACAACTATTTGTGCACTTTCCTCTGGATTAATGTGATATTGCTTTAATTTACTCTTTTCCATTTACTTAATTTTAATTTGATACAAAGTTTTTAAAAGTGATTTTTGTAAAAAAATTTATTGTTCTAAATTAAAAATACTTAGGTAAAATATTTTTTAATTTTATAATTAAACATAACATATGAAGAATTAAAATTAAAATATTATTAAAAAAAGAAAAATTAATTTTTTTGAAACAATTGAAAAGGAGAGTTTGCAAAACAAACAAGGGAAAGTTACATAGATATGCTATATTAAGAAAATATTTACCGTTTATCGCAATAACATTTTTTTTCACTAGACACTTATAATACATTTATAATAAATATTGGAGAGAACAATTTATAAAACACTTATAATACAAGTTTTATTCATGGATAATACATGTATCACACACTTATAATATATTGTGCCAATTTTTTGTCAAACACTTTAATACATCTATATTGCATGTATAATTTACTTTTAATACATAATATAAATTTATTATAATATTACTATGTATTGCTATAAAAGATAATAAATAAAAAAATATTACTAAAAACAGTAATTATTTATTAAAAAGTACTCACCAAAGTAATTTTTCCAACATAGAAATTGAATCAAAGAAGTCGGTCCAGAGAAAAAAAAAAAAAGAAGACCCGGCCCAAAACAAGGCATCACGCAAGTCTTTCCACTCTCCAAAATCCACAAAACCCTAGCTACACAGTTTAGAGTTTCTTCGTATATTGCTCGCTCAAAGTACGTAGAAACAGTAGATAAGAAGAATGGCATCCAACGATCAAACAGTGTTGCAGTTTTCTCCATCATCATCCACCAGCTTATCTGCTAAAGTTCATCCTTTGGTTATTTTCACCATTTGCGATTGCTATGTGAGAAGACCTGACCAAGCCGAGCGTATAATAGGCACTCTTCTAGGCTCTGTATTGCCTGATGGTACTGTTGACATTCGGAATTGTTATGCCGTTCCACATAGCGAGTCTCAGGATCAGGTTTGCCTCTCATTTCTGCGGATTCTCTTAAATTTAGGGTCGTTCAAGTTATCCCGGGATAGTTAGTCCCAGAATGTGTTATCCCACCAAGTATATGGAATAACTTATCCCATCACTATAGTATAAGGGGTCATTTGGTTGGGATCAAGTTATCCTTATCCCACAGTATGGTGATGGTATAAATAATCCTGTGACTAACTAATACCTCCAACCAAAAGCAGGAATTTTTATCCCGGGACTATTATACCTTATACCTCACACCAAACGACCCCTTAGTGGTCAATAAAGTGCATTGAAAATCGTGAGGTCCTTGGTTCAAATTCTGACAAAAATATTAGGTAATTTCTTTCCCTCTGTCCTAGCTTTGGTAAACAGATATGTGATACCTGTTGCTGGTGTGAGGTGGCAGGTATCTCGTGGAATTAGTTGAGCGGGAAGAAAGTTAACTCTGACACCACGGTCGAAAAAATAATAATTGTGGATTCTCTTAAATTTTGTCATTTTTCTTGTATTTGCCGAAGTTTAGTACTTTGTAGATTGATTTTGCTGAAAGGAAGCCGAGAATAGCTGTATTTTGATTATAACTCTCTTTTTTCTGTCTGTTGGATGCTCTTTCTGCAATTTTTAGTAATTTTTTTGTAACAAAACGAAGCATATGAGCAATTTTCAGTAAAATTTCTAACTTAGAGAAGAGAGGAATCTAGAATGTATTCAGTGGGAATTGATCCGTAGTCCTCTAGGTAATTAGTTCAACATTCAACCAAGTGCACCGTTTAGCCTTCTTGTAGAATAGGTGCCAACAGATAATATTATAGTACCAATTTTAGAAAGTATATACATAAAATATCTAGCTTTATAGGGAGACCACGGGTTCATGTGCTCAATATTTTGCCTATAAATTCGTCCCCGACTTAGAGAACGTTATATGTTAGTTACATTGCTTTTATTGTTAAATTACCGATGGTCATTTATTAGGGTGCATGTTGTGGCTGTGCATAACAAAATGTGTGTGAACCATGCAAATGCTCGGAAAATACTAAGAGAAAGGAATTCATTTTCTATTAATGTAGTTGCATTCTAGTAACCATGTGTAATATTTACTACCTAGTTATAGATCTTGTTAACTTAATGTGTGTGACTTTGACAAGAAACTTCAGGTGTATTAATTTAAATGGAGAAGGGTAGACATGGCGGCGATTTTGCACCGTGTTTTCCGGAGGTGCAGTCAAAGAAGAAAACTTAAGGTGCATTAGTTAGAAACTAGATAATCATATTTGTTGTCATTGCAAAGGCAAACAAGTACAGAGGAAGGACATATTTGGTACCCTTGGAAGGGGGTGGGGGTGGGGGTGGGTGGTGACAGAGCTTTAAGAGAAGATGAAGGGTGCTACTGGCAGCAGTGTGTATTCTGTATCCTGAATCCCTATTGCCAGTTTGTGGCTTGAGCTAACCGGTAAATATCACTAGTGTTACCAATTTTGTACAATATAAAAGATATCTTTGGTCCTTGATCTGTCTTAACCACATATAAGAAATGGTCAGATATGGATCCATTGAGCAAGTGCATTTCACTGGAGTTACAACATAAACTCATGGAGTGATTGTCCAACTAATAAAGTTTAATAGGTCGTTTGGTACGTGGGATAAGGCGGGATATCCCAGGATTAAGTTTGGGATTAGATTTATAATGTATCATACTGTCAACTAAACACAATATAAATCTAATCCCAAACTTAATCCTGGATATCCCATAAACTTGGGATTATTATTAGTCCAAGGATTATAATCCAAGGACTATAATCGCTCTATAATTTAGTCCGCGTACCATACGACAATGTTTACCCAATTCTAATATTTTATCAGTTTCAATTTTCTTTCTTTGCTTTTAGTTACATTTGTTACTTCAATTGACTGCAGCTAAGCTCCTTCCTCATTACATTTCTAAAAGAAACAATATCAGATATAAAGTTTAGAGGTGAAAATACAAAGAAAGAGGCAATGAAAAAAAGTTGAAGTTAATGTAATCATATCGAACTAATGCACTGAGATTTGTTTGGACAAAACTGTTAGCAAGGTGTTGGAATACGTCTTTGGACCAGGCTTTTATCTGTCTGATTAGGTTTCTTCCCTTGTGATGCATCTCTTTTAATAATTGGATATTGGAATCTTTTGAAAGACATCTCTCATATGGACAAATCAAAGCTTATAGTGTTTCTTGCATATGCCTCTAATTCTTCTTCATGCGAGTTAATCTTAGTAGCAACTAGCAAATTACTCTCATTTTAAGATTTTTATAGGGCTGAACTTTTGTAACATCAAAATCTAATCAAAAGTAATGGAGAGTGTATGATACTCCCTCCGGTCCGAAATAATTGATGTTTTAGGCTTGGGCACATGGATTAAGGAATTCACTTCAAAAAATTAAGAAGGCTTGACTAAAATACCCTTAATTATGATTTTCTTTTCTTTTTAGGTTGACATAGTTAGCATGATTCATGGGGATTAGGAATGTGTCAAGGGAAAATTTGAGAAGAAGAATCAAATACCGTCTTGGTTTTGTGAAACATCAATTATTTTGGACCAGCTTTCAGACGCTAAAATATCAATTATATTGGATTGGAGGGAGTAACAAATAATTATTTAGCATTTAATTGTAAAAGTGGAAAGTGGAGGTAAATGCCATGAGAGAGGGTGAGAGGGAAATGCCTGCATTTAGCCTTATATTTTGGAATTTGAAGAGTGGTTGTTTCTTATGACAAGATGGTGTCAAGAATGAATGACATGTCAACGAAAGAGTCTGTAGTTCAGAACTACACAGGCACACACATTTATGTAGAAAATAGTTGGGTGTTCTTTATACTCTTATAGCTGATACATTTTATAAAAATGTCTTTAATACATTTTGTTTTGCCAGAGATGGTATTCTTAACTCTATGATTCTAAAAAGATACCCCCATTTGTGATATAGAGCTTGTTGTAATGTGCTTTTATTTTATTACTTTTGCTGAACTTTTGGGCATCCCTTCTTTTAAAGGTTGCACTGGATATTGATTACCATCATAACATGTTGTCGTCTCATCAGAAAGTGAATCCAAAGGAAGTGATTGTTGGATGGTAATTCTCCATATATTTATGCCCTTTTATGTTTATGCTTTTATGTTTATGCCCCAACTTGCTTGGGAATTGGGATTAAGGCACAATTGTTGTTTGTTTGTTTCATGTTTTATGTTTATGCGACTTGAATATTTGGTGAATAATATGGAACGAAGGAAATAGTATTTGTTTGGATAAGTGAGACTGTGAGAGGAGTGGTACTAGCCACTATATTTTGCATGTATAGAACATGAATTAATGACTGCATTTGTCAAGATACAATACTTTCCGCCTTCTTTTATATATTATAAAATATTGGGCATCTTTTCCAGGTTCTTTGTTCTTGAACATCCCACTACATCCACCCTAAGTTTTGGTTGGTGGACTTATGCACCTCCTATCTGTGTAGTAGTCAACATATCAAACACTTGGAATACTAGAGCTGATGAATTTGTGGATATCTCGTGCTTAAACTTTCCAGGTTTTCTACTGGTTTTGGAGTCTCTGGTGGTAGTGCTTTGATCCAGGAGTTTTATTCTAGAGAAACTTCAAATCCTATACATTTGACTGTTGATACTGGATTTCAAAATGGGGAAGCTTCAATAAAAGGCTTTGTTTCTGTGCATTTGTCTCTTGGCGATCAGCCACTTGCTGCCCAATTCCAGGAAATTCCTTTGGACCTACGCATGGTTGAAGCTGAAAGGGTTGGATGTATGTCTCTACTTACCTTACCTTCCAAAAAGAATAGGCCCTATTTTACTGCATATTGACTTAGCCATGTCCATGTGCATTGGTCAGATTGGATGGAAGAGGGGTTGGGTGATATGTAATTGGGAACTGTTGGTGGGATTTTCTTATAACAATGAGGGTTGATCTCGGTATTTTTCGTATAAGCAAATAGTTATTCGTCTTAAGTATATTGTGCAAAAAGTAGCCATATGTTTGAAGCAATAGCTTTTATTTCCTGTTCGCGGTGGAAATCCTTACTGGGACTTTCTTGTGCCCCTTGATGCAGTTGATATGCTCAAGACAACCACCGTGGACAAACTTCCCAATGATCTTGAAGGAATGGAAGCATCAATGGAGCGATTACTTGCTCTTATTGATGATGTCCACAAATATGTTGATGATGTTGTGGTAACAGGAACTTTTCCACACTTGAATTTTGCAAGTTTCTGTGTTTTGTCATCTGTAAGTCTTCATATTGGTTTTCCTTTGTGTAGGAAGGACGCTTACCCCAGGATAACAAAACTGGAAGATTCATAGCTGATACCGTGGCTGCCATTCCTAAATTCTCACCCCAAGCCTTTGATAAGCTTGTGAATGATGGTCTTCAGGTAGTTTTTTTCCCCTTGCTATGTTTATGCCGTTGCTTCCCTGTCCATTTTCATGACTCGGAAAGTAGGTAGGAGACTCTTTACTACTGGTTAAGTCATTGTGGACCAAATGTCTGCTTAGAATCCTGTTTGGTTGTGGTTTCTGGTTTATTGTTTTGTATAAAGCTATGGGATGGCCCCTTCCATCATCTCTTTCTCGTGAGTTTTGTATGGTGATTTCCATAGAATGCATACCATATTCTAATAACTTTTGTAGCCCTGGTCCTAAGAGATCCCCATGGCTTGGTTATCGTGCTATTAATGAAGCTTTGATATTCGATCTGGCTTATCTTACCCTGAATTTATCTTTTATTTGTAGGACCAATTGCTTTTGCTGTATTTGGCAAGCCTCACGAGGACTCAACTCAGCTTTGCAGAAAAGTTGAATACCGCCGCTCAGATCCTGTGATTGATGATTATTTCATTCTCTTGTAATGCAAGGCCAGATTTTTGACCGGGTGACTGAATGGTCTGACTTTTCTCAACGCGATCAATCCACTTGATAGATGAGGCTCATGGGTTTCAAGAATTATATATTAGACTAGAGGGACAATTTGTAGTGTGAGAGAGACTCAGAGTACTCGATAGTTTAGAGGTCATAGGCGAAAGGATGCAACAAGTTTCCATCTTTTTGTAATTGTCTTTCATGGCATTAAGCTTAGTAGCAGTTAATTGAAAATGTCCAGTACCTTTGACAGCTCCAGTTAGAAATTTCTTTATCAAACAGAAAATAGTAAACTTAATACATAAAACTTTCTTGAATTTGGCTCAGTTTTTTACTTGCACACCTAAATCATGCTATGGTTCTATTATTTTTGTATTTCAATTTTCTGTCTATTATCACCTTAGCATGTCAGATGAAGAAGCAAAAGTGCACACATCAAGAGGCTCACTGCCCAAGCTCATTAATCCATTTATTACTGATTAAGGGGTTTTGCTCATATTGATTGCAGCGGCTAATACCCTGTTTGGTTAAGTTTCTAAAATCAGTTTATTTTGAAAGGTTTTTTGTTTTTTCAAAAGTGCTTTTTAAAAAAAGAATTTTTGGTGAGAAACAGTTTGTGTTTGAGCAATAAATTTAAAAATCACTTTTGAGCAACAATTAGTGTTTGATTAAGCTTCTTAAAAGTGCTTTTAAGTGTGTTTTTCTTAAAAATGCTTTTAGAGAGAAACTATTTCTTTTAGCTTATGAAAAACTTATTTTCTCTCAAAAGCTTGGTCACTCACCTCAATTTTTAAAAATAAGCACTTTTGAAAAGAAAAAATAGATTGATCAAACAAATTATAATATTATTTTGTTATCGTTATCTCCCTTTTAATCCTGCTTTGATTACTTTCTTTGAACTAAGCGTCTACTAAAAACACTCTTTCTATTTAAAAGGCAGAGGTAACGTTTATGTACACCGTACCTTAACTCTACTTATGCGATTATATTGGGCATATTATCGTTGGTGTTGATTGCAAAATTGCAATGGCTAAATCATTTGTTTCTACATTTTTTTTTTATTTTTTATTTTTTAAAGGTTGAAAAGGGGTCCCTCATACATGATTTAAGGAAATTGACAAGGTGAAATGCACACACTTCAGCTGATTCAGTGTACATTAAAGAGTACATTTTCCACATATCGTAATATGTATGTTTGTTCAACAACCAACATTAGTAGTATAGTTCAATTAATTGAATATTACTAACAAAATACTTACTATTATTATAATATGAGAAAATGCATAAGTACCACCTTAAATTATATGCGAAATTTCAGCGACAGACCTTAACTATATAAGGATTTTATTACCTCCTAAACTATTTTAAAGTGTAATAAATACACCCTTTAGTGCTGAGGTGGCACAGAGAGTGACTCTCTCTCTTGGAAGCAAGTGAGAGGCGAAAAAATAAAAAATAAGCTGATCAATATGGGACACATGTCCTTTTTTAATTGAACATCTTACAATTAGTTGGTACACATAATTAATACCATTAAAACTTATACATATTTAATTAGTTTTCTTTCTTTCTTTGTAAAATTTATTTCCCTTCTCACTTTTATTTTCTTTTTTCTTTCATTAATTTTTTTTCTTTTCACTTTTACTTAATTTGAAAAAATACGTATATATTTTTTAAAAAATAATAATTCTTTTGAAAAGTGACCTTTATTTTTTGCATTTTTTAAGTTTAATTTTCTTCATTTTTTTGTATTCGTTCAAAATTAAGATATTTAAATACAAGGCATTTGAAATTAAATCCAAAGGAAAGACAAAGAAAATAAAAAGAATAAATAAAAGTAATAGAAAAAAATGAAAGAAGGTAAAAAATAAATAAATAAATTATGTGTATTTGAGAAAAGTTTAAATACAAGGTAAAGAAAAATATAAATGATACATTCTTTTAGAAAATTTTAAGTACAAGAAAAATAAAAATAATTTTTTTTACGTGTATTGACTTATTTTAAATACAAGGCAAAGAAAATAAGAAGATCTTTTTAAAAAAAATAAAAAAATTGAAAAAAAAATCATTTATGCACGTGGCAGCGCGTGTATATCACCATAACTAATTGGATTAGGTTATGACTCCACGTTAGCAAATAAGGTGCAAAGAAATACAAAAAAAAAAGTTTAGGGGGTAATAGGACCCTTGTATAGTTAAGGTGTGTCCCTGAAATTTCACCTATAATTTAGGGTGGTACTTATGCATTATCTCTTATAATAACAAGATTCTTCATAATTGCTCGAAAACTGTATATATAGAATAGATTTTTTGTGTGTCAATGTAATAAATATAAATTTTGAATCTCTTGAATAAGAAGCAAAATTTTACCTAAGTGGTCCAGGGCATTCAAAATGCACTCCAATGTTCAAGATACAATTTTCACTGCATTATTTTTCCATACTTATTTTTCGAACTCATGTGAGTGAAAATCTTGAATTCGTCACTGTATATAAATGGGACTATAGAGTCAAACCATTAAATAATACATAATAGTACGTATAATATTACTAGATACTATTATATACTAATTGGATTAATACGCCGACCAATGAAGAAATACGGTTTTGAGGATCATTGTGGGCATTAATAAACTGAACTCTTAAGTGGATTCATGTAAAACACATGCTAAGTTCAATTATTATAACTATTTTATATGAGTAGTGGAATTAATTAATTAATAATTAGCAGAATATGTGTTTGTCAAAGTATAAACACATGCATAATTACTTTTGCCCATACCCTTAGGAGTCGTTTGGCAGCTGGTTTGGAGGTGGATTATACATGTATAAAATTAATACGGTGTTTGGTTTGTAATTTAGAAACCCGCATAACTAATACATGTATAAGTTATGAGAGAATCTATGTATTATATTATGCAGGATAGAAGGTGGAATACGTAATACATGTATAACTAATACATGAATAACTAATCTCTGCATAACTAATACCTGCATAAATAATACATAGATTCTCACATAATTAATCTCTACATTACTAATACCTGCATAACTCTAACCAGCTACCAAACGACCCCTTAACATATATATATATATATATGCCTATACGGGTTAAGGAACAAATCTCACTAAATCGTCAAGGGATTAAAAATTCCACTCTTTAGTCAATTCGTTAGCGCTAGTGTCGCTATACATATTCTATATAACAATAATACAATTTGTATACACATCTAATATACATATTTTATTCAACAACGACACAATTTCCATATACATTCTATACAAATACATATTTTATACAATAACGATATAATTTTTATGCACATTTTATACAAATATATATTTTATACAATAATTATACAATTTCTATACGTATTTATACAATTTCTATATAAAATTAAAAATGGCCATCTGATGAAATTAAATTGGGCGAGTTATTATAAATAGATTAAATTTGAAATGACTATTTTTGATAAAATTTATTTGGCCGAATGGTCATGATTGTCCTTTCCCGTACATATACTGTATTTGTTATCGCTTATAGTTAGTTGGGCGCCGTGCCAACCAGTCATATCTTTGAAGTAGCAGTCGCCAAATTGAAAAGACAGCAACAACCATCTCTACAAATGCATGAATCAAATTCCATGAATTCACTAAATATTAATGCATATTGACTGTGAAATCATTCATTATTACTGGTATCTGAAAGGAAAAGAAGGTAGTTGGAGGTAATAAGCTCTCGCTATGCGTGGAGTTTGGAGAAAGGATAAATTATAAGAATTTATTGCGCGTAATCTTATTCTGTACTTCTACAAGAAATTGTTTTCATAGCTCAAATATGTAACCTTCTGATCACATAACAAGATCTATTATACACAATTTTATTTTGTAGTTCTACAGAGATTGTTTCCACAACTCGAATATATAACGAGCTCGTTAATCCATTTATTACTGAAGGGGTTTTGCTCGTATTGATTGCAATGGCTAAATCATACTCCCTCCATTCCATATTAGTTGTCCACTTTCTCCTTTACGTACGCTTCTTAAGAAATCATAAATAAGATGGATAGTTTTGCTAGTTTATCATTTATTCAGACCTCTCTTTGTTTACTTTTACTTGTCTACTTTGGACTTTGCGTGCCCTTTAAGAAATAAAAATTAATATGAGTATTTTTTCACGATATCCATATTAATTGATGTATAATCTTTGGTTTCGGAAAATGATTTGGGGAATAAGTAATTAATGTTGAGAGTAAAACAAGAAAAAATAATTGTCTTCTCTTGATATGTTAAAAGTGATAAGTAAAAGTGAATATATTTTGGAATACGGACAAGTAAACGTGAATGGAGGGATTACTATTTTGCCATCGTTATCTCCCTTTAATCCCATTTTGAGTACTTTCTTTAAGTTGAGGCTCTATCGGAAACACCCTCTACCCAAAAGGTAAGGATAAGGTGAGTTAAAATCTGTGTACATTCTACTCTCGTCAGATTCTACAGAATTTTTTTTAAGGATGAAAAGGGGTCCCTCATACATGATTAAGGAAATTCACAAAGGTGAAATGCACCTAGTTAAGCTGATTCAGTGTACATTAAAGACTACATTTTTCACATTCTAATCGTAATATGTATGTTGCTCAACATTAATAATAATATAATTCCATAAATTGAATAGTCCTAACAAAAGAGCCACTATTATCATTAAAAATATATATATTCTTTATAATTGCTCGAAAACTGTTGTTCACGTGGAACCATGAGGTCTCCGATTTAAAATTAGCAGAGACAAAAAAAATACTAGTTGATTTTTTTCCGTTTATTTTAGTCTTGACAGACAAAGTTTGTTGTTGGTGGGAGTAAAAGGTGACACTTATTTCATGAAATTAATTGAAACGCGCGCATGCTGGTCCAGACACCAACTGTGTACTGCAGTTGGTTTATATCCACTACTGATCATCGTGTGCATTAATAAACTGAACTCTTAAGTGGGATCATGTAGAACACAAGTTAAGTTCAATTACTAAAACTATTTTAAATTAGTAGTGGGATTAATTAATTAATTAATTAGCAGAAGTATTTTGATTAATGGTGACTAGATTCCGTACTGAGTTTTGTAAGCTTAAACAGAATGACAGGTCATCAAGATTGTGATAAAATGATAATATCTTCATTCTTAATCAAAAATTTCGAATTCAAATTAAAAATGGACTCGTCTTTAGAAAGGAACGTTTTAATATTAACGTGCGCCTTTTCAATATGAATTTGGTTTAATCTAGCTTCAAAATGGATAACAAACTCCGGATAGAAACCAAAAAACTAATATGGATCGGTGGCAAATCTAGAATATAAACTACAAGTTTACATGAACTCAATAATTTTGTTTCATATCTTACATTATATATATATATATATATATATATATATATATATATATATATATATATATTACAAAATCCACTAAATATCTATAGATATTTGACGTAAACTCATTTTTTATATTTGTTATGGTTTATAGCTAAGTTGGATGCGTCCCAACCAGTCATATCTTTGAAGTAGCAGTCTCCTAATCGAAATGAAATCAAAGGAAAAGACAGCAACAGCCATCTCTACAAATGCATGAATCAAATTCCGTGAATTCAGTAAATATTTATAGATACTTGACCTCGAAAACTCGTATATGAAAGGGAAAAAGAGCAGTTTGGTGTACTAAGCTCTCGATATGCCGCAGGATTTGAGGAAGGACCTAGAGCACAAGGGTCTATTGTAACGCAATCTTATCTTGTACTTCTGCAAGACACTGTTTTCACAGTTCGAATTCGTGTCCTCCTAATCATATGACAATAATTTTACCAGTTATGACAAGACTCATCTTCATTATTACTCGTATAGTCATATATCTTTTTTAAGTGCAGTCCCCCAAATCAAGATAAAAAATAAATAAATAAAAATGAACACTGGGTTAAACTCACTCCATTTTCAAACTTGCCAACAAAGAGAAAAGACAAGTGCCACTACCACAAATGCATGAATCAAATTATATGGATCACCTATATAAATCCCCCCTTCTTCCTTACTCTCACTTCATCCTCAGCTGAGTAGTACAAAAACAAAACTTCCACTGCAAATTTACTAACAATGACTTCTGCAGCTGTAACTTTGGTCTCCAAATGCACAATTTTTCCATCTGAAAAATCATCTCTTTCTGATCTAAAACTCTCTGTTTCGGATCTTCCTATGCTCTCTGTTCACTACATTCAGAAAGGTTGTCTATTTACGCGTCCACCTTTTCCTATCGCTCACCTCCTTTCACTTCTCAAGATTACTCTTTCTCAGACCCTCACTCACTTCCCTCCACTTGCTGGTAGATTTGTGACCGACTCAGATGGCTACGTCTACATTTCATGCAACGATGCTGGTGTTGATTTTGTTCATGCTAAAGCCACTCACATTTTCATTCGCGATGTCATAGGTTCTATTGATGTTCCTGATCATGTCAAGGAGTTCTTCCCTATGGACCGCACGGTTAGCTATAGAGGGCATTTTAGCCCTCTTCTCGCCGTCCAAGTGACTGAATTAGCTGACGGCGTATTCATTGGCTGCGCCGTCAATCATTCCGTCACAGACGGGACGTCGTTTTGGAATTTCTTCAACACATTTGCAGAGGTGAGCAGGGGTGTGAAAAGGATTATAAGCCAGCCTGATTTTACCCGTGATTCTATTTTGATTTCAAATTCTGTGCTAAAACTCCCAGCTGATGGCCCCAAAGTTACTTTCGTCGGCGATTCCCCGTTGAGGGAGACGATTTTTAGTTTCAGCAGGGAATCGATTCAAAGACTCAAAGCGAAGACGAACAATCAGAAATTGAATTACGACGGAGAAATCAACATTGTTGAATTGATGGCAAAACAAAGCAATGATCCCCTGAAAATCAAAACAGAAACGGAGACGATGAATCCAATTGCTGAAATTTCATCATTCCAATCGCTTTGTGCATTGCTCTGGCGTGCAGTGACACGTGCAAGGAAGTTCCAATCTTCGAAAATGACGACATTCAGAATGGCTGTAAATTGCCGTAACCGTCTCCAGACGAAGCTAAATCCGTTATACTTCGGCAACGCAATTCAGAGCATTCCAACTTACGTATCAGCAGGGGACGTATTATCTCACGATCTGCATTGGTGCGCAGAGCAATTGAACAAAAACGTGAAGGCGCACGATGATGTTATGGTGAGGAAGTTCGTAGAGGATTGGGAGAAGGATCCACGCTGTTTCCCACTGGGGAATTTCGACGGAGCTATGCTAACAATGGGGAGCTCCCCGAGGTTTCCAATGTACGACAATGATTTCGGGTGGGGCAGGCCAGTTGCTGTTCGGAGTGGGCGGGCTAACAAGTTTGACGGGAAGATATCAGCGTTTCCGGGGAGAGAAGGAGGAGGAAGCGTCGATTTGGAGGTGATTTTGATACCGGAAACAATGGAAGGTTTGGAGTCTGATCCAGAATTCATGCAGTTTGTTACTGGCTATTGAATGGTGATCAACTTTGTATTAAAGCATGAATGTAACGTATTATTCGGATGAATGAAAACTTTAAAATTGATGTTATAAAGAGAGTGCTTTATGTATGACCCGTATAACTAATTGCTGCAAGGTGTTGATCACTTTGTATAACAAAATAATGCCTGCTGATCGAGAGTTATTTTAGCCACTAGTTGACTTGGGTGTGTTCGGTACGAAGGAAAATGTTTTCCGAAACTAACTTTCAATCTCGCCACTCGAGTCCCGACATCGACTTAGAATCCGACTTCAGACCCTAATTGAGACTCAAATTAGGGTCGGGGTCGGGGTCGGGGTCGGGGTCGGGGTCATGAGTCGAGTCGGGAATCGGGTCCCAAGTCCAAGTTGAATCTCGGGTCTCAGGTCGGGAGTCGGGTCCCAGGTCCAGGATCTCGGGTGGGGAATCGGGTCGGGTCGAGAGTCGGGTTCGGGGGTTGGGTTCATATCAGGGTCGGGAGTCGGGTCCCTAGTCGAGGTCAAAATTCGGGTCTTGAGTCGGGGTCTCGGATCGAAGTCGAGGTCAAGTAGGGGTCGAGAGTCGGGGTTAGGTAGGGGTCGGGGGTCGAGTCCCTGGTATCGGATCGGGGTCAGGGTCAATAATCGGATCTCAAATCGGGGTCGAGTTTGGGGCTCAGGTCTCGAATCAGGACCCAAGTCAGGGTCGGGAGTCGGGCATCGGGGTTGGGAGTTGGCTCCCAGGTCGGGGTTGGAAGTCGGGAGTCGGGTCACGGGTTGGGTACAGAGTCGGGTCCCGAGTTGGGTCAGGAGTCGGGATCTCGAGTTGGGTTCAGGTCCCGTGTCATAGTATTTGCCCAGATAATATCTAAATGCTCTTGGTATAATATTTTTTTAAATATTTTCCTTCTCCCAAACACACCCTTTCTGGAAAATGTTTTCCTCCATACCTTGCACCACCTTAGTTCTATTTCAGATCAGTTAATAATTTGGTAATCAAATTTTAATGATATGAATTAGCACTAACATAATGATAAAATAGTACTCCCTCCGTTCACTTTTACTTGTCATTTTTTGACTTGACACACCTATTAAGAAAATAATTATTAACTTGACTATTTTACCATAATACCCCTATTAATTGATGGTTACTATTGTGTCTTGAAATTAGTTTGGAGAATAAACAATTAATGTTAAGGGTAAAATAGGAAAAAAGAAGTTGTCCTTCCTTGATATGTCAAAAATGACAAGTAAAAGTGAAAATTCAATTAGGAAATAAGTCACAAGTAATTGTGAACAGAGGGAGTATCTCACAATTGCTCTTGAACTGTCCAAATTCTTTGTCACATTAATCTTTCATTAATTTCCACTAACATAATGGTGTTGAGGTAAAGTGTATGTATAAAAATGTGTAATAAAATAGTATTTAACGATTGCTCTTGAATTGTCCAGGTTCTTTGTCACATTAATTGATATATATAATACATAAAGAGTAGTCGTGTAGGTAGATATTTCAATTAAAGTGTGCTGTACAAATACAGTGTTTTATATCCAAGTGTTGCTTGGATTAATATAATATCATTATCCATATGGATTAAAAATCCAGGCAGTCTTTCATTAAAAGTTGAATTAATTATTTAATGAAAAAAGTGGTAGGCAATACTTTGAATACAAGTCTTTGGTTAATAAATGGCTATTGTATGAGAGCGATTGCAGCCTAACCTTTGTAGGCTGTAGGCTGTAGGCTGTAGGCGTAAGGGTGGAATGTCTTATTAGCTCTCTATATATGTTAGAAACTTTACGGAAAATATTTGATCACGAAATTTGTAGAATTTTTTTGAAAGCTTAAGGCGTGTTAAAAACATTATATTTCGCCTGATATAAGTGTATTCCAAGATTCAACAGCTCTTTTGTGATACAACTAGGAGCCAAAAGACAGAATCATACAAAGATTAAAAGCGAGAAAAATCCAGCAGAAGAAAAGAGAGTAATTTTTCTATTTTTTTAATGTCATTTTACAAGCAAAAGATGTGTATATATAGATGAAGAAGATTATTGAAATTATAGTGGGTGAATAAATATCATCATAATTCTGATTACGGCTAGAAATAAAGATTCATTATAATTTCGATAACGACTAAAAATAAACACTCATTGATATGATTATTATGATACATTAGTGGTTGAATATAGACATTTCTTTCATACGTCAATCTGACACTTCCCTTTTGAGATTTTTTTTTCTAACAATATATTTCTCACACATACACTAATTTTATCTATATTAGTTTTTGGACATATTAAATTAGAATCCCCCTAAACTTGATCACTTTTATTTCGTGTATATCTGAAGTCTGAATTTTTTACGTTAGTTATTCTTTAAACTTCGCAATTTGATAGCTCCTCAACCTCCGACCCCCTCTAGATATTGATAAGACAAAAAATGTGAATACATTCTCTTTTGGATGTGTTCGAGAGATCGGAAATCGAAAAATCAAATTTTCAAGTGAGACTAAAAAAATTAACATGATTCTACCCATTATTATTATTAATTAGTTATACGAATTTATGTAAATATCCAAGGGAAATGCACATAGTTCAGATGATACAGTGTACATTAAAGACTACATTTTTTTTCACATAACAATACAGTGACTATTATTATAAAATAAAATTCTTCACAATTACTAGTATGAATTAACTGTCATTCACGTGGAAGATTGAAAAACATTAAGGTTCAAGAATTATGGCATCACCTGAATTTGTTACTATTAATTAATGAGAAGACAGCATATATCAAGTGGAACTATAGAGTCAAATCATTAAATAATACATAGTAGTACGTATAACATTTCTATTATTAGATACTATTACCACTACATACTGTATTTGGTTTATATCTAATTGTTCATAATTAGATTAATATAAGTAGAATACACCGACCAATCAAAAAAGACGGTTTTGAGGATCATTGTGTGCATTAATAAACTGAACTCGTAAGCGGGATCATGTAGAACACAAGCTAAGTTCAATTATTATAACTATTTCAAATTAGTAGTGGCATTAATTAATTAATTAGCAGAAGCATTTTAATTAATGGTGAGAGATTCCATACTGAGTTTTGTAAGCTCAAGGAGAATGACAGATGACATACAGAACGGTAAAAGACGGCGCTCACTAATAATAATAATAATAATAATAATAATAATAATAATAATAATAATAGTAGTAGTAGTAGTAGTAATAGGGATTACACCTCTCCTAGTATTATTAAGTACTAATAATTTCTAATTTATTTGTCAATATTTAGATAACTTTTAATAATCAAGGGTGATGTAGAAAATTATTATTTTATTTATTATTCTCTCCATCCATTTTTATTTGTTTGATATTGACTTAGCATAATAATAAATAAAATGATAATTTTATGATGTCACCATTTGAATATAATAATACGTTCAGAAATACATTGAAAAATTATGGACGGAAGGTGTAATTAGTTGGGCACGTGCCAATCAGTCCATATCTAATAAACCACTTGGGTCAACTCTCCCCCATGTTTCAAACTTGCCAACAATGAGGAAAAGACAACTGCCACTTTCACAAATGCATGAATCAAATTTCATAAATCTACTATATATAGCCCTTTCTTCCTTACTCTCACTTCATCCTCAAGTAATAAGATTACAGCTGAGTAGTACAAAGCTACAACTGCAAAACTAACAATGCCTTCTGCTGCAGCTGTTACTTTGGTCTCCAAATGCACTATTTTTCCCTCACAAAAATCATCTCTTTCTGATCTGAAGCTATCTGTTTCAGATCTTCCTATGCTCTCTGTTCACTACATTCAGAAAGGTTGTCTATTTACTCGTCCACCTTTTCCTATTGCCCAACTCGTTTCCCTTCTAAAGCTCAGTCTTTCTCAGACCCTCACTCACTTCCCTCCACTTGCTGGTAGATTTGTGACCGACTCAGATGGCTATGTCTACATTTCATGCAACGATGCTGGTGTTGATTTTGTTCATGCTAAAGCCACTCACATTTTCATTCGCGATGTCATAGGGTCTATTGATGTTCCTGATCATGTCAAGGAGTTCTTTCCTTTGGATCGTACAGTTAGCTATAGAGGGCATTTTAGCCCTCTTCTCGCCGTTCAAGTCACGGAATTAGCTGACGGCGTATTCATTGGCTGCGCCGTCAATCATTCCATCACAGACGGGACGTCGTTTTGGAATTTCTTCAATACATTCGCAGAGGTGAGCAGGGGTGTGAGAAGGATTGTAAGGCAGCCTGATTTTACTCGTGATTCAATTTTGATTTCAAATTCTGTGCTAAAACTCCCTGCTGATGGCCCTAAAATCACCTTCGCCAGCGACGCCCCTTTGAGGGAGAGGATTTTTAGTTTTAGCAGGGAATCGATTCTAAGACTCAAAGCGAAGACGAATAATCAGAAATTGAATTTCGACGGAGAAATGAACATTGTTGAATTGATGGCAAAACAGAGCAACGATCCACTGAAAATCAAAACAGAAACGGAGGCGATGAATCCAATGGCTGAGATTTCATCATTCCAATCGCTTTGTGCATTGCTCTGGCGTGCGGTGACACGTGCAAGGAAATTCCCATCTTCGAAAATGACAACATTCAGAATGGCTGTAAATTGCCGTCACCGTCTCCAGCCGAAGCTAAATCCGTTATACTTCGGCAACGCAATTCAGAGCATTCCAACTTACGTATCAGCAGGGGACGTATTATCTCACGATCTGCATTGGTGCGCGGAGCAATTGAACAAAAACGTGAAGGCGCACGATGATGTTATGGTGAGGAAGTTCGTAGAGGATTGGGAAAAGGATCCACGCTGTTTCCCACTGGGGAATTTCGACGGAGCTATGCTAACAATGGGGAGCTCCCCGAGGTTTCCGATGTACGACAATGATTTCGGGTGGGGCAGGCCAGTTGCTGTTCGAAGTGGGCGGGCTAACAAGTTTGACGGGAAGATATCAGCGTTTCCGGGGAGAGAAGGAGGAGGAAGCGTGGATTTGGAGGTGATCTTGTCACCGGAAACAATGAAAGGCTTGGAGTCTGATCCGGAATTCATGGAATATGTTACTGGCTAGTGGCTATTGAACTCTGTAAAACAGAGATTTGTTTTAAAAGATTGATTTCTCGTATGATCAACTAATTGCTGGTTCAACTTAGCATATTACTTGCTGGTTTTCTTTTGCTATCAATTGTTATGATTAATTTAATTTAACTGATATATTTCACTATATTTATGGATCTGATAGAACTGTTCAATAGAAAGCTGATTGCACTAAATGAAAGAATTGAAATGGTTAACAATAGAATATTAGTGACACAGGAATTGCAAGCTATGATAATGAAACTTTAATATTAATGTTGGATGGTAAGTGCTTCGTATATGACTAATCGAATAGGTTAGTATTACTAATATCTACAAAAGTGTTATCACTTGGTATAACAAAGTATGTGATGAGAGTTATTTGTTGGTCACTTAATTGACGGAGGTCTGCTTCAGAATTAATCATCTGCCGCCTTTTAAATGTTAATTTGCTGTTCTAATGATACGATTTAATATGATCAAAATCGCTTGTTATTTCAATAAAAGTGTGCTGTACATGCAGTGTTTTGTTTACCATCTATGATCAAAGTCTGTTAAAATATTTTCATAAAAAGTTTAATTAATAAATAGTAACTAAAACGTGGTAGATGGTAGTTTTATATGCAGTCTTTGACTACAAGTCTTTTGATTAATAAGTGGCTATTTTAAGAGAGAGGTTCCAACCTAACTTTTGTAGAAAGACGGCAACCGTACAGATCAGGGGTTTGTCTTATTTGTCTCCATATGTATTCTCATTTATACACTCTAAATTACCCGATCTTTCGTGCGAATGTAAACTACCTCATTAAGTTTATGTATGATCATTCAGTAATATATTCATTTTTTTGATGCTTACACTAAATTATGAAGAATATTTTATTCGAAGACAACATTTTCTGAAAATCTTAAAGTGCTATTGTTTTTTTTTTTTTTTTGTTCAAAAGATATGGGAGGAAATCCCCATGGAAATAATTGGTGCGGCAGAAGTAAACCAATAATCTATATTTGAGGAATTTAAAAGGAATATTTAATCATTTAAAAAAGTATATTTTGCATATAAATGAATTGGTTAATATATCTTCAGTAGGGAGGACTTAATCTTGGCAATATCAAATATGAACATTTCAATCAAGTGTTAAATTAATGTGAAGCGTTCTATTCACATTTTATTGTAAAAGCTCTAAATGCATATAAACGCCCTAATTTTTGGTGTGTTCGGTATGATAGAAATATTTTCTGAAAAATATTTTTTTGAAAATATTTTCTAATTTTTCAGAAAATAAGTGAATTTTTTACTTATTTTAATATTTAAATATAATTTAGACATATACTATGAAAGCTAAGGGTGAAAAAGTTGGGGTGTGGGGTGATGGGGTGAGGGCTATGGGATTAAAATGAGGTACGTTGGAGAATAGGAAGGACACAATTAGTGTGAAATCACTAGTTGAATTTGTTTTCCCTACTGAAAAATATTTTCCTTCACACCGAACACACCCTTTATGTTAGTTTTCGGATATAATAAATTGAGAGTTGAAACCTTAAATTTGACGGGTTTTATTCCGTATATATCTAAATTTTATGGTAGTCATCCCTTAAATTTGATAATTTAATAGCCTCGATGAACACCCCCCCCCCACCCTAAATATTTATATGATTAAAAATGTGAATACATTCTCTTTTAGATGCGTAAAAAGGGAAAAATAGTCACCTTGCAAGTGAGACAAGAGAATTAACATGATTCTACAAATTGTTATCATTATTTTTCTTATATACGGATTTATCATCTCAAATACTCATTAAGGAAGCCATAATGTATGTTAATATCCAAGGGAATACTATGCTTTTAAAACCATGAAATCTTTAAAACTTTTTAATTTATCTATAATCAATTGCTTACGAGTCTAAACTATGAAATCCCACAAAGCGTAATTATAGAATAATGCTTAATTATAAGTATCATTATTACGGAAACATATACCTCCAATAAATTAAATCCTAAATCATTTGTTTCTACAGAAATTCTTTTTTATTTTCGAGTAGGATGGAAAATAGGAGTCCCCATACATGGTTAAGGAAATAATTCACAAGGTGAAATGCACACAGTTCATCTGATACAGTACTGTACTTAAAGAGTATACATTTTTCACATACTAATTTATTTTAGGTAAAAACTTATCCGCACTCGGTGTTTACACTCAATCAATAAATAAATGACATGTGTCATATTCTTTAACTATAATTATCATTAGTTAACCATAGTTAATTACTATATATTTGCACATATATTAAATATATAAAATAGTATTAAAATAATTTAACCATCTCTTAACAAAGCACATAACGTGATCGTTGACCAATTTTACCCAAAAGTCCTTCTACTATCTGTAACTAAATTTTTGTTATATAAATTAGCTACCTTTCAAAAAAAAATATATAAATAATATTTTAAAATTACAAAAAAAAAAACACTTACATTTATATACCTTTAATATAACAAATATAAAAATTAATAGATAAAGTTTTCACATATTATGCTTACCTGAAAAACTTGACTTCCATAATGTAATTTACTTTGAACTCTTAATTAGCAAGAACACTTTACATTAGTTTTATCGTTGTGTCATTAACAAAATAAAGATATGAATTGAAAATTAAAGAAAGATAAAGACGTGGAGGAAACTAAAAAAAAAAAGTTTTTACCAACCTTATGTCTTTCCTCCGTTATTTATCTATAACTTTACTTCTTTTTAGGTTAAAAATAATATTTATTATCTTTTTAAATTTTTTTTATTAAAATAAGACTTATATGATTAACTTAACTTCATTGGAGGTAAACACCAGATGCAGGTAAATTTTTACCTTTATTTTAATATGTATGTTGCTCCACATTAGTAGAATAGTTCCATTAATTGAATGGTCCTAACAAAATACTTACAATTACTCGTTAACTGTCATTCACGTGGAAGCTGAAAAATCATTAAAGGTCCAAGAATTTTGCCACCTGAATTTTTTACTATTAATTAATGAGAAGACAGCATATAATATATCAAGTGGAACTATAGAGTCAAATCATTAAATATTACTAATGTTTTTTTTTTTTTACTTACTAATAAAAGGGAATAAGCACAAACGTTTTCTTCAACGTGTGTGCTTGCCGAAATTACTATTGAACTAAAGGATATTTTTATTATTTAATAATTTTTTACTTTATATTTTTTTTTATTTTCTTTATCTATTTTAACAAATTAAAATAAATTTATTATTTTTATTTAATATTATTTTTAACATTAAATAACTATATAACGTAATAATAATTAAATTATTGGGCCTGTGCTATTCTTTACTAGTAATATTAGTAGATACTACTGCATACTGTTTTTGGTTTATATATATCCAAATATTCCAAATTGGATTAAATTAAATAGAATACGCCGACCAATCAAGAAAGACGGCTTTGAGGATCATTGTGGACATTAATAAACTGAAATCTTAAGTGGGATCATGTAGAACACAAGCTAAGGTCAATAATTAAAACTATTTTTAATTAGTAGTGGAATTAATTAATTAGCAGAAGCATTTTAATTAATTAATTAGGAGATTCCATACTGAATCTTGTACGCTTAAGGAGGATGACAGGTCACTTACAGAAAGTTAAAAGACGGCGCTCATGAATTATTATTATTCATTAACTCATATAAAAAAACTAGTTATTTTGTAACAAGGTTATGATGAAATAATAAGTATTTTTCATCCTTGATCAAAAATTTTGAATTCAAATAAAAATATTTATGTTCCGTTAGTACTAATTAACATTAGAGTCAATCCCATTTTACCCCTAACGTTTAAGGTTTGAAAAATGATACCTCCTCTACATATTAAATGAGAACGATAACTCCTTTATGCAATATTTTTCGAAAAAAACTCTCTTTTTTGAATAAAGTTTTTTTTTCTTTTTCTTAAATAAGAAAATTAACCACCAAAAGCTTTTGTTCAGACCGTGCTGGAAACAAATTTAGAAGGACATGTCTTATTTTCTGTGACAATTGAAACAAATTCTCATATGAGAGTATTCCAACTCTTTAAGAACAATGGATGATCTGAAGGTAGGGCTGTTAAAAATTGAAACGTTATCGATAATTTAATCGTAAAATTGACTTATTGATTTATTGGTATTGATTTATTGGATTATCGATTAGTGAATGGATTAAAATTATATAGTTAGTGGTTTAGAGGTGTATAAGCGGACTACACAATTTTTTAACCGGATAAACCATTAACCCATTAAAAATTATTATATTTATATTATTAGGGAAAACTACGCAAATTGGACCCAATTGTGAAACTATTTACCCAAAATAGACCCAACCCAAAGTATTTACCCTTAAAAACCTTCAACCCAAAGTAATTACTCACTTGCTCACTTTCTCTTTTTCTTATTTCGCGCATGACGTCAGCATGACGTCAGTGTCACTATCATGAATTAATCCTCTGTGATACTCTGTCGGTATATTGATACTCTATCGGTATCATATAAGACTGAGCTTAATTCTCTGTGATACTTCATCAGTATATTGATACCCTGCCGGTATCATATAGGACTGAGCTTTTTTTAAGAAATAAATAAGAAACAATTAAGAGAAAATTATTAACGTCACAAGTTTATTTATTGAACTCAAAATTAGTAAAAATATATTTTTATAATTTTTTTTCTCTTTTTGCAAATTAAAAAAAATTGTATCTAAATTATGATTCTTTTTTTTAACTGTTTTTAAATTAAAATATTGAAGAACGGAAACATACTTCAACGATACCATGAAAGTATATAGATATACCATAATGGTATCATGGATGATTGAGTAATTTTATCGAATGGCTGAAGAAAATCTCAATGAAATATTGTTCAGTTACTCTTTGATACCACCAGAGTATATTATATTTTGATGGTATCAAGGAGAAAGAAGTAATCCTTCAATGAAGACACTGTCCAGTTAATCTTTGATACCATCAGAGCATATATATACTGTGATGGTATCAAAGAGAAAAAAAAGGGTGGGCGCTGACGTCAGCATAACATCAGCCTGCATTTTATTTTTTTAGATAAATACAATTTTAGGATAAAAAGGGTATGAAAATAATAGGGCATTTGAGGGTAAATAATTTTCTTTTTTGGGTTATAAGTGTTCTTTTCTCATATTATTATTCATAGATATATAAAATATGTATATATAGTGTGTGAAATCTTCTCATCGTCAATTAAAGCAGTTGAAAGATGAACTCAATTGGTTTTTTGTGTGACAACAATTATTTACCAAACAGCTTAATCACACAGTCTCGAATTTCAGATATTCCAAAGACTTCTTGATTTTCGTTTCTCTGTTCTTGCTTTTTTATTTGTCTGAAACGATGTTTTACTATGTTTTTGTCTGATGGATTGAAATGTGGGTAAGTTTCATTGGAAAAAGAAGGTACCGTGGAGGTTAATAGATACATTGTTCCATAATAGTTCGATAATTATTAATCCGTTATAAAACCCGTTAATATCTTATCGGTAGACTAGCGAATTAATATATCTAAAACAGTTATATATTTTCATATTTTTCTTCTAGAAAGAAAAAGGAAAAAGTCCTTAATAAAAAAAAAATCTCATCAAAAAAATCTGCATAAGGTTATCATAAATAATAATAATAAAAACTTCATAAGGTTATCATTCTCATTTAATACGTGGAGGGGTATTGTTTCTCAAACTTTAAATGTTAGGGGGTAAAGTGGGATTTACTCTTAATATTACTATGTTCAGTTAGTACTAATTTATGTTCCGTTAGTAATAATTTATTTTCTCTTGAAAATGGAGAAAATTAAACCAGGTTTTTGCAGTTAGTTTTTTAAAAAAAGGAGTACTAATTTTGCTTTCTCAAAAGGTTCAATGGAAGCTAAAAGAAAATTAAGCTAGTGTTTGGACATGTGATTTCATCTTATAATATGAAATTATGAGATGAAATCAGCATTTAGATATGCGATTTCATTTCATGATTTCAAATTAAATCACGAGATGAAATCTTAAATTCTCAAAAGAAACTATGATTTGAGATTTCAAATCATGATTTCAACTTTTTAAATACAAAATTTGACTTATAAGTTTATATTTTATAAAAAAAAATTATCATTTTAAATTTTGCAAAAAAAGGACTCATGCTCGGCATGAAAGATTGTCCCTACCATGTAACAAAATTATATTAAAGTATAACTAATTACTTTTATTATTGACTAACACATCCTTCTAAATTATGTGTACTTGAAAGTTTGTACTCATAAACATTTATTTATAAAAGGAATATAGAGATTTGCGATTTATCAATACAATATTTTAGGATATTATGATATCCTATTTATGAACTATGTTTGCTCATATCGTGATTTCAAATCATGATTTCATAATATCACATGTCCAAACAAACAATAAGAAAAATGTGATCATGTTATTAATGATTCACATACCACACCCATTCCATCATCAAGTAATCCACCTTTCCACTGATCTATATTTTCTACTAGCAATTAATAATAAGTACTATGTACTATAGTTTTGGATATTCTCTCTAGTTTTTGTATCCAGATGCTATGGTGATTATGATTTGCATTGGATATTCTCACTTTCATTTGTGTATCCAGTTTAGTTTCCTGGATTTCTTGTTATCATGCTTTGATATTCATGTAGATGAATATTTTGTCTGCTTTTTGTATCTGGATATTACTGTGATTAATCGTTTCTTTGGATATGTGGATGATTTTAATTCGTTATATTTCACGAATGTTCTCTCTCCTCTCTCTCGGAATAACCACTGTATTTTTACAATTTATAACGGTAAAAAAGGACATCGTTATGTCTGAACGTGTTAATCTTAAAGCAGATCTTGAGGTAAGACTCCCTATCATTTCTTTTTTCACCATCTTTGTATAGATTCAATTTATTTCCGTAGTATGGGCTTACATAATGTTTATGTTGTAATTTTGATTGTAGGAATGAGTAAATTTCTTAAAGAGTGTGTCTAAGCTAAAATAATCACTTATTTAAGAACAAAGGGAGTAAAATATTAACCATTTATTTGTAACGCATTATCTTGACTGTTATTGTAAAAACTTTATTTATTAATATGAATATTTGAGTTGTGTAATTAAAAGTTCTAAAATATTTTTGATAAAACATAGATCGTTCTTTTTTCTTTTTTTTTAATTTAAATTTTGTACCTTTTATTGTTTATAATGTTTAATATTATTCTAAGTAAAATTAAAATCATAAAATTTAATATTAAATTTTTTGGGGCCTCGAGATTTGGGAGAACTAAAATAAATATTTTTCTAATTTCACCCTTGAGTCACTCCTGTCTACTAGTTTTCACAAATTGTGGGATTTTCATGTTTATAAAAAAAAAAATACAACTTCAACAATTCAAATTGCATGTTCAAACAAAACTTCAAGTTCATATCAAATAATTTGATATCGTGATTTAAAATCATGATTTCTTGATATCACATGTCTAAACGAGCCATAAGAAAAATGTGACCATGTTTTTGGTCCTATACTCTTACAACTGTTTTTTTCTGCAAGTTAAGTTCTTCTTCTCTTTGTATGTTTTTTTTCCTCAAGCAAATATTTAATCTGTTAAAATGAGAATAATTTGATTAATAATTTTAGCTAGCTAGAAAGTAACTTACTGAAACGAAATTATTGTTATATAATTGGGTAACCAATATATCACAAATCATCGATTGTAACAGAATGATAAATACCTTCCATACTTATTAAGAAGTATTGGATTTAAACTTTGTGAATAGAGTTGTCTTTGAAAGGGGATTATCTTACTTTTGAAGTACGACTTTTCGACATGACTTACTCCCTCTATTTTTGTCTCAATTTATGTGTCACAATTTTTCTTTTAACTCGTTCCAAAAATAATATTACCTCTATATAATTGAAAACAATTTAACTTGATTTTTTTTCAATTTTACCCTTAATGAAATGATAATGGTCAATGAAGATCTTAAACCACAAATTATTAAAGTCTTTCTTAGGTACCACATAAATTCAGACGAAGAAAATATCTTTGAATGGTCAACTCATACAAATGCATGAATTTAAGTTCCAAAATCTCCTATATAAAGCCCTCCTCTTTCCTTACTTTGACTTCATCCTTTTCACTCCTTATTTGAAGTAACAACACTACAGCTGAATAGTACAATGCCTTCTCTAGCTGCTACTTTTGGACTCCAAATGCACAATTTCCCCCTCAGAAAAATCATCTCTTTCTGATCTAAAACTCTCCGTTTCCGATCTTCCTATGCTCTTTGTTCACTACATTCAGAAAGGTTATCTCCAACTCCTTTCACTTCTCAAGCTCAGTCTTTCTCATATCCTCAACGGCTGAGATTTCATCATTTCAATCTCTCTGGCGCGTGGTGACACGTGCAAGAAAGTTCCCAAATTCCAAAATGTCGTCATTCTGAATGGCTGTAAATTGTCGTCAACGCAATTCAGAAGCATTCCAACTTAAGCATCAGCTAGAGGATGCGTTTTATCTCACGATCTACAGTGGTGTGCGGAGCAATTGAAGAAAAACGTGAAGGTGCACGAGGAGAAGTTCGTTCCGTTGGGAAAGTTTGACGGATCTATGCTGACAATGGGGAGCTCACCGAGGTTTCCGACGTACGATAGCAGTGGGCCTGGCCCACCCGAAATCGTTGTCGTACGTCGAAAACCTTGGGGAGCTCCCCATTGTTAGCATAGCTCCGTCGAAATTTCTGAGTGGAAAACATGGTGGATCCGTCTCCCAATCCTCTACGAACTTCCTCACCATAACATCATCGTGCGCCTTTTTGTTCAATTGCTCCGCGCACCAATGCAGATCGTGAGATAAAATGTCTGTTGCCAAAGTATAATGGATTTAGCTTCGGCCCTAAAAAGGTAACATCAATTTACAGCCATTCAGAATGACGTCATTTTGGAATTTGGGAACTTCCTTGCATGTGTCACCACGCGCCAGAGAGATTGAAATGATGAAATCTCAGCCGTTGAGGATATGAGAAAGACCGAGCTTGAGAAGTGAAAGGAGTTGGAGATACCCTTTCTGAATGTAGTGAACAGAGAGCATAGGAAGATCGGAAACAGAGAGTTTTAGATCAGAAAGAGATGATTTTTCTGAGGGGAAAATTGTGCATTTGGAGTCCAAAAGTAGCAGCTAGAGAAGGCATTGTTAGTAGTAATTAGCAGTAGCTTCTTCAGAGCTTTTGCTCAATTCTATGTATAGTTTTATATAGGTTTGGCAATTGGCACACTGTAATGTTATGGGATTTTGGTTCATGCATTTGATTAGATTATAATGGATATTCTTGATTTTATTTTTGTTGGCTTTCTTAGCTTCATTCCATAAGATGTTGTGTCTTTGCAAATTCAAAATATGTGAATGTACAGAGTCATCTTTTTCTTTCTTTTGTGTTAAAAATATCTTCTTCTTCTTCTTCTTTTTTAAAACTATTTCACTCCAAAAGTCATTCAAGTAAAAGTGATCACTTTTATAATTTTATTTGATCCGTAGAATTTCTCTATTTGTTAAAACAATAATAAAAAAAGTCCAAAATTATTGTCTTGGCATATAACAAAAAATTAGTGTATTTGTATGTGACATACTATATTGGAAGGGACAATGAGACATGTCCCTAATCCCACGAGAGGTACAATCCTAGTAAAAGTGCCAACTTTTAACGTTCTATGTTGGCTGGCATTTTCCTTAAGACCTAGAAAATCCATCTACAATCTGTCCCTCTTATAATACGTAAGTAATACTCCGTCGTTTCATTTTAATTTAAAAAATTATTCTAAAATAATTATTATTTTAAAAATTCAAGACTAAACGTGACAAAGATGTTCAACTATATCCTTAATAATAGACATAATATATAAACGTGCCACTTAAGTTAGCTTCTGTTGACATCTATGCCTTCCTACTTTGAATATGCACAAGTAGGCACTTAAACTATCATAAAGTTGAATAAGTAGACAAACGCGTCCTACGTGATGTCTTACACTAATTGCCGAGTAGGACGCGTCTATCTACTTATTCAACCTTATACAAATTTAAGTATTTATTTGAGCACAATCAAATTAGTTGGAGGGCATATATGTCAGAGTTAAATGACACATTTATGTATTATGCCTAATAATAATTACTATCACTTTTGTTAAATGGGACCAAGATAGACCTACTCCCTTATCGACAATTTTGGCTAAACCTCGTTCTTTCATGCTAAAACAAGTCATCACTGTTATTAGATACTTTCTCGATTCATTTTTACTTATTCAATTTGAATTGCACGCTTTTTAAAAAATAATAATTGACATAAGTATTTTATTATAATATTCATATTAATTGATGTTTAGTCTTAAATCTTTGAAAATGATTTGAAAAAATAAATTATTAATATTAAAGATAAAATATAAAAGAAAATTGTATGTTATTCTCTTAATTAATATGCTAAAAGTGACAAGTATAAGTGAAAATTTACTTTTATATATTGTGAATGGAGGGAGTAGTACATATATTAAAACTACCCTGCTCCTACTGTCCTACATATTTAATTCGACACTACTAATATGTTCCACACATATATTAAAACTACCCTGCTCCTACTGTCCTACATATTTAATTCGACACTACTAATATGTTCCACACTTGTTACAATCTTGTCTCCAATTTATTGCACAAGCAACACAAAAAAATGAAAATTTTGATTCAAAAAGTTGGAAAAAATAAGTAGTAAATTAATAAAACGACGGAAATATAAGCTAAATAAAATAATCATATGTAACAGTAGAGCTCGAAGCGCAGCCAATCTACTACAAGAAATATAAAGGACGGGAACATGGAACATGGCCAACAAGGTCTTAAAAGTGTCATTAGCATATCTATCTAAGAAATTCCTCCATTCGGATTGAAGAAGCAATGCCACTCTATCGTTATCAAATTGACTGCAATTTTTTTCCGTTAATACTAAAGAAACGTCCTCTCAATGTTGTAACGACAAAAAACGATATGAATGTTATAAAAACAATTAAAAAATTGCATATGTACCTGGAAAGATTATAGCAATTCTGGCATAAGAGTTTACAAACTAGCACAAGCATAAAAGACTTTCTCATAGTCATGCTCTTCCTCTCAGTGGTGGATCCAGAATATAAATTTAACGAGCAAACAAATTATGCCATAATAATATTCAGTAATTACTGGTTTGAAGTTATACCTCAGTGATCATAACTTTCATCCTACATCAATTGACTAGTATAAGCTCCAACCTACCACAAGTTTTGTTTTTTGTTTAAGAAAAAAAGGGTAAAAATTGGATAATGGACCTACCTCTCTATCCTTCTCCACTTAAATACCAGACTTTTATGATATAAAGCTGAGTTTGAACTCATGACGTGCATCTAACCTAGACATCATATGATTGCGCTCTTGTCACTAGACCAAAGCCCAGGGAGAAACAGCTACGAGAAGTTTCTCCATTAAGAAAATTGTGCATAAGGTTAGTACTGATTGCATTCCAATACAACATACTTGGAAGCAAGTAAGTACAGCAATTATATGAAAAACAAAACAAGTAACAGACATCAATTGATTCTGAAGGTAATTGACAAGTTGAAATTATTATTTAAAATATATTTCAATTCAACTTTTAATTGTATAAATAGCTAGTATAATAAATAAAAAAGATAAAAATGTGTCTGATTCTAATAAAGAGTTGGTGTGACCCAAGTCGGAGGACAAACACGACTGAGGGAAATACCCTCGTAATGCAGCTGGATGCTGCCATCTGTTAAGTTGCACACCCCCATGTCCAAGCCTCCTCCTTCTGCATAGCTGAGATATGATTCGAAAAAATCGTCAGTGAAATAAATATGATTAGGCTTGATTCCTGGAAATTGAGATGCTTGGACTGAAATAGAAGCATTAGCACCCAGGAAAAAAGCTCTGTCCCTTAATTCCTTGGTTTTTGTCACATTTACTTTGCCATCAGCAGCTAAGTCGACCTGAAAAACTCGAAAAGCTCTTGTCCAATATCCCATCTTCACCCCATCCTCGAGCTCCGGCTCGCCCTCATCTACGATGTATGTCAATGGAATCCTCATCCTGTCTGGATCATCTTTAACGTTCGATATTTGAACACCTTGTCTTACAACTACAAATAATGATCCTAGTGATTCTAGTATGAAAAAGTTACAAAAAGGGTCTGGAAGATCTAATGATAGTTGCACTAGGACATGACTTCTTTTAGTGGGTTCAGGGCCAGAAACATCACAAACTACGACCTTGCCACTAAAACTGAACGCATAAAAGCGGCCACTAAAATATACCAAATCAACAAACGGAGGGTGAACACCTTGATCCCAATGAACCCGTGTTCATCTCGAATCTCCGGGTCGCCAAAAACTGAGGAATCTAAGGTTTCCCTCAATGACCATGAGAACAAAGTCAGATGACTGAGAAGGACTAACTGACAAAACCGCCTTACAAATAAGCATAAATGGATAGCCAGTCTCGTGTTCATCGAAATATTCAGTGGTATTTTGATGGGGCAATTCAATCTGAACACCGGAGAAAGGATGTAGTAAACTAATTTCACCCTCTTCTTCTCCAACAGTGATAAGCCATCCCATAGACTCCATACATCGCTTTCCGATGGCTTTAGGAATCCTCTTATTCAAAAGCATATCATTATAGAGGCTGAAGAATTTTCAACAGCTTTTATCCTCTTCCTCTTCAGGTAACATGAGCCATGGAATTCTAGGCAGGTCACTGGTAAAATTGTTTTTGGTGGGTACAGAGTGCCAGGATTTGCAAATGGTGCCGAAATTGAGGTAATCTTCGATCAAATTCAGGCGCATACGGACAAGAGCGAGCAGATCGTGTTGAAGTTTCGACCAATCAGGCATCTCTTGTGCCATGGCAGACATGATGGAGGAAATCTACTGATGCCAATCTCCTTTTATAATGCGTCAACCGACAAACAAAGAAGGAAAAATCCCTAGAGGTTTATGCAGACAGGAGAAAAAGAAGTACTACTAGTATTGTACTTCCTTGTTTATGAACAACTAGGCAATGAAGAACTACTCATTAAGCTCATGGATGATTCTTTTTTAATATTGAATATTTAAAATAACAGAAAGTTAAGTTCTTGTGCAAAACATTTAATCCTTAAGATATTATATTTAGGTTTTAAATCCATTAAGTATAGAAAATTTTATATTTCTGGTCTTTCTAACATAATTTTTATGTCTTCTAGAGATACTTGACCCATTTCGGATAACATATACTGGTTCTAAATTGAAATACTTGTCCCGACTCTTGCATCTACAGCCTAAGATTATTATAAAGTATGTAGCATTGACCATAGAAGCCCAGGCCCGAAGTAAATCTTGATAACTTTTGCATACAATGTTGTTATAAATACAAAGGCAGTATCTCAAAATTTTCTTATTGCCAAGAGAGTTGATCGATAAACTGGAGAAAAGAAAATGAAAAGGAAATCTTACTCGTTACCAGTTACCACAATCTACAATGAACACGTTAGGATGCTAACATTTAAAGACATTTGACAGGATTATCGCGTACATTTGACATTCGTACTTAACGTGAAATGTGTGACTATTTTTTGCGAAAGGGATGAAAAAGGACAAATATTTGGAGTTGTATTTAAACACCCTTGGAAACTAAATATAAATTTCTAGAAATTCAACTTTGAAAGACTTTTTTATCCCCAAATTCAAGAGAAAAGTTAACGTTTTGAAACTGTGCAGACCTTCCAATTTTTTAACAACTTTGGTGCTCTACTTTCGTATCCACCACAGTCCATTATGCTTTGAGTTCAATCATTAGCCTAGATTAAGAAATTAGAATTTTCAAACAGTACAAAAAATAAAATGAAAATAGGCAAAGAGATAAAAACATAAAGAAGGATAAGAGATAATAAAAAAACACAAACTTCTTTGTTGAAACGTGTGCGACATCATATGCTGTGTAAATTAGAAGCACCAAGGAAGCTAAGCCCCAACAATTAGAGTTAAAAGCTGGCATCTAAATTCCAATTATCCAAATAATAACTGCAATTATCTCTAAAACAAATTGTTTCTCTATACAAAAAAGAAGAAGAGAGAGAACAGTAATATTTGGTGCACATTACCTGATGTAGCGGCATATAAGTTCCCAATTAGGACTCTAACCTCTTTTACTTGGCAAGTGATTTCATTCGTCGTTGCAATGTCGCTACATGAGCCACTGCGAATAAAAGAAAAGCACCATAAATTAGGCTTGTTTCAATGTGCCAATTTCGAGATTCATGTACCTTTGATCCCTAATTTTCAATGTCTTTGTTCACCGCATGATATGATTTCTTATTTCATGAAGTTTTTCTCGCTATAGCGGTTTCAAGCGGGCAAGAATCGGGGAGAAGAAAGAATTAATGGAACATCATTATTTTCTCGTGCATTCAATGAGTAATGAATCATCATCGTAAAGAAGAAAAAGATTTAAGAGATGTGAAAGAATGTGGCGTTTCACCCTGTTTGGGAAGGGAAAAAAGTGTCGTTTTGTTTTATTCCAGAAGTTATTTTTGTTCTTTTTTGCTTTTATAAAATTGGAAAAAAGACAAAATTCTAATAAAAATGATAATTGGTAATGCTGGTTTTAGAGAATGTCACATCACCCTCCCAAGGATTCTCTTTTATATATATATAGATTTAACCTTAAATATTTTATTTCCTAAAATACATGTATATAACCAAGTAAATATATATGATTTATAAAGAAATCCGTGTTCAAGTAAACATGCTTTCATTAATTGGGACTGAGGGAGTAATAGTTTCAACAAAGGTTAAACTCAATAAAATTAATGACAACCAATACAAGTTTGAGTAAAAATCACAAGCGCAACGGACTCAGCTCACCTCCAGTGCCCCTTTCCTCCAGTTTGTCCAGTACCCCCATCTGATATTGAACACATGTCATTTATTGAATCAAAAGGATCATATTCTCTCCCTTCTTCAATGTTGTTTCCGTACACATTCTAAACAAATTAAAACCATGATGTGAGTGAATGTCTTCCAGAGTTGTTGTTTTTTTTACAACTTTTTATTAGGAAAGTTAACTACTAAGAAATTATAATATAAATATAAAAACGTAAAAGATGGAAATTTTGAAACTATAAAATTATAATAAAAATAGAGAAAAGGTAAAAGAATGAAAAAAATTGCTGCCATTTCTTAATAAGAACTTGGAATTTGCTTTTGTAAACCTGTAATTCTTCCATCATTACTTGTTCATGTTTGACTTGACACACTCCTTAAGAAATACTCACAAATAAAAAGGAAATTTTTATATCACCCTTGTTAATTATAAGTCATTTAAACATTGAGAAATAAAAAGTATTTAATATCGAAAAAATAAACATAAAATGATAAATTATCTCTTGATTTTTTTAAATTGAAAAAATAAAGTTGAACAACTATTTTTAATATATTGGACAAGTTAAAATAGACGAAGAAAATACAATCACTAAAATTAGCTTGAAAATTTATTTTTGTTTAAAAAACACTCGTAGTTGCCTAGTTGGATTCTAAATTAGGTGGGTTTACTTGTTTAGTTATGAGATGTTGAGGGAAAGAGGATAAATCACATATTAGGATGGTGTGTATTGACTGAGTAATCAAGAAAATCTGATCCTTTAAATTCAATAAATGATACGTGTTTAGTATCAGATGGGGTACTGAACAAACTGGATGAAAGGGGCACCGGAGGTGAGTCGAGTCCCAAGAGCAACAGCTACTATGTTATAAAAACTCAGTAACAAACTGCATGAATTCTGGATCAGACTCCAAACCTTCCATTGTTTCCGGTGTCAAAATCACTTCCAAATCTACACTTCCTCCTCCTTCTCTCCCCGGAAACGCTGATATCTTCCCGTCAAACTTATTAGCCCGTCCACTCCGAACAGCAACTGGCCTGCCCCACCCGAAATCATTGTCGTACATTGGAAACCTCGGGGAGCTCCCCATTGTTAGCATAGCTCCGTCGAAATTACCCAGTGGGAAACAGCGTGGATCCTTCTCCCAATCCTCTACGAACTTCCTCACCATAACATCATCGTGCGCCTTCACGTTTTTGTTCAATTGCTCTGCACACCAATGCAGATCGTGAGATAATACGTCCCCTGCTGATACGTAAGTTGGAATGCTCTGAATTGCGTTGCCGAAGTATAACGGATTTAGCTTCGGCTGGAGACGGTGACGGCAATTTACAGCCATTCTGAATGTCGTCATTTTCGAAGATGGGAACTTCCTTGCACGTGTCACTGCACGCCAGAGCAATGCGCAAAGCGATTGGAATGATGAAATCTCAGCCATTGGAATTACCGCCTCCGTTTCTGTTTTAATTATCAGGGGATCGTTGCTCTGTTTTGCCATCAATTCAACAATGTTAATTTCTCCTTCATAATTCAATTTCTGATTGTTCGTCTTCGCTTTGAGTCGTAGAATCGATTCCCTGCTAAAACTAAATATCCTCTCCCTCAATGGAGCGTCGCTGGCGAAGGTGATTTTAGGGCCATCGGATGGGAATTTCAGCACAGAATTTGAAATCAAAATTGAATCACGAGTAAAATCAGGCTGCCTTACAATCCTTTTCACACCCCTGCTCACCTCTGCGAATGTATTGAAGAAATTCCAAAACGACGTCCCGTCTGTGACGGAATGATTGACGGCGCAGCCAATGAATACGCCGTCAGCTAATTCAGTCACTTGGACGGCGAGAAGAGGGCTACAATGCCCTCGATAGCTAACCGTGCGATCCATAGGGAAGAACTCTTTAACATGATCAGGAACATCAATAGAACCTATGACATCGCGAATGAAAATGTGAGTGGCTTTAGCATGAACAAAATCAACACCAGCATCGTTGCATGAAATGTAGACATAGCCATCTGAGTCGGTCACAAATCGACCCGCAAGTGGAGGGAAGTGAGTGAGGGTCTGAGAAAGAGTAAGCTTGAGAAGTGAAAGGAGGTGAGCGATAGGAAAAGGTGGACGCGTAAATAGACAACCTTTCTGAATGTAGTGAACAGAGAGCATAGGAAGATCGGAAACAGAGAGTTTTAGATCAGAAAGATATGATTTTTTTGAGGGGAAAATAGTGCATTTGGAGACCAAAGTGACCGCTGCAGCAGAAGGCATTGTTAGTTTTGCAGTTGTAGCTTTGTACTACTCAGCTGTAATCTTATTACTTGAGGATGAAGTGAGAGTAAGGAAGAGGAAGGCTATATATAGGAGATTTGATTCATGCATTTGTGAAAGTGGCAGTTGTCTTTTTCTCTTTGTTGGCAAGTTTGAAACATTATGGGAGTTGACCCTGTGTTCATTTTTATATTTATTTTATTTGGGGGACTGCACTTTAAAAAATATGATATGACTGGCTGCACGTGTCCAACTAACTATAAACGATAGCGTTATCGATTAGCGGATTTAAAATTTAAAATTTATATATTTATTTTATATCATATTTTTAAGTTGATATATGTGATTATGTGAGTAATAATGAAAGGAAGTGTTGTTATAACTAATAAAATTATTGTCATGTGATTAGAAAATTACGAATTCGAACCATAAAAATAATCTTTTATAAAAATACAAAATAATACCATTTTCAATACATCAAACTATCTTTTTCCTTTCATATACTAGTAATAATAAATGAGTTCAGAGTCACATATCTATAGTGAATTCATGTATTTGTGGAGGTGGCTGTGACTGTCTTTCCTTTTTGTTTTGATTTCGATTTGGCGACTGCTACTTTAAAGACATGACTGGTTGGGACGTGCCCAACTAACTTTAATTATAGATATTTAGCGATGGATCTAGAGTACAAGCTATGAATTTATAGGAACTCAATAATTTTTTATTATATTCTACAAATATATATTACTCGCTTTAATTTGAGTTAGATTAATCTAAATTCACATGAAAAATCACATTTTAGAGGTAAAAGTTCCCTTCTAAAACCGATTCTATTTTTAATTTGAATTCAAAACTTTTAATTAGTGTTTTTTTGTTTTTTCATCAGGAGGTTGTTATCCATTTTGTAGTTAGATTAATCCAAATTCACATCGAAAAGTCACACTTTAATGATAAAACATCCCTTTCCAAAAGCGAGTACATTTTTGTATTTAAATTCAACATATTTTAATTAAAAATGAAGTGTAATTATCACTCCACCATAATCATCGACGATTAGTTGATAGTAGTGAGTAGTGACTCAATATTAATAATGCATGAGCGCCGTCTTTTAACTTTCTGTACGTGACCTGTCATCCTCCTTAATTAAGCTTACAAAACTCAGTATGGAATCTCCTCTCCATTAACTAAAATACTTCTGCTAATTAATTAATTAATACCACTACTAATTGAAAAATGTTTTAATAATTGACCTTAGCTTGTGTTGTAAATGATCCCACTTAAGACTTTATTAATGCCCACAATGATCCTCTAAACCGTCTTATTTGATTGGTCGGCGTAATCTATTTAATTTAATCCAATTTGGAATATTTGGATATATAAACCGAAAATCAGTATTACAGTTGTATCTACAAGTAATATTATACGTACTATTATGTTCTATTTTGGCATAATACATAAATGTGCCCTTTAACTTGGCCTCAAGTCACATTTATGCCCTTCAACTTTGAATGTGCACAAGTAGGCACTTAAACTTGTATAAAGTTTAATAAGTAAACACATGTGTCATACGTAACGTCCTATGTGTCAATTCACATCCCTATATGGCGTCCTACGTGTATTATGCCACGTAGAACGCATGTGTCTACTTGATTAACTTTATACAAGTTTAAGTGTCTACTCGTGCACACCCAAAGTTTAAGGACATAAATATGAGTTAAAGCCAAGTTAAAGGGCATATTTATGTATTATGCCAAAATATAAACATGCAAATAAGCATGTAAACAATAATGCAGTCAAAATCGAATCTTGGATATGCGAGTGCATTTTGAATGCCCTAAATCATTGAACTAATATTTTGCATCTTATTATATAGTGTAATATTTTATTGAAGGGGTTCGAATGAACACCCCTGGATCTGCCCCTGAAAATGATATATATGGTGTCTTTTCATTAATTAATAGCAACAAAATTAAGGTAGCAAAATTTCAGCTTCCACGTGAACGACAGTTTTCAAGCAATTGTGGATGAATATTTTTTTTATTATAATAATAGTAGTAAGCATTTTGGTAGGACCATTCAATTAATGGAACTATATACTATTAATGGAGCAACATACATAATACAGATTACAATGTGAAAAATGTACACTGAATCAGCTGAAGTGTGTGCATTTCACCTTGTGAATTTCCTTAATATGTATGAGGACAACTTTTGATCCTTATGGAAAAATTGAGAAGAATTTATTTATATAGAAACAAATGATTTAGGATTTAGGTTGTATTAGGTCCAAGAAAAATATTTTCTAATTTTTCCATGCACGTTCAATTGACTTAAATATTTTGAAAAATATTTTCCTCGATACCCCGCCCACCCTCCACTCAGGCTCACACCTTCTCCTCCCTATAACGCCCCGGCCTCTGCCTTCCCTCGCTAAGTTACAAGCCGGGGTTGAGTCCCAAGTTAGGGTCGGAGTCGGGGATCACGCCCTGATTCTATTTACAAAGTTATATGTTACGGTGATAATGGTACTTATTCTTTTTTTTCATTTTGTGGGATTTGTCTCCCTGCAAGGCTGCAAGGATACTATTTTTTCTTTGCTCCCACTACTCTCCCTGTAATGGTAAGGTGATAATTGACAATACACAGGAAATTAAAATGCAAAGGATAATAGAATCATCGCATAGTTTAGGTGTGCAAGATACAAATTGAGCCAAATTCGAGAACGATATGAACGCACCAGCTATGAATCTTCCTGTTTTGTTATCCTGGAGTAGACGTCTTTCCTACAAAGGAAAATCACAATGAAGACTTACAGATGAAAAACCGCAGAAACTTGCAAAATTCAAGTATGGAAAATATGAAGTTACTGTTACCACAACATCATCAACATATTTGTGGACATCATCAATAAGAGCAAGTAATCGAGAACAACTTATTTCTTTTGTTGTTTGATGCGAACTCAACTTAAGCAATACAATCCCAAGAAAGCTGCTTGAGTGCACCCAAATAGCCACAAAATTTTCAAATTTATTCAATATGAAGATATTGGCAGCAAACTCACATTATATATCAATATTTTGCTGTTGCTAACGACTTGAACAAGCCTGCCTCATAAATTGTTATAGATGGAGTAATAGTTTTTAGCAATCAACAAAGGTTAAACTCAATTAAATTAATCATGAACAATACAGATTGAGTAAAAATCACAAGAGCAACGGTTACTATGTTACATCCTCACCCCCACAAAGCACAAGAATTACAAAAATTCAATAGCCAGTAACAAACTGCATGAATTCCGGATCAGACTCCAAGCCTTCCATTGTTTCCGGTATCAAAATCACCTCCAAATCGACGCTTCCTCCTCCTTCTCTCCCCGGAAACGCTGATATCTTCCCGTCAAACTTGTTAGCCCGCCCACTTCGAACAGCAACTGGCCTGCCCCACCCGAAATCATTGTCGTACATCGGAAACCTCGGGGAGCTCCCCATTGTTAGCATAGCTCCGTCGAAATTTCCCAATGGAAAACAGCGTGGATCCTTCTCCCAATCCTCTACGAACTTCCTCACCATAACATCATCGTGTGCCTTCACGTTTTTGTTCAATTGCTCCGCGCACCAATGCAGATCGTGAGATAATACGTCCCCTGCTGATACGTAAGTTGGAATGCTCTGAATTGCGTTGCCGAAGTATAACGGATTTAGCTTCGGCTGGAGACGGTGACGGCAATTTACAGCCATTCTGAATGTCGTCATTTTCGAAGATGGGAACTTCCTTGCACGTGTCACTGCACGCCAGAGCAATGCACAAAGCGATTGGAATGATGAAATCTCACCCATTGGATTCATCGTCTCCGTTTCTGTTTTGATTTTCAGTGGATCGTTGCTCTGTTTTGCCATCAATTCAACAATGTTCATTTCTCCGTCGTAATTCAATTTCTGATTGTTTGTCTTCGCTTTGAGTCTTTGAATGGATTCCCTGCTAAAACTAAAAATCCTCTCCCTCAACGGGGCGTCGCTGGCGAAGGTGATTTTAGGGCCATCAGCAGGGAGTTTTAGCACGGCATTTGAAATCAAAATAGAATCACGGGTAAAATCGGGCTGCCTTATAATCCTTTTCACACCCCTGCTCACCTCTGCAAATGTGTTGAAGAAATTCCAAACGGATGTCCCATCAGTGATGGAATGGTTGACGGCGCATCCAATGAATACGCCGTCAGCTAATTCCGTGACTTGAACGGCGAGAAGAGGGATAAAATGCCCTCTACAGCTAACCGTGCGGTCCATAGGGAAGAACTCCTTGACATGATCAGGAACATCAATAGAACCTATGACATCGCGAATGAAAATGTGAGTGGCTTTAGCATGAACAAAATCAACACCAGCATCATTGCAAGAAATGTAGACATAGCCATCTGAGTCGGTCACAAATCGACCAGCAAGTGGAGGGAAGTGAGTGAGGGTCTGAGAAAGACTGAGCTTAAGAAGTGAAAGGAGTTGGGCGATAGGAAAAGGTGGACGCGTAAATAGACAACCTTTCTGAATGTAGTGAACAGAGAGCATAGGAAGATCAGAAACAGATAGCTTCAGATCAGAAAGAGATGATTTTTGTGAGGGAAAAATAGTGCATTTGGAGACCAAAGTTACAGTTCCAGCAGAAGGCATTGTTAGTTCTGCAGTTTTTTTTTTCTTTGTACTCACTTGATGTGGGGGGGCTGAGGGATGAAAGTGAGAGTAGTAAAAGGGGCTTTATATAGGTTTGGAAATTGGCATACTGTAATGTTTATGGGTGATTGGGTTCATGTATTTGATGAGATTATGGGAAGATTCTTGATTTTATTTTTGGTTTGACTGTCTTAATTCTTTCAAATTTCCATAAGATAGTACTCTGTCTTTGCAAAATTTGATACTAGGGGGAGTTGACCCAAAATGTCCATTTTGATAATTAATTATTTGAATGGGGACTGCTGGTTCAATCATATAATTGACTAGCTCACTGTCTTTAATTAGAGGTCTCAAGTTTGAATTTTTCTGAATACAAAATTTTTTTTGTTAAAGAGGGTTTTACTCTTTTAATGTGAAATTTTCTATCGCGAATTCAAATTTAATTGAATTCTGATGCGGGTATCAGATAACCGGTGAAAATTTAAAAAAAATAATATAAAATTGATTGGCACGTGACCAACTATAAACCGCAATGTTGATTATCAATAAGAGATAATGAATCAAAATCCCCTTAAATTGAAAGTTATAATTCAAAGGGATAACGCAAACTAGATACTCATAATTTAAGTATGAAATTATGATAGTTTAGGGGAGGTTTAGTACCTAAAAGTTATAGTTGAGGGGTAACTTAATCTAGACATGATTTAAGTATGAAATTATTAAGAGTCTGTTTGGATAAGCTTATTTTAAGTTTCTTTTTTAAGTTGGAAATCCCAGCTTTTAGCTTTTTTTTTGCTACTTTGGCTTAAAATTAAGTGTCCAGAAGCACTTTTTTAACTTACCCAAACACTGTAAAACAGCTTTTAAGCACTTAAAATAAGTCAATTCAAACGGGCTCTAAAAGTGTGATATTTTGGAGGTTTTGAATTTTTATTCATTATCTCTATTATTCCCTCGTTTCAAATAATTGTCATGTTTTGTTATCTGAGTGTGAATTTGACTAATTTTCAAAGTTTAGTTAGATTAAATTAATTCAATATTCAAAATTAAAATTTAGATATTCAAAAGCTATACAAAAAGTATTATAAATTTTAATTTTTCTCATATCAATATAATAAAACAAAAAATTAAAATATTAATTAACATTATTAACTTTCAAAAAGGAAATTTTGACAAGTATTTTGAAACGGAGCAATAGTAACTTAATTGTCACACAATTATATATATGCTGAAATCTCTCGAAAGCATTAAAAAGATATGAAAGAAATTTATTTTGAGATGCTAAAAATCTCTCTCAAATAAGATCTTCTAGAAGATTTGGGACCTGTAGCTTATGAGATATTTTAAGAAATTTATTTACTAGTACTATCTTTTAATATACCAAATATATAAGGCTTTGATGTTATATTTGTTAAAAACGACAGTTCAGTGCATTAAAATTTTCGTTATGCGTATAATTTGGAGAAAAGTTCAATCATAAAAGTTTATTATATGTAATTTTATCTTATATTTCTGTAAGAGGTTATATTATCCAGGCTTGAACTTTGAAGGCTGTTATATTTGTCGATAGCGTAAAATGTTTTACACCAAACAAGTCACTTAAAATTTAATCATTAATTGTATTTATCTACAAACCAATAGAATTACATAAATGACGTTAAAAAGATTTTTGACGCTGCCAAATAAAAATAGTGGGAATAAACCCTCATCTCAGCCGTGAAAAAATAACAAAAGTTAGGGGTGGTTTGGTATGAGGTATAAGGTATAATAGTCGTGAGATAAAATATAGGATTATTTTATTTTGTATTTGATTGAATGTTTGATTGGAGATATTAGTTAGTTCGAGAATTATTTATTACATCGTTTATATTATAATTATGGGGTAAATTATCTCATATACATAGTGGAATAACTAATCGCGTAATAACTAATTATGAGATTAATTATCTCGTGATAACTTGCTCCCAATCAAACGATTCCTCAGTGTAGTAGCTTGTGTGAGATACTCCCTGCGTCCCTTTTTAATTGTACTTTTAGCTCTTTTCATGTGTATTAAAAAAATATTACTTTTTAATTTTAATTTATGTGATATTTTATATTTATTGAGAGGTAATTTAATTAATTTTTAATATTATAATAGATTAAATTCATTTATATTTTAAAATTAAAATTTTAATATTCAAATATTTTGCGAAACACACTATAAGATGCAATTCTTTTCATATCAATCTGATGTAAAATTATATTTTAATTATTGATCAAGGTTCATATAATTTAATTTGAACCTCAAAAAAGAAAAAGTATCACATAAATTATGACGGAGGAAATAATAAATAAAATGTGTAATTTACTTAGTTATTCTTAATTAGTAAGAGTAGATTGATCTTTTTCTCTTAATAATTGTGCAATTAAGGCTACACTTGGATATATACAATTATCAACTTTAATCATTAAGTTTAAAAAATAATAATTATTTTGGGATTTTTTTTTTTTTGGAAAATTTTCAAAAATATATAATTTTGAAATATTTATATCAAGTAACCTAATATACAATATTACATCCGGAAGAAAATCATTATATATAATGTATCAGCCTTATATAAAAAATTTAATAGTGTATAAAAGATATTTATACATAATTATAGAGTATATCGTGCGTTTATACACAAAGTATAAACTATGTGGCGTAAATATTTTAAAAAATAGATCGAAAGACTTTTTTTATAAGGTAAGAATGTCCGTTAATTTGGAATGGGAGGAGAATATTGGAAGAGACAATGCAATTAGACATAGGGGTGTGTATCGATCGATTCGGGAAAAATAATTTTTAAAATAAAATAAAGAAATTAAAAAATTATTTATTTAGGAACGAAGTGAATAATCTAATAATCAAATATTAATTAATTAATAATATTTTTCGATTCAATTTATCGATTGAATTGATTTTTGTACACCCTATAAGGAGACATGTCTCTGATCTCAAGATAGGTGTAATTAATGTCAATAATAATGATGTTAATTATGAGTGCCGACTTTTAACTTTCTGTAATTTGGCTGTCATTCTTCTTATTATGCCTAAAACTAGAACTAAAATATTTCTGATTATCCAAACTGTCACCAGATCAACTTTTAAATTAATTAATTAATTAATTTCATAGTACTTAATAAAGACTTGTGTTTTAGATTACCCACTGAAAAAGTCGGTTCATTTGTATTAATTAAGGCCCAAAATGATCATCAAAGCCGTCATTTTAGATTAGTCGGTGGACCAGTTTATTATTTAATACAAGTGTAACATTTTTTTTGTATTTAAACCAAATACTATATGGAATCACATTTTCATAACTACTTAGGGCTCGTCTGATCGGAGAATAAGTTATTTCGAAATTATTTATTTCAGAATTAGTTATTTTATGATTATTATCTCACTTTTAATGTGAAATAAAAATAATATTACAATCTCAGAATAATTAATATTGAGATAAATTATTATGTGATTTTATTTTAATCAAATATGGGATAAACTCATCTTAAAATTACTCATGCGATTGGTTATTCCTATTTCCTCATACCAAACAAGCCTTTAGTAAGCTATTATAAAAGGCGAGTATTGAATTTAAAACGATAAAATTATCTTCTTTTGACTTATAAGATTTGTGGAAGAGTCATTAAATCATTCAGTTATGTTTATATTAGATAAACTGACTACATTATATCACTTGGAATTTTGTGTTTTTTCAAAGCCTCTATGAACGCAAAATATTTTGTATACAAAATACCTTTCTTATTTATCAGTATTACTGCTAATATGTATTTTGTTGCTCGATTATATTAGTTTGACTTTTTCTAGGTTCACTTGATCGTTAGTATCTTCATTAAATAACAATAAACTAATCAAGTTGACAAAGTACTTATTAATTAATTAATTTCTAGGTTCACTTGATCGTTAGTATATCTTTCAATTCCCAGCTTCCACGTGAATGACAGTTCAATAGCAACCATGAAGAATTTAATTAGTAATTAATTAATTAAGTCACGCTTTTGGTTACGTTACTTGATTAATCTGCATCAATTGAGCACTATGCATATACTATACGCCCATTCGTCGATTTTTACTTATCATGTTTTACTTATCGAAAGTTAAATTAACTAATTTTTAAAGTTAAATTTAATTTTTGAAAATTAAAATTAAATATTTAAAAATTATATGAAAAATACTATAGTTACAATTCTTTTCATATTAATATGATGAAAAAATACATCTTAAAATGTGATTAAAATCTATGTATTTTGATTCTCAAGAAGTGTAACGTGAAAAAAAAAATGAACCAAGGGAATATTATTTATTTACTCCATTCTCTTTTACTTGTCTAATTTAGACTTCACACATTATTTTTAAAAAAAGAAATAATTGATATGAATATTTACCATAATATTCATATTAATTTATATTTAGTTTTAGATTTTGTAAAATAATTTTAAAAATAATTAATTAATATTAAAAATAAAATACAAGAAAGTAATACTTCCTTTATTTTAATTTGTTTATTTTACTTTCCTTTTTAGTCCATTTTAAAAAGAATGATCTTTTCCTTTTTTTAGCAACTCCTTAATTCTAACTTTGCATATAACAATTAATAATAAGATCACAAAATTAAAGAGTATTTTGATACATTTCATATATCTTTAATTTAAGACTACAAAATTTAATTATTATTTTTCTTAAAACTTCATGCTAAGCAAAATAAGTCAATTAATTTAAAATAACAAAAATAAATAAAAATAAAATTATATTTTTAATATAGTGAATAGTTAAAATAAATGGAGCCAGTATTATAAATGTACGCAATAGGATGTCAAATACTCCCTCTCATTATACTAAAAATAGTTGTTTCATATTAGTTAATCATCTTACTAAATCAAGAAAGTATTAATTAATTTTTTTTATATTACTTTTATAATTAATAAAATTACCTTCTTATTTATAATTTTTTAATACGAGTATAAAAATGAAAATGATCAATGAGAGGGAGAGAGTAGTGTATAAACTTTAATGTACACTAAATCAGCCATAGACATTCATCTCATGAATTTCTTTCAACCTATATGAGGTCACCTTTTGGGAATACAACAAAGTCTCTCTTATGCATAACAAGTGTCATGCTCTCTTTTGTCTTGGAGGATTAGTCATTTGCCACATAATGGCAAGTGTCATATGCTCAATAGAGGTGGCAAGAAGCTTGTCACTACTAATTCAGTGACAGAGTCGAGATTTTTACAGAGAGAGTTTACGATATGAAGAAATAGACACATGAACTAACAGAAGGAGATTATATGTGTGTGTATATATAATACTTATAACCTTATATAAATAATATAATTTTTCATCAAATGGGATTCAGATGAACACCTAACCTCAAGTTGGCTCCGCCCATATACTAATCACTTTGCTTCGATTTGATCATAGATTTTAAAATTATAATATTAAATTTTAAATTTTAAATGTTTAGAGTTGAAATTTAAAAGTATATTTGAACATACATTTTTATATCTGAGATTTGTCAAGGGATTTAAATAAATTTAAATTTGTGTCTGAAAATCCTATATTAAAACTAAAGTGTCCATTAATACAAACAACTCCATACTCATAGCTAAAATTCGAGATTATTAATTAAAAATAAAATAAAAATATTTATCTGACTTTTATCGATATTCGATAGAACAATTTTGTAATTGGTCCAAAATATTTGGCCCTTCCTTCGTTTCCGTTTGGCCATGAATTTTAAAATAAAGCTTTGAAATCTCTTCTTTTTTTTTTTAACAAGAAAGAAAAAAGGGTGCTCCGACAGAGCTTTAAAATCAAGTTAATTTAAAATTAAAATTTTATTTGAACGTCTCAAAAATCATGTTTTTCTCATAATTAAATATAAAAATTCGTAACTTGTGAAAACTGTTAAAATTTTTTTAATTCTTATAATTTTATCAAATGATCAAATCATAATTCATAAACAAAGTAACAGAATATTCTAAAATGCCACATCAATAAATCACATATTTTCATGTCCTTTTTATAAATAAATGTTTTCGATTACATGCTATTACAAACTCTGAAATACACATAATTTTACAAGGATCTACTAATCTAAAAAATCAACAATAGTAGCAACTTATTTTTTTTAATACAATCTTCTCACATGGTACGAACAATCTCACCACGTAGAACATGTTTGTTTTTTTTTTGTAAAATTTTAAATCATGAATCTTTTTTGCAAAAGATAAATTTATAGGTTAAGTTTTTTTTAATAAAATAAAATAAAATAGAAATGATAATAAGATTTGAAATAAAAAATTTGAAGTTGAAATTTTGTTCATTTAAATAAATTCTAGAGTCAATCAAAACTTCAAATTTAAACTCCAAATTGCATGGTGAAACACCTAGTTTCCCAAGAACTTCAAAAAGTTATGTCATATGTTGGAAGGGCAATATCCCACAAGTTATTTCGTAAAAAACATAACAAATTATGCTATATGCTGAGAGAGTATAATACATTTTTTTTAAAAAAAAAACTATAACACAGATCCATTCATATACTTTACCATATCCCACATTAGCTATCTCTTTTTTTTCTCTCAAAAGAACAAATAACATAAACCCTAAAAGGCATATCTTCAGTTTTCGAACACTACAAAAAATCTGAAAAGTACTATACCATTTATGCCGTATAACTTTAATTTTTATATAACTTATGTTAAGCGAGGCAAAAAATCTCTAAACTTATACCAAGCAAATTGCGTCTGAATAAATAAAGGTACTCTGCTTTGTAAATTTTCATTAAATAAATAGTAGGAGCAAAATGTGGTATGGTTGAAAGGAAAGGCCCAAATAGAATGGGCTGCCTATCACTTGTGCACGGAGTAAAATTCATAAATAGCCCACCTTTAGGATAGCTATTTAAGAAGAGTAACTTTCAAAAAATAGCAACTAATAGGAACTTAATGAGGCCTCCGAAATAGTATTTTGCCTAATTATAATTCGTACCAACACTTTCTGTACCAATTGTATAATCTTGGCATACAATAAATAGAGTAAACTCAGCATACAAATACAAATCTGTAAAATCTCGGCATACAAATACAAATCCGTAAAATCTCGGCATACAAATACAAATCCGTTTTGTATATTTTGTGAAATCTCGGCATACAAACACAAATATAGGCATACAAATACAAACGATGTTGTTTGTTGATTGAGAGAAAGACATACAAATACCAATAGCTTTGAACCCTCTGTCGTGAATTGTAATTGAATTAAATTATTGGTATAGAGCGTAATTAGGCATGAATATTTGATATGTTATGTAATTTTACCTATAAGTCACAATTTCAAAACTAATCACAATTTAATCACTTTTATATGCGAAAATAACACTATTAGAATTTTTTTCAATTTCCAAAATCCATTAAAAAAAATGTGATTTCAAACGATTTTAGCTTGTCCAAAAATAACTTGTCGAAAATATTTCCGATAGACTCCCTGGGTAGTGATAGATCGTCGACTGATTTCAAAGGTGAGGAAATGGGCAGGTCTCATGAAGTATGTAGCCTGTCGGAATCTGTCTAAATAACAAAAATAATAATAAATAATTAGATTTACACAAACTGTATTATTAGAAATATCAAGAGTAGATTAATATTTTCTTTTAATATTTGTGAGTCCATCGATATATTTATACAATCATAAAAAAGATTATGTTCTTTCGAGTTTTTTCATGAATATTTTCATAATTATAGGATTTTTTTTTAAGTTGCTGATACATTGCTATTTCTTAATTCTTGCGTCCAGGGATAATGAGGCGTAGTGGCAGGCTCGCATAGCTAAAGCCTTCAAGTCCTATTATCGGAGAGGAACTTTTTCCATTATTTATCCTATTTCCGATCGGATCCATTGATTTTACTCCAATTCCAGTATCTGGTTGTTCTTCATCTTACCCGGGAGGAAGTCGAGGACAGAGTTGCAGTTGTGACGAGTACCATCGATATCATCGTATTTCTGAAAAAATGTATAATATTTTATTTAATGGCTTCGTGTAGAAATTTCGTCAAAGAATTGAGAAAAATATTATGAAAATAGCTATTTATCCCCCCCCCCCCCCCCCCACACACGTACACTCCCCACCCAACCTCCAAAATAGCTATTTATTCAACTATACACCACTTGCCATAACATACAAAAACAACCACCAAACAATACAAAGCCCAATCAATCAACAAAATCACCAATTCCAACCTATTAAACATCTAAACTATCAATTGCAACCATCAAACCCCTAATGTTGGATTATCCAATCCATTCTAACTATTAATTATTAAAGTATTAAACACAAAGCTTTTAAAACAAACATCAGAATGTAATTAAAGCAACATAAACAAGTAAATGTTCCCAAAATCACAATTCCATCAACTAATTCTCTCCATCTCCATCTAGGCTCACCATAGAGTCAAATAATTCAAAATAGGGCAGACCATATTAACCACTTATCTTCATTCATTTGATTAAGGAGTTAAATATCATCAATGGCACACTTGAACCTTAGCTCTCTCAACTTCCAACTACGGTCACTCGGCTCCATTGCAACCCTATCAACTTCGTAGCGCTAAACAACTCTCATTTTTCCTCTCCATGACCTTCATATGTTCCTGATTTATATGTGACTATGATGAACAAGTACCCGACAATCTTAACGTTAGATGACCGAAGCAACAGTTTGATCCATGTTTGTAACCTCTCCCCTTATTTATGCCACCAATCACCTTCAACAACATCTCCATGTTATCATCCGCAAATGATTAACTTGAGCTACCATCTCTATCGGGCCATCAACTTAAATCCATTCTGCCATGTTTCTTCATATTTGTGTTGCAATAAAAATGACAATCATTATAAAAACGGGAAAAGGGCAAACAATACCCTTGGACTGTTCAAAATCAATCTACCTCTCGTTATGTTTTTAGATAAAAAATGCCCTCGCCACTATATTTTGGCTCAAAAATACCCTCCAACTATCCAAATGGACCAAAAATGCCCTTCCTTCTCTAACAATTGTTCCAAAACAAGGAATATGACCAATTTTACCCTCGCACTATTCAAAAGGGATCAATTTTATCTATTCGAAATAGGATAAAATGGGATATTTTCAAATAGTTCAAGAGCAAAATTGATCAATTTCCCTTGTTTTGGAACATATATCCCTGAGAAGGAAGGGTGTCTTCGGTCTATTTGGATAGTTGGAGTGTATTTTTGAGCCAAAAATATAATGGCAATGGCATTTTTGACTCAAAAACATAACGAGGATAAATTTGATCTATTTTAAATAGTCCAAAGATATTTTTGATCCTTTTTCCCAATTTAAGGAATAAAAAATGTTCAAGAATATATTGAAAAAAAAGAAAAAGATTTATCCATAGACAAGGAACAATACTCTTTTGATTATAAAATCGTGTAAATTACAAGTTCATTTGTCATGTACATATAATGAACAAAATATTTCAAACCACCACGCACCAAAAGGTGACATTCTTTTAAACGGAAGAACAAAGTCAAAAAAACCGAACTCAGCACACTGATAGCGAGCGCCGAGCAATTAGTCCACTCCACTCGCGTGTTAATATTTTCATATATTCCAATTACTTGCCATTTTCCGATAAATCCAAATTCATACATAGTCAATTATTACTTGCACGTTTTCTCTCCGCCCCCAAAAAAACTTTTTGATTAGTATGTCGGATGCTTTGATCTGTGGCCTCGCCGGCGCCGGCGCCGGAATCATCGCTCAACTCATCACATATCCTCTTGATACAGTAATACTACTACTCTGTATGCTGTTATTCTTCACTATTTTTAGACGTAATTACTAGTATAATTGTTTTTTTCTTGTTTGACTTCTGTGATTTCAGTTAAATACTCGGCAACGAACAGATAGAAATTCGAAGAAAATTAAGAAAACGCTTGGAACTATCGAACAAATGTGCCAGGTTTTTTTTCTTCTTTTTGGTTATAATTGCGTCCTTTTGGCTCCATTTTTATCAAAATTAGCTTTATTTACTTTCAATTTCTCATTACTTTTTGTGTGTGTGTGTTTTACTTCATCTGCAGCAAATGTGTCAGTTTTTTGTTTTTCAATTTTATAAAATTGTGTCTTTTTGGCTCTGTTTTTATCAAAATTAGCTTTATTTACTTTCAATTTCTCATTACTATTTTTTTTTGATCTGCAGGTTGTTAGGCAGGAAGGATGGGATAGGCTATATGGTGGCTTAGCTCCGTCGCTAGTTGGTACCGCTGCATCGCAGGTGAGCTTTTTTTCCCACTTTATGCTAATGTGCGCCGTGTGCGCAGGTATCTTTGTTTAGAATATTCTGCTTTTTGGTTGTGTGTGCTTGCTTGCTCATCAACCTAGTTGGCGATTGAATTTGACATTTGCTGCGGTTCAAATGTTGAGTTAGCAATTGTATCTTCTTTGTCTTTTGAAAAATTGGGGAAATAGAGATGATTAATGACTATATTTAGACTTTTAAGTTGGAGTAATGCGAGTACTAATTATGAAATTTAAAAGAGAGAGAAAAAAATGGAGGAGTGTAGAATAATTATTGAATTTTGGTGAAAGTTCATATTTCCAAGTTGGACTTGGAATTTGGTCACATCAAACAAGCATATTACTGAGAAAATACTTGAATTAATCTGTGAAAATACTTGCACTGATTTGTATGAATGGTGCAAGTACTAATTATGAAATTAAAAAGAGATAATAAATGGAGGAGTATAAAATGATTATTGAATTTTGGTGAAGTTCATTTTGGAGTACTAACTTGGACTTGGAATTTGGTCACATCAAACAGCATATTACTGAGAAAATACTTGAATTTATCCGTGAAAATGCTTACACTGATTTGTATTTTGAGTCATAAAGTATGTAATGTTTTGGCAGTAGGCAGCCTTGTGTTTAAGTATTGGGAAACTAAATCTGGGTGATATGTGGTCCCATGACTCTGGAAATATGAGCCAATCTTGCATTCTTGATATGATGGGTTATCTTCAGTCCTTGTCCTGCTTATGAGTTATTGACATAGTTGGTCCTTAGTATATCACCCCTTCTCAAAATTTCCAAATGCAATCATCATTAAGAATTCCATAGGTGGAATAGCACAAATAGAACTATACCTAATAAAAATGTGATTTCACAAATAGAACTAAACCTTATATAAATGTGGTTTGGTAATTCTTACACTCTTTCCTACACCTCCTGTAATATCTATATTATGGCTTTTAGCCGGAGAATATACAGCAATATTTTCCAAAACTTGAGTTGGTCCTTCGTATAACACCTTTAACATCTTCGGGGCTAGTTGCTGCAGATATGACACATCTAACTTTTTAATCGCTTAAATATGATCAAATTTAACTTTTTAGTCTCCATTAACAACTGTCAGAGGTGATTGGACTTCCCATGTGGATTACGTGGCTGGTCGTTGGGGAATGAAACAAATCTAGGCCAACACAATTAGGGGAGAATCTTTTTGTTTCTTTAATTAGGAGCGAAACCAATGCTTTATTTGGCACCAAGCTTTATCTATCTCTCCCTCTTTCACTTTTTGTGAAATCTGCAGGATTGTCAAAAGGGATTGAAGTAAAAACAAAAGTACCTAATGAAGAAGTTGGCAAGAAGCAAGAGTAGTTGATCATCTTCAGTTATTTCGTGTGTGTTTCTAGTTTTTTGTGTTCTTTTTTTTGGCGTTGTGGATAATTGGGGCAGGAAGAGCGGATTATACACTCAAAAACTTTGCAGGGCTTAGCAAACATATTACTAACTGTTTTAAGGTATAGCCTGTCTATTGGATTTGTTGTATTTTCCTACTGTCTAATGATAACTTTGTTATGGGCGGAAACGATATCTTAGGCTTCTTTCTTCAGATCTAGTCTATCATAGTATTCATAGCCAGCTTTCTCAAAAGTATTATTCATAGCCAGCTTTCTCAAAAGTATTATTCATAGCCAGCTTTCTCAAAAGTATTATTCATAGCCAGTTAAGGAGTATGTAGGTAAACAGTAGACTACTCTATAAACTGGTTTGTAACAAAATTATCTGTTGCTGGTTCTGGTAATAATAATTCACAGTTACAAAAAAAAAAATCTTTTTATCTGTTTTAGAAGCATGACTGAGCAGACTGGCACTGACAAGGAGTTGATAGCTTTTCGGAATACGAATTGGTTAACTCTTAAAGAGGTAAGCTAGTGGGTAGTAATAGTGGAGCTGCAGAAGTACTAAATGCAAAATGCATTCCTGCAAGCAATAAAGTAACTGGGATCTATTTTGAGGTTTGGATATGTATTTTGATAGTCACAGTTGCAATTTACATGAAAGTTGTGTGGCAACATAACCACACAGATGATGTAGAGTGAGTAGTGAAGCGTCTATGCAAACTTAGTATATATGATAAATGTGCAGCTCTTTTGGCCATGAGGAGTTTATAAATCTGATAATAGAGATTTGTAATATGAATACCCTTACGCTTTGCTGAGAGAACTCATGCTGGAAAAAACTCGACGTCGCCATCAAGTATTGAACCGGATTAAGATCTCAGATTGACATCTTGATAAATTGATTTACCATAATAACGGTATTCTGGCATGGCAGGAAGACTGTCGACCATTACAAGCGATGGTGAAGCCAAAATGCAGTAATTCTACCCATCGCGAGAGCCATCTTTCACTTTGTATGAAGGGTTGCTATCATGTAGTAATTATGTTTTTCAATTGGGAGAGATGGCTGAGTGGATTAAAGTGGCGGATTGCTAATCCATTGTACGAGTTAATCGTACCAAGGGTTCAAATCTCTCTCTTTCCTTTGATGACTTGATAAGTCAAAGTTTCGTCATCCAGCATGCTTCTATCTAAGTGATTTCATACCATACTACTCCTGTCCGTCACCCTTCTAAGCTTTGCCCTATTCCTATAGTCTGCTTTGAATGATCGTTCACTCTTCGAGAGTGAGCGAAATACTTCGAGGGATTATATGGAAGGTTTCCAAGATAGATTATTTACTTTAAAAGAATATTCAAGTGCTTATTTTCTGCAAAGTAAATAATATGATGAAGAAAACTGTTTGCAATAATATTAATTTCACTCACTAGATAGCAATTTGTACATTCAACAACCAACTATAAGTTTTCGGCAATTGCATCAACTCATGCTTTGTGTTGCCGTTTTGAATCCATAATCTACATATGTAATTGCAGCACATACAACAAACAAACAAACAAGCAAATCAACTTCCCGCTAGCTTTCTGTTTGTGCCATTTGGGCTTTCATTGCCTTGTACTTTCCTTGAACTTTGCCAACTTTTCTTCCATTACTATCTATTTGACAACATAACCTACCAGCTGCAGTTCAGTTTTTGCTCTTCAGATACACGAAGTGCCACTTGGTCATTTTTGATAATCTGATCAAAATATGCAACTAGACCGAAAAGGGTAAAAATAAAAATATGCCCTCTCAATCTGTTATCCCTATCAAGTCTCTCCATGAATTTGTGTTGTAGCTCTTTTTCTTTTTTCTGATGGGTCGGCGTAGCTCTTTGTCTTATTCTCTTTATTTGTTGAAGCTCCGCTCTCTCTTCCCCATGTGTCAGTAGTATTGTGTCAAATTCGCCTCTTGATGGCTTTGCATTGAAGAGTATTAGAGTCGTAGCTCTGTGTATGTTCTCCTTGCATCGAGCAACTCTTTTGAGGTTTTTAATCGGGGAAAACGAGTTAATAGTGCGCTACACTGCTTTCCTTATTAACTGCTATGCTTTCTTCACTGTTTTCTTCTTCTTTTACTTGGATTTGTTGCACTTGAGCCGAGAGTCTATCAGAAACAGCCTCTCTACCTCCACGAGGTAGTGGTAAGGTCTGCGCATACTCTACCCTCCCCAAACCCCACTTGTGGGATTTCACTGGGTATATTATTGTTGTTGTTGTGCTGGCCGGATTTCACTAGGTATGTTGTTGTTGTTGTGGTGGTGGTGCCGGGCCAGCTTTTGCATACCTCGATTAATTCCACGGAATATTCGTCACCTCCCACCAACAACAGGTACCAGGTAACTCTGTCACCAAGGCTAGGACAGATCAGTAACTCTATTCACCAAGGCTAGGACAGATCAGATGAGAAATCACCTAGTTCTTTTTGTCTCTGCTGGAATTTGAACCTGTGACCTCATGATTCTCAATTCACTTCATTGAACACTAGACCACACTCTTGAGTTTCTCTCTTAATGGGCTGGTCAAACAGCCAGCAAGTGGGAGATTCATCTCGCTTTGACAACCTTTTGGGTGGAGAAGGTGTTAGATGTGGTCATGCATTTTGTTTTTTGATGGATGTGTTAGATTTGTTCATACCTTTTTTTAAAAGATTTTTTCTTACTTGAAGGATTAAATACGTTATCAGATTATACAAAGGATTAACTTATATTTAGGGTGACAGTTAATGGACCAAATGTGTCAAAAATTCTCCTGCTTATGGCACACGAACTAGTAAAAATTGGTGTGGAAATTCGAAACTGGCCTAATTGCCTTTAATTTCTGAACGAGGAGAGAATAAATTTTGTTCTAATATTTCCGTCTTATTGGCCTTATGTAAAATAAGATAGACCACCTAGTGTTTGTCTAGTTGAACATTGCAGATCAAGTATTATGATGATAATGCACTGTGTTTTAGGCTAGATTCCTTCACTAATAGTTCAGGGAAGCATGAAACTCAGTCTACCAAACTATTCTGTGTGTGGTTGCTAGATGTTAACTTTTTTGCCCTTTTCAGTGGCTCAAAACTCAATCAAGTTTGCGAATATAATTGATTATTTTTAACTTGAACCCTTTTGCCACCCGATGTTCTGTTCATTCACAGCCTATTGATGCCGCATCTGGTCTATCCATCAAGATTTCATTTGTATAATATGGGGAACCCATATGTGTTGGTCCAAGGGCACCGTTGCATAAGTGAGCATGTTTGCTTTAGTGGTCTTCTGTAATCCTTTGACAAATGTTTAGATGAAATATGAATTAATCAATTGACAAACCTCAATCTCCCTCATACTGGAATACTTGGTTAACTTTCATCTTCTGTGATTGTATTCTTTTCTTTAAATGCCCTTTCTTTGTTGTTTCATAGTGAAAATTCTGATCTCTTACATATCTGTACTTTTCTTGATACAGGGTGTTTATTATTATTTCTACCAAATATTGAGGAATAGAGCAGAAACTGATGCACTTGCTCGTAAGAAGAATGGAATTGGTGATGGATCAGTTGGAATGTTCTCATCACTTCTGGTGGCTGCTTTATCTGGGTAATTTTATTTTCTGTTGGATATTAGTTTTTCAGGTCTCCTTTTGGTAGCTTGGTAAATTTGTTGTATTGATAATGCAGGTATAAACGGCATTCTGCCACAATAAACTTGGATTCTTGTCAAATTATACCTTATAAAAATACTTGGACTCCTGTCTTTATGGCATAATACTCTTTTTAATTCAAAAATTCAGTTGGCGGTCTTCTATGCGTAGTATGGATATTCTTATTTTATCTAGCCAAAACTTGTAAAGCACTGAGGAAGAAACTTATCTGGTTAAAATGCCTTTTGAAATATCGTACTTTTTTTTGTTAATCATGAGTGGTTTGACTTATTATTTGTTACAGGTGTGTTAACGTGCTGCTGACGAATCCCATATGGGTAGTTGTTACACGGATGCAGGTAAATACTCTGGGGTTCTCCTTTACCCTCCTATGAGGAAGGTTATGAAATTGGTGTATTTACTTAATGTCTTGGTGAGCTTAGCACAGCAACAAGTTTATTGCTGTGGTTTGGTCTTTGATTCTTCGTCCTTTATGTCGTGGAATAGTACCTTTTTCTTTTAAGATTTGTTCCTACCAGTTTCAACACTCTCTTCTATGAGCTTTTTGCTCTAACTCATCCCGCGGAGAATTGTTGGGAAGTGCAAGACGGATATGGAGCTATAATATATTTCTTCTGGAGTGACTAGAAGTCTTTAACTGTTTAAGATGAAGGCTCGGGGGGTTAGATTAGTGAGCTCTATTTAGAACTTTTTTTGACGGGATTATGTTGAGTGACATATTGAAGCAAGGGAAGAAGAAGTACAAAGATGTTATTGTTTTTGTGAGCAGAAGAAGGAGATTCACTTATAATGAACTGAAATCACCAGAAAATAGAGGATTGCAAGATGTGGTGCCATTTAAAGGTCAAGAATGACAACAATGTTGCTTACTTATCTATGAAATGAATATTCAGAAGGGTAATTAGAAGTTTGGTTTTCGGCAGGAATATGCGGAGTATGCCGATCTTTGCGATGGATTTCTGCTATGACTCATTAATTCAATGTCGAATAAATGTCACTGAAATATTAAAGGGTGTCTATGAATCAGCAATCTTTACAGTAGCCTGGCTGATAATCATGGATTGAAAAAGAGTGGAGAACGTGCAAAGTTTGCAGGAGTCACATGAAAAATCCTTCGTTAGCTGCTACATAAAGATGCTTCTCTTTTAATGAGACCAAAGCGTCATGATTGATTCTGCAGCATTAATGAGGTTTCTTCATGTTATATCAAAATAGGTATGTGAAATTGAGGTCAAATTTTCATCTTACAAACTGGAACTATTGCAAGTACAGTACTGGTTATGAATGTATACACAAACCAAAGTCCTGTAAGCTATGCGGATATATGTATTTATTTAGGGGAACAAATATCAGATGGACGGACATCTTTGAGAATTATAAGAATCATATGCAAAATAAATACAGAAAAACCGAGTATTGCCCAGATAGAGCAGAATGATATAGAGGATTTATAGGTGACTCAAATTAGTTTGAGATTGCGACATTGTTGTTGTGGTGGTGTTGTTGTTGTTGGAAAGCTGCAGTTTCAACCTTAATGCTGAAGTCATTTGTCTATTAAACATAGAATTACAAGATCTGTATGGTTAGGCACCTAGCTCATGTTAATTACCATGATAACCTTGCTCTTCAAATTGTATGCTTTGACCAAACTGGGGAAATTTCTTTGCCCTTTCCCTGTTGGTGTAGATAAATAGTTGGTTGTGCAATTATAGTACTGTTGTCATATCTGTTATACAATTTTCGAGGTTGGATATCTGTCATTTGAAATGGACGACATTGGTCCATGATTGATTGGTGTTGTTGAATAATGTGAGTGGAAGTAAAGTGCTGCTTCAGATTCAGTTACTGACATTTTCCTGTGCATTTGCTACTTCCAAAGATGGAACAATGTCAGTTCGGAAGCTGTTGTGTACTGATCATAAGTAGAAGCATCTGAGTTATGGATGCTGTAGTATTTTGTTTAAAACTATTACGTTGATGTCAAAATGCTTCGCTAAATGTATTGCTCATTGCCTTGGTTTGATGTTAAAATGCTTCGCTTCGAAAGTATTACTAATGGTTTTCTTCATGAAAAATTTCTCCCTAATATAATGTCAGATACTTGATTTTCTTACGTGTATTTCTCACAACTATTGTGCAGACTCATACAAGAAAGGATAAAGATAACCACTCAAAACTTGTGCCGTCACAGGATGAAATCTCTGTTGTGGTTGAACCTCCTCCCTACGGGACAAGCCACACTGTATGTAATGATTTTTCCTATTAAAAGATGTGATGTATGATGCATTCAAACTTAATTTGCATACCTTGGGTCTAAGACTGTTAGATTTGCATACTAAATCTAGTTGGAGTAACCCTGAGCATTTTACTTGTCAGTATCTGCTCTCTAGATGAAAGCTGATGCATGGATCCAACATATATCTTTTTAAAGATTCTTTTTTCTTCTTTTTTATTTCTTCAATGATTTAACTGGCTATATGGATCAGTTGACACTTTGATGCTCGATTTTTTGGTAACTAAATAATTGGAGCATAATATCGTTGTGGGAAATGATGGTTTTTGAAAGATTCACAATTTTTTTTTTAGTTTTTGTAAAATCAGAAACGGGAAATGTCTTTTTGGCTGTAGGATGTCTGTGAGAACCTATGATGGTACTCACCTAGTCCTCTCTGATTAAGTATACGACATAAAGGCTATGCTGATTAAACAGAAGCATACACTTTCCTTTTTACCATTGAGAAATCCTCGAGAGCTAGTGGTGCACGACTCGAAACTTAGTGGATAATGTGCCCACCCCTGTACTCTTCTCCACTTAAAATGCCAGGCTTTTGTTTACGGCAGGATTCAAATCCATGATGTGTGCCTTACCCACACATCACGCGCTGCGCTCTTACCACTGGACTAAAACCTGGGCCAAAAGAATAGCTTGATAAGTAATTGACTTTTTTGGCCATGTTTCACAGTCATGGTATAAACTACACAGCCTCTACCTGTAATTTTCTAACAGGTAACACTTGTATCTTTCAGATTCAAGAAGTCTATGGTGAAGGTGGAATTTCGGGTTTCTGGAATGGTGTTTTCCCAACATTATTCATGGTATGTGAGAACTTACTCTAGCAAGTAGTACATACTAAATAATGGTTCCTGATCCTTCTCATTGCTAAATACAGGTAAGCAATCCTTCCATACAATTTATGCTATATGAAACCTTGCTGAAGAAGATAAGAAAAAGACGTGCCTCTAGCAACAAAGTTGCCAATGACGTCACTGCTTTGGAGGTAAACCTTTGTCCCTTCATCTTGCTCCTTTAGATTCTGCTCTAGACTTGTCTTATCATTATAGAAATTTTAGCTTTCGACATGTCAGCTGTTGGAGCTCATGTGTTTTGTATTTTTGCTAGATATTTCTACTTGGAGCTGTGGCAAAACTTGGAGCTACAGTTGCAACGTATCCTCTTTTGGTTATCAAGGTATATGAGTGTTCTGTATGGAGAAAGTTCGTTTGTCGTTACCCTTATCATCAAAATTTCTCGTCTTTTGGATTGATGTGGCAAATAGTTGATGCAAGTATCAGTCCCCTAAAAGTTGACTCATATATTCATCTTCATCTGGCGATTTTCTGCGCTCCATTTCACCTTTTGGTTAAAATTAGACAACCTACTGTTGAACTATAAGCCTATTGGTGCGTGGATAAATATTTCTTTTACCTTCAAATTTTGTTCAGTGCATCCTTTTCAATTTCAGTTTTATTCAGCCAGTATAATTTGAAATAGTTTCATTATTGCTTTTAGCTGTATGGACTTCAATAGAACATCATACAACATTTAGTACCACATTCCCAGTTTTAACTTTTTTTGCAACTGCTGATTGAAACAGTTGAAACGCGTGGCTGCAATCGGGCCCAATTAAGTTCTGTCCATGCAGAGTTTGGACCACTATCCAGCAATTGATTTTTTCTTCATAATAGTGTTTTTCTATCTTGCAGTCAAGACTCCAGGCAAAGCAGGATATTGGTTTGGATAAAAGACTTCAGTATAAAGGTCAGTGGACTTGAGTTACTCCGTTTCAATACTAGGCATTATTTTAAAGGTTAGCATATTTTTATATTTGAGTTTCTACACGTTAGACATTGATGAGATGAGACTGCTAAATGCAGTAATTCTATTTGTAGCAGTATGCTAAGTTACACTCGTAACAAAAATGAAACAAATGTAACCTGCTATCGCTTGGGAATTTGAGTTAGTTTATCGTAACGTTTCCCGTGTCAACTTTTGGAGCCTTTCTTCGGGAGAAAAAAATGCAGGTAGTAAAAAGTTGCTCTATGCAATTTAGGTACACTTGATGCTATGATGAAGATTATACGCTATGAAGGCTTTCATGGATTTTACAAGGGGATGAGCACGAAAATCGTACAAAGTGTTCTTGCTGCTGCTATTCTTTTCATGATCAAGGAGGAACTTGTCAGGGGTGCTAGATGGTTGTTCACAGAGAGGACTGCTGCTATTGCTGTCAGATGAAAGCCTCATTAGAAGTCGGATTTCCTCCATTTAAGTCTAAACAAGGTGCAGCTCAGTCAGAAGTGCACCCGCAATATATACCTTCAGAACTAGGATGGATCACTAGGTATAGTTTTCTTTTGATCGGTGGTGTCCAAACCAGCTTGCAGCCAGTTGCCAGTTGCAGGCACCTCGCTTATTCAACTGGATATCTGCTACCTTCACCAGTACGAATATCGGGTAGATATGAACACAGCTCCAATTGAAGAATAGTAATCAAATAATCCATTCTTTGGTCATGCTTCCTTCTGGACAAAAGGTGAAGTGTTGTATTCTTATTATTATGTCAAAATTGTTTGGACAATGGGATTGAGCTTCTTTATTATCAATTGACTTTTAGTAGAATGTGTTATTTGACAAGTCTATTGGTGAACCGGTTTTTTTTATCGTTTAATAACAATTTTATTGTTTGATTTGGTTGTATTGTATTGTATATAATAATATAAGTTCACTAAAATATTCTTAATTATTATAAATATTATATTGATCAACAACTACTATAAAAATAATGTAAGACAACTTCATTTTTCTAATTTATCACCTATTATGACTTATAAATTCATGCAACTCCTAATGAAATCAATCAAGAACAGAATAACAAAGCAAAATCAGCAAGAAATGTCTTAGCATAAAAAAATAACGTAGGTGAATATTGATAAAATGGATAGACCGAAAAAAAGAAGAAAAAAAAGATAGCGGTAAATGAATTAGAAATATGAGGGACAAAAAGGGGTAGAATATAAATAAGGATAAAACACTTAACACATCTCTTAATTACTCCTTCCGTCCTAATTTACGTGGCACATTTCGAATTTTGAGATTCAAATGAATTTTTTAACTTTTTCATATGTCGCATTAAATATTTTGAATTGTAAATTATTATGACTTATAATATTTTTACGTAGTTTTCAAATATGTAAATTTATTTCAAAAAATTGAAAGATTTTATGTTCTAATTCATGATCAAATTAAATAGGTTTGACACTTGAAATTTAAATTGTGCCTACATTAATTGAGACAAAGAGAGTAGTATTTTTTTCGTTCCTAAATAAGTGATCATTTTAGGTTTAGCACACGCTTAAGAAATTGCTCACTCCTAAAAAATAAAAGGTGTTTTTATTATCTTACCTCTAATTAAATTTAATTATACATTTGATGTGATCTTTTCTAATTAATAATTTTGGGTTATGTAAATAAAAGTAAAATTTGAAAGAATATGATTAATTTATTCTTGAAAGCGTAAATGATCACTTATTTAAGAACAAAATAAAAAGACAAAATGATCACGTATTTAAGAACAGAGGTAGTAGTAACTACTTTTACTTCAAACTTTACTTTTTGTTTCAAAAAAAAGTTTGTAATAAATAAAATTTGCTGCTACTTGAATCAAAACACCAATTTTTAAAATTAAATTTTTAAAAAAAATACTTTGTGAACAAAATTCGCAAAGTCTCCATTTCATAAAATTACATGTACCGCACGCCTTCAAGGCGCGTGAGATACTTCCTCCGTTTTTAAATAAGTGATCATTTTAGGTTGAGCAGAACCCTTAAGAAATTGCTCATTCCTAGAGAATAAAAAGTATTTTTACTACCTTACCCTTAATTAAATTTTACTGTACATTTAATGTGATCTTTTCTAATTAATAGTTTATGATTATGTAAACAAGGGTAAATTTGAAAGAATATGATCAATTTGTTATTGTAAGCGTAAAAGATCACTTATTTAGGAATAAAATAAAAAGGCAAAATGATCACTTATTTAGGAACGAAGGAAACAGTAACTACTTTACATCAAACTTTACTTTTCATTTCAAAGGAAAGTTTGTAACAACTAAAATTTGTTGCTTTCTAAATCAACACACTAATTCTTTTCATAATTTTTTTTTAAAAATATTTTGTGGACAAAATTCACAAAGTTTTCTTTTCATAAAATTACATGTACCACACGTATTCAAGGCGTCCGAGATACTTTCCCCATTCCTAAATAAGTGATCGTTTTAGGTTGAGCACGCCCCTCAAAAAATTGTTCACTACAAGAAAATAAAAGGTGTTTTTACTATATTACTCCTAATTAAATTTTATTGTACATTTAATGTGATCCGTTTCTAAATAAGTGATTATTTTAAGTTGAGTATACCCTTAAAAAATTGTTCATTCCTAAAAAATAAAAGGTATTTTTACTATCTTACCCCTAATTAAATTTTATTATATATTTAATGTGATCTTTTTTAATTAATAATTTTTTATTATGTAAATAAGGGTAAATTAAGAAGAATATGATTAATTTATTTCTTGAAAATCTAAATAATCATTTATTTAGAAATGAAAGGAGTAATATTTTTCTAAGCGACATGTAAATAAAAATTAGGATAAATTTTTAGACGAGGAGTACTAAGTTCAATCTTATTCGTCAATTAATCAACATCTGATTATGGCGTCGCGTGGAGCTGTTCATTGTTACCGCCCCATGGCCCACATTGGGTCCCACAATAAACAACCTGGGCCTATTAAAAGTCAGCTTAACGTAAGCAAATGCCATGATTGCCCGGATTCCAAATTAATCCCCAAAATCACATTTCATAACCAGATTTCAAATCCGTCCGTGGATCCTATTTATAAGAACTGAAATATCTTCTATCCCTTCCCTATTTTGTAACTGTTCTACGGGTGGTTCGCTTGATTTTTGATTTTCTCTCAAAATCTCCTTCAATTTGTTCGATTTGAACAAAAAATTGTTCGTAGATTTCATATATTTGAATCGATTTGGTGATTTTCCAACAAATTTGAACCTTAATTCATTGAATTTTTTTGTAAAAAAAAAAATGGTTCATTCAGAGAAACAAAGATTTACGAACAATCTCGAGATCGATGAGGTAGATGAATTGGATGAAACGTCGTCGTTGTTGTCGTCATCGGACGATACTTTGTACGACGACGTTTCGGGAGAAACGAACGTTCTTCAGTGGCTTCTGGCGTTGGATTTGCAGGTTATGGGAGCTTGTCGAGTGGATGAAAGGTTAAAGCCTTTGTTGAAGCTGAATGTTTCTGCTGGTGCTGCTGAAGATCGATTGCTCGCTCATCTTAGTCAAGTACGTTTGCAAATTTCTATGATGAATTCGTTTTTAGGTCATTGTGTTAATTTCGATTTGTGATGTTCGTTTGGATGCGTAATTTTGTAATTGAAGTTAAATCTGATTCTCTGAACAGAACTTTGAGCCATCAGAAGTTGGAATGCTCGCCAGGTGTTTGTGCATTCCACTCGTATCAATGCGCGTGGGGAAGATCAGGAAGCAAGGGACGCTCTTATGCCCGACTGCTACAAGGTAGTTGCAGTGAACTTTACCTTTCGCGTGCATTATATTGTGGCGGTGCTTGGCTTCATCATATTTGGTTGTGATTTGTGGTTCTTTGGACATTCTAATGAGTAACTGCTAAAGTTAAAATCAGCTACTTCCTGATTGACTGGTAGACTTAGATTGTGTTCTTCATATTAGGAAACTTGATGCATTTATTTGCAGCTCGTATTTTTTGCGATTATTGGGTTCGTAATCTTGTCTGTGGCAAGCTAAGATTGTTGTATTACTGAAAACTAAGATTAGCATAATTATCAAGCATCAAGGTCTTAGCAATAATCATAGCTCAGTGGCATCCTAGCAAAAACAAAAATTTGCAATTATTGTACTGTAAGCACTAGTTGCTAAATGCTTGATGAACAAAAGTAAGTTCACTTATCTTTTGCTAGTATCATGGTTGATGGTACACAGAGGAATACAATATGAATGATATTAGGATTCTTAGAGATTATCTATAAATATATCCTGGTGGATTCATATCTAGTACTATTACATTTTCAGTAACGGAATGAGAACTTCTGTTTCATTTTAACAGTGAACTAGTAGTTATATGTAGTTAGTGTTAGCTGTAGCTAGAAATATATAATTCTGAAGTTAACATGTCATTTGCCTCTGAAATTTTCAAGGCAGATAACACAGCTTTTCACGTCATGTGCTTGTTTTTGAAATAGTTAAACATAGATTAGTTGATAGTCAAAATGAAAATATTACTCTTTTGATTGGTCATATAAAAGTGAAATTGCATATAGCATAACAGAAAGAGGGTTAATGCAAAAGATGGTTGGCTTTTTAAAAAAAAAAAGAGAAAAGAGAGAAGTGAATGTTGTTAATGTACAGATGTAGCAGTATGAATGTTCTGACATGAAGTAACAAGTACCCGAGGAGAGACTAGGTAGTTGTTTGATCGGGTTAGGGTTCATTAGCTGTATTTGGTACTTCAAGCATATTTGATTGTCCCGTACATGTACCTAGTTGTTTCTTGCTGGAAAAGGGAAGTGTTCTTTCCTATGACCATGTTGAGCTATAATGCTTTAGTTGTAAGATGCTGGAGAATGTATTGTTGCACATTCACCCCTTCTTTTCTTTGTTGCTCGTGACTGCTGCATATTTTGTGCTGGTGAACATATGGTACTTGGAATCCAGTGAAATTATTTGTTCCTAGATGTGATATGCTCACAGTAGGTTGTACTCGAGAGAGTTTCTTGTTTCCTGATCCCTAAACTCGTTTAGGGTTCAAATTTTGAGTATATAGTACATGAATTGCAGACGCATCATATCATCTCATGATCAGTACTGCTTGCTGGATACTATCATAAATCCCTGTGCCTTGATATGAGACTGTTTATTGCTAGGAGGTGCATATTGACATGTGGAGGCACCGTAAAGGTTCGTATGTTTTGTGCTTTTGTCAGTTTTGTCTGAATGGGGATGAGAAAATAAGATGTTAATTTGGTAATCCTCAGTATTAATTCCTTTTAGACTGGTAGAAGTGTGTTCCCCTTGATGTATTAGTGAGTGTGTTGTTCTCTATCACCTCACTTTATAGTATCATTGCAGCATTGCTTCATTCATAATCTTGCTACATATGGTACCTTTTGTCAGTTTTGCCTGAATGGAGATGAGAGAATAGGTTTTGAATTTGATATTTAGGGCAACAAAGTCCCATCAGACTGGCAGAAGTGTGTTTGCACTGATCAATCAGTGAGTGTTATGTTTTCTATCATTTTGTCCTATTGCTGTGTATGAGCATTATTACAATGTTCTTTTATTCTCTTATTGTTCTCTTTTTGATTATTTCACCAAAGAAGTTGCAATCTCTCTCTCTATCTACTTGTTTGATGCTATATAGCTCAATCCAGTTTAACCTGTACATAACTCTAGTTCATCATAATGTTCATGCTTCCACGTGAAAATATCTTTTGACTTGTAGGTAAAATTGGGCGTTAACTATTATGATCTCTGAATTAAGGAGAAGTCAAGGTAGTTTCATGCTCCTATATTACATGATTCGATTACTTCTCTCTGAATTATCTAGAAATCTGACTGGTAACCCTTGGTGCTTTTTTATTAAATAAAATGTGGTTTGACTGTCTTTTGTCTGAACCCTCCTAGAAGTTTTAATACTGTTCAGTTTATCATTTCTATCTTTCATGCTGTCCTGCTATTTCCTGTCCATGGCTCAGTATTTGCCTTTACATTGCTACACCTCTGTTTAAATTTGTCCTTTTATTCTTTGATAACATTCTGTACGCAAAAAGATTTCTAGTATTAGATTCCAATTGGCTTTTGTGTCTCTTTTACACTCAATGATATATGTGAATGGAGGAGTACCTCACCAAACCAAAATCTTCTTTTGGTGGGACTTTGTAATAAATATATATCTCAAATGTGTTTTAAGTGAACTTCTAGTTAGCAAGTTGAAATTACTTGCATGTTACAGTAGTCTATCTTAACTAGCACTTGTCTTTAAAAAACATCAGGTTCACCTAAATGATAATTATTTATGTTGGTAATGCTGTTCAATTGCACAGGTTATTGTCCTTGTTTTCATAGGCTAGATTGTCTAGTAAAAAATTTGAGACAGGGCTTGTGGAAAGAAGAAAAGATGCAAGAATTTGAGACAGAGGGCTTGTTTAGCTGACTTATTTTTTGTAATTTTGGAGAATTTTCTTTAGGAACTCATAGTACCATTTCCTCAGCCAAGGGTGTTTTAGATTTAAGATGCGCAAATCACAAGTGTGTGCTGTATTTGGTTACATTTGATTTAGTATGTAACTTATTGACAATCTAACTGATCTTAAACATTACTTCTTTTCTTGTGTTGTTGCAACAGGGGAAACTTAAACCTTGCAATTCTGCCAACATCGGACTTGCGCATCTCATTCATTAGGGATGACGGCAGCACAGAGAGAGTTGGAACATTTTGCAGTGAATCTGATTGTTCTGCTGTAGAGATTAAAGATATTGTGGCAGACGAGTCTGGACGCTCTTTTCTTATAAGTATCCCTGATGGTGAGACTTTCTACTTTTGGTGTTCAGAGAAATCTAAGCTCCTTGGAGATGAGTTGCGGAGGAAGGTATATGTTCTTATGTTTACTGTGATCAACTACTGAATATTTGTTATATTATAAATTATACTTGCATATGTAGATGGCTAATATCATTATTGATTGTGGTTGGCTTAGATGAGGGATTTGGTCAAGATGAAACCTTCCTTGGCTGACTTAACTGGAATCGATGAGTCACGGATAGACTGTTTTGCCATTCATCTTCGAGCTTATCTCCATGGTTCAGCAGCCATAAATCCTCAAGCAAGTTCCATGATGTCAAGAGATCCTTCCATAGCTGGCTCTGTTGATTCTTCAGAATTTGGTCTCGATGCCCAGATATCAGTTGCTTCTCAGAAACCTCTGTGGTCTGAGCACGTTAGTAGCCTAGGATCAAACACCAGCCTGATGAGTAGCCCTAGTCCTATGTCTAATGCTTTTAAAGATAGCATGCTCAGGAACTCTTCATCAGTATGTGTTTCTAGAGACGGGCCAAATCTTTCATGTGTAGATAGCCAGATTGCAGGCACAAGTAGCACAGATGCACCTAGTTCAACTTATGTTGAAGACGACAAGATTGGAAGAGAAACTCGTCCTTCAAATGTTTTGGAGCCACTTGTAGCTGCCCCTCCTTTCCGGGGTTCTGCAGCTACTGTTCATTCTCTGGATTCCACAGTTTTCTCTCCTTATTACTGTTGGTGTCCTCCTGCTGTGTCCACTCTGCAGTACTCAGTTGGAACTCCACATTTGCCTATTTTGTCCACAGACTTGTCAATACCATTACTTTCTTCAATAGCACCTTCTGCTTGTTCATCTAGTATTTTGACACCAAAGCCATCTCTTGTCACTGATGTCTCCTCTTTAGATTTCCCACCTCTTCTGCCCGAGCCATTGATCAGGTTGCCATTTTCTTTGGCAACTTCACAGCAAATACCTACTTTCACACCTTTAGTGGGCGATTCTATAGTCCATATCCCTGTTATTGACGTGTGCTCTTCTGGCCAAGGTTACTTCGTCAGTGCAGGTCCTGCTATCTCTGGCAGTATTCCACAGTTGCACCCAAATTTAGTGAATCCTTTAATTCCTCCAGAAACAGAATCAGCGGCTGAGAAAAGTGCTAGGGAGACTCTTCGGTTGCTCATAAATAACTCCAACCAGCCCAGCCCACAGCTGATTGATCTACTGCCTCCCGTGCTTTCTCGCAGTGGTGAAGAGACACGAAATATGCTGGTTACTGGAAGCAGAGGACTTTACTGTGTTGATACCACCATAGCAAATGATTTTGCAATTAAGGGTTTGGTTTCACTATCTGAAAAGCCTGTTGGTGGATGGCTTAATAAGAAGCAGCAAATTAGTATAAAGGAGTTGTTTGTTCCAATGGAAAAACCAGGTAGTTCTGGTGAATCTTCACTGAGTGATGATTTTATAGATTTTGAAGAGGAAAGAAAGAATTGATAAGCAGAGTTCTTTTGTTTGCTTTTGTGTTTTTTCAAGTTGTGCTGCGAAAAACTGTGAATATTTTCTCTGTAGCTTTGTATTGTCAAATGTAATTAGTCCTGAATCTCTCAATTCAATATAACTATGGGTATCTCATATCTGATGTATGTTGGCCAATGAGGTGTGATATCTTTTCTGTTTGTTGAATACCGCAGAGAATTGATTTTGTAGGTCAGTTACAATTTTTTTTTTTAGTTTTACGGCTTTTTTACAAGAGATTCTTATTATTATAAATAATAGATTTGGAAAGATTATTTTTCTTCTATTCGTTTTCTAAATAGCCAAGCGATCTTAATTCCTCGTTTTTCCACCTGAGTAATCTATTATAAATTGCAGAAGCAAAGTACTAATGAAGAACACATACAAGTGGAACGATTTCTCCGGCTAAAAAATAACGCTATCTGAAATCCAAATTACTATATGAATAAAGTTCATTCAATTAGTTTATTTTTTTGTATAATTATATGACATTTTGAGGCCGTTTGAATAGGATTATCTTTTTTTTTTTAGCTTTTTATTGGCTTGATTAATTTAAATTTGCGTTCCGTAGAACTCATAGGTAAGAGCTGCCTACCCGAAGTTCCTCCAAACTTCCGATTAAATATAGAAGGCATAATATGTACACGTGCTTTTTAATATGGTCTTAATTGGCATCTATGTGTTTCAATTTTGGGTGTGCAAAAGTAAGCACTTAAATTATCATAAAGTTGAATAAGTAGACACACACATCCTACCTGGCAAATTGCATGAGATACACGCGTCCTACATGACAAATCACGTGAAATTTCAGGTACTACACTTCTTTCCGAAATTAATTTATTTTGTCTTTCAACAATTTACTTTTCAAGATTTTTATATTATTTAAAATATCAATATATCTTAGCCCTGATGGACAAAGTTATCTGACACCTATTACTGATGAAAAATAACAATATTTCATAAAATTAATCAAAATACACACAAACTGACACATACAACACGATTATCAAAAAAGAAGAACATCAATATATCCAACAAAAGAAAAAAGTTGGTCAGAAGGAACAAAAAGGTTACATGCCAAGGTTAATGGAAGCATAAAAATGTTACTCCTCTCACCTCTTGTTCAATTTGTTTATTTAATTCTCTTTTTTTATTCCGTTTAAAAAAGAATGTTTTTTATTTTTAATTTTTCACATCACATGTTTAGAATTAGAAGATTAAAAAATATTTTAGTATATTTTACGTATTTTTTAGTTTAAGATAAAAAATATCATTACTTTTTTAAATTTTATATCAAGTTAAAATCAGACAAACAAAATAAAACGAACATAATATTTCTCTTCTTCTTATGTCTTTCTTTTCTCAGTACACGTGATAACTATTTCGACAAAAAAATTGCAGCCAAATGAACGTTGGATTTCATTAGTTAAGTCCATTATAGTACAGCTAAAGCACTACAGTTTTGTCCTTAGTCATCTCAGAATTTCTAAAAATAATGTTCAATGGTAGAAGAAAAATAAAATCGTGTGTTTGGATATGCGATACAAAGTTATGATTTTAAATTATTATTTTGATATTCAATTTAGGATTATGATTTCAAATTATAACTTCTCTAAAATGCATGATTGGGATATCAAATTATAATTTTAAATGTAAAACTTGATCTATAAAATTCTATTTTGTAAAAAAAGACTTATTCTCGGGGTGGAGATATTGTTCGTACCATGTGAAAGGATTATATTTTAAAGAATAATTAGTTACTACTACTGTTGACTAGTGGATCTTTATAAAATTATGCATACTTGAAAGTTTGTAAACGTAAACATTTATTTATAAAAAAAATATGTAGATATGCGATTTACTAATTCGGCGCCTTAGGATATTTCAATATCTTGTTATGAACTATGGTTTGTTTATTTGGTAAGATTATGTAAGAATTGAGGAAATTTTGATATTTTTCTCAAGTTGTGGGATTTCATGTTTATGGGGAAAAAAAATACAACTTAAGAAATCTAAATTGCATGTCCAAACAAAATTTCAACTTCATATCAATTTGATTTCATATCGCATGTCCAAACGGACCCTTAAAAAAATGTAACGCGACTTTGGTATATATATATATATATATATATATATATATATATATATATATATATATATATATATGGTGCCATTATTCCAGCTCGAATCTAGCCAGGTTCTATAGATCATGCCCCCTTCCCAATCGTCGTACCTTGTCTAGGACGTTTTTGGCTTTACGATAGAAATCAAGGTCGTAATTCATCCTTCTTTTCTTGTATTTGACTAATAGGACTAATAACGATCCTTTGATCTATTTCGTTCTAAGTATAGCCAGATCTGATTAGAAGTTCAAAAATGAGTGAAGCAAAGAGCTTTAGAAGGAAAAAAGTAGTCAATTAGGAGAACTACTATCTTACTACAAAATATACTCTTCTTTATTTTTTTATTATATATCTTTTAATATACATACATATATATATTTAAAGTTGAAGTCCAAAAAAAATGTACACCTCAAAACAATATATGTATATCATAGATGATAGGAATACAAGAAAACCAAGAAAATACTACCAGAAAAGATAAGGTTTCATGATAGGTACTAGTAATAATTAATGAGCCTTTTCTTGTTTGTTTTCCTCTTGTCTTTTTCCATCAATATTTTATTTTGGAGAGTATTTAGAAATTAGAATTGTCATACTCATATTTAATATTTCACCAGTCTCATTTTATTTGACCTAATTTGACTTAGCACGAACTTTAAAAAAGAAAGAAAAACTTTTGAAATTAGTTGTCTAAAATAAGTCTTAGGTATTTGTGTGACTATAAATTATTTTATTAAGGATAAAATAAATATTTTAAAATTAAATTGTTATTAAATATAAAAATATGTCATTTTTTTTTGGACTAACTAAAAAAGAAAGTAAGTCATATAAAATGAAACGAAGAAGTATATATTGTCCCACAAAATACCATTTTATTAAGTAGGGTATATATCCGTACTATGTATCTTAATCAGTGATTGGGGCATTCCATTTTGTTGCTGACCTACCACACAATGAACTCCCTATCTCTTCTTCCACCACACAAGCCTATGGGTGACACGAACGATAACAACATACTCAGTATAATTTTATAAGTGAAATTTAAAAAGGATAAAGTGTATGCAGATTATATCCTTACTTTTATGAGTAAAAAAGTTGTTTCGGATATCTTCGGTATAATTTCATAAGTGAAGTTCGAAAATGGTGAAGTGTATGCAGATTTTATCCTCACTTTGTAGGATAAAGAGGTTGTTTATGATACCTTCAACATAATTTCATAAGTGAAGTTCTGAAAAGGTGGAGTGTATGCAAACCTTACTCTTACTTTTATAGGTTAAAGAGGTTAATTTTGATACCTTCAGCTCAAGAAAATTATTTTTCTGAACAGTTTGAAAAAAATACAAGTGTAAAACGCTATGATAGAAATATTGAAGAAAGAAAATTATTTACAATAAAAATAATTAAAGTAGAAGAAATAACAGTAGTAATAGAATCAAGAATATGGGTGACAGTGTGGCAAAATTTTAGTAAAAAAATTCAACAGTTCTTAGAAAATAATGAAATACAAATAAAAATTAGCAACATATACTTGGAGATATCCAAAAAAAAAATCCTATGCAAGTCAAGTCAAGTATACATGACAAAACTCAATTTTCTAAAAAATATAATTTCTAGAAAACGAGAAGTGTTTTTAATTTGGGCATACTCCTGAAAAAAATTACTTATTTTTAGAAAATAAGAAGTGTTTTTACTAACTTACGTTAATCAAATGTCTTGCTTATAGAAGTAGCTATTTATTGATTATGTATTTAAATAACAGTAAAATTGAAGGGAAAAAAAACAATCAGTACCTTCTTTGTTTTGTGAAATGTGTCACTTATTTTCAACAAAAAAAAGAAATATATCACTTATTATGAAACGGAGAGAGTAACATCTAAAAATATGAAGGATCACAATCTGTGAGTACAGTTGGAAATAGAAACAAATATATTTTGGTGGAATTAATTCAAATGGCCAACAATCCTTAGTAGCAAATCCACATCAACAATGCAAAAGGTAACAACTAACAAGCATTTTGATGTGTTTTTTGTCTTTTTGTTCCTATCAATGAGGAAAAGAAAAGGAAAAAAAGCATTCACAATTCTACTCTTTTGTTTCAATTTGTTTTGTTTGCCTGATTTTGACTTGATATGGAATTTAAGAAAGTAAAAAAAAAAATTGAATCTCGTGGAAAGTCCTTTTTAATCTTGTGATCTTAAATATATCACATGAAAAATTGAAATTAAAGAGTTGCTAAAAAAATATTCTTTTTTTTACGAATTAAAAAGAAAAATAAAATAAATAAATTAAAACAGGAGAATAAAATTTATGAAATTGTTGGACCATGAGACACCATGAATCTTCCTAGGTGCAAGAATTTTCACTATATATATGTGTATAATTTGTCAATATAAATGATGAACTAGTAATTGCTTTTATTTTAAAGATCTTATTATTCTTAGAATAAAATATTTTGAAAAATATTTTCTTAAAATATGAGTGATTTCCTGCTTATCTTTTTGTATTTGGTAAGTATGCGAAAATATTACTTTTTTTGTCCATTTTTATTTATTCATGTTTGATTTGGTACCCCCTTAAGAAACAATAAAAGAAAGATAATTTTACTATATCACCCTTAGGGGTCGTTTGATAGCTGCTTTGGAGGTGAGTTATATATGTATTAAATCCTGTATAAGTAATACCATTTTTGGTAGCTGGTTAGAAGGTAAGTTATTCATGTATAGAATTAATACGGTGTTTGATTTGCAATTTAGAAACCCGCATAACTAATACATATATATGTTATGAGGGGATCTATATATGTATTATATTATGCAGGATAAAAGGTGAAATAAATAATACATGTATAATTAATCTCCACATAATTAATATCTGCATAAATAATACATAGATTCCCTCCTAACTAATCCCTACATTACTAATACATGCATAACTCTAATCATCTACCAAACGACCCCTTATTAATTATAAGTTATCTAAATGTTGGATAATGAATACTTCAGTATTTAATAGCAAAGGTAAAATAGACACAGAATGATAAATTATCTCTTGATTTTTTGAATTAAACAAGTAAAATTAAATAACTATTTTTAATATATTAGACAATTAAAACTGAAACGAAAAAATATCTTAAAAAAAACATATATTAGTATATAATCTAGGCAATATCACTACTTTGAATCAAACTATGGATAAAATATACTCTTCCTGTATACTTTAATAATTTATAGCTTCAAGATCAAGCTAAAAGAAAGCACATAATTGATATATTACTAAAATATCAATCATAATTTGCATCAAATTAGGTAGTGTATCTAATCATAATTGAACAGAATGAATATTTATAGATAAGACATTTCAAAACTCGCACTCTCAACTCAAAACTCACGTCATTGAAGTTTTGCTATAACGAGATGTTATCATAGAAAATATATATATAATAACATAATATGAAAGTCGACTCCAAAAAAAAATCGATTGTTATAGTGAAATATTATGATATAAGATGATTGTTACATAGAGATTTAACTGTGCTAATTATTAGCTTCTTAATTCATAAAAGATTATAATTATCCAAATTAAATAGGCCAATTGGGAGACTAGAAGCATCATATATATAATTGCATGGTAATCCTGTTTATTGGAATATTAGTAGTAAAGGAAATTCTCAACTTTCAAGCCTCAAAAATCAAAGCAATCAAATAAAAATTCTTTCCACAATATAAAGCAACCAACATAAAATGTCTCAGAATCATTTTCCAACAATTATTAGAAGGAAAAAGATAAACACACACATATATATATATATATCAGGGGTGAAGCTAGAGTATGATATACGTGTTCAGTTAAATCCAATAACTTTAATTCAAACTTTATATTTATTTTTAAAAAAATTATCGAATATGTATAAATTATTATAGTAATTTAAAACTCAATTACTTTAAAAAAAATAGAATTTCAAACTCATAAAATTCCGATTCTTGCTCGATCTCAATTTTTAATATTGAGAAGAACACCTAATAAGAAACCAACAAAGAAAGTAGATCCTTGTGTGTGGTGGTCGTGGAATAAAGAAAATTAGAAGTTTTGAATTTGAGTTCATTGAATGAATATTTTTTTAGTAGAAAGCATTTACTCTTAAATATATTGTATGTGCATGATATAAATTTAAATTAATTGAGTTAATAAATTTCGGGTGCTAGATGATTATACCTGCAAAAAAGAAAGGGGACTTTCGCGTAATTACTAATTAGGGGAGAAAAGAATTACCCATATATGTATTCACTTACAAAATTTATTTTTTAAGAATTACTGAATTACACATCACAATTCACCACATTGTATACATTCGAGGTGCATAATTCATATATATACCTCAAAAGTATATAATAGTAAAAATAGTTAAATTACACTATTGTATATTGTAGATTATTAAAATAGGATTATACAATATGTAAATTGTATATTTTGAAAATATTTAACATATATATTTGCTCGCAGAGATGGAACTAGGATTTTTACTAAGATAATCACTAAAGTTTTAATTTGTAATAGCAAATTAGTTATCAACTTTATCAAATTAGCAATTAAATATTTATCAATTAATTTACTTATAATTATTTAATAATAAACTTAATTATATAAATATTGTTAGATAGTACATTAAGTACGTCAGAACATTCCCAATTTCTCATCATTTTTATATTGAATTATATTTGGAATTGTAAAGTACTGTCCCCAAACTATTTGGCCTTATTGTGAGATTTTAACTTTTGTGCTACTTTATTTATTATGGTGACCACTTTTTGCTTAGGCTATAATTTTATACCACATCTCAGTTTTTAGCTTTTCTAAGATGTACCAAAAAATCTCCTTTAAATCAACAGATACATTTTTAGTGGGTGTTTGATCATAAAAATAAAAATTATTTTATTTAAAATTTAGCATAATATATAAATATATTATTTTATTTGGCGTTAGTTGATATTTATGTCATTTAATTTTAAATGTGTACAAGTAGATATTTAAATTATAACGAAGCTTATTAAAAATAGATATTCTATAATATATGTCATTTTAGAAATCAAGACATAATTAAGTTGTTTGTTTTCACTTTTACTCCTAGTCATAAATATGGTGAGATATTAATTTAGTGCAAAAGATAGAAGTACTCCCTCCATTTCTAAATAAGTGGTATTTTAATTTTTTTCATTTTGTTCCTAATAGAGTGGTGTTTTAGATTTTTCTAAATAAAAAGAGTTTTACATAACCAAGAATTTATTAAAGAGTTACATCTTTTTAAAAGTATTTATTAAGGGTAAGTTAGTAAAAACACGCTTTGCTTTCTAAGAATGAGTAATTTTTTAACGGTTTGCTCAAGCTAAAAATATCACTTATTTAGGAACGAATAGAGCACTAAATAGAAAGAAGTAATAAATAAGGGTAATTTAATTAAATTATCAGATTAATATTCATCAAACTAGCATTAAATATTTATCAATAAATTTACTTATTGCTATCTAATAAATAACTTAATTATATAAATATTTTTATACAGTACATTACATCAGAAAACATTCCCAGTTTCTCATCATTTTTATTTGGAATTATTTGGAATTGTAAATTACTGTCCCCAAACTATTTGGCCTTATTGTTAGATTTTAACTTTTGTACTACTTTATTTATTATGGTGACCACTTTTTGCTTAGGCTATAATCTTAGACCACATCTCAGTTTTTAGTTTTTCTAGGATGTACCAAAAAATCTCCTTTAAATCAACATATACATTTTTACCGGGTGTTTGACCATAAAAATAAAAATTATTTTATTTAAAATTTAGCATAATACGTAAATGTGTTATTTTATTTGGCGTTAATTAATATCTATATCGTCTAATTTTGAGTGTGCACAAGTAGACACTTAAATTTGTATAGATTTGAACAAGTAAACACACGTCTTATATGACAATTCGCGTGAGATACACTCAAACTGATATGTATATGCCATATACGACGTGTGAGTATATATGTTCAACTTTATACAGTTTAAATGTCTACTTGTCCACATCCAAGTTTGAGAGCATAGATGTCAGCTAGCTGGGGTCAAGTTAAAAAGCAGATTTATGTACTATGTCCTTGGAATTAACTATCAAAGTTGAAATTAAATTGGAGTTGTGTTTGACCATATTTTTTACAAAAATTATTTAGAATTTGAATATTGTTATAAAGTATTATTATTATAGTGAATGTCTATATTTATGTTTCTTCGGAGAAAAGTTAGGAACTCTAACTTTGGGACCAAGTCAGTTTTCCTCTATAAATAAAGGGGGGTTTCCTTGTTGTAATTCATGTTGAAACCCCAAAATCCCTAAATCTCTCAATTGATGAGTAATAAGAAGATCTCTCTTCTCCCTCTCTATTATTCTTGTTTTTATTATATTATTTTATAACACATTATCAACACGAGTCTCTAACCAGATTAATTGACAAAGCTTATGTCACTTTGTGTGTTGCGGTGATCCTCCGATGAAAAAGTGAGGCTATGATTATTACCATCATGGTGATACTGCATAACAGCATAAATGGGATTAGGACGTACCTTGCTAAAAATAAAAATAAAAAGTAAGTTATTTGTACAACAAAAGATATTAAGGTACTGGCCAATACAATAAGTAATTTGAGGGTCTTTTGCTTAATCTTGATTTGATCATTATTTATTGGTTACGTGATATGTATATTAAAGATTAATATATCTTGATTTGTTTGTTACGTGATATGTAACAAAAGAAAAGATTATTGTGTGAATGAAATCCGCCCTATAATTTGCTCCATTTCATGGTGTGAATATGATAGCAATGCATAATAAGTCTGAAAAAAGGACAAGTGATTGAATATATGAATATGGGCGTGGAAGACAACAATAATCATAGACCCCTAAAGCAATAATTGCTTTGAAGCGTGGTATAATCTGAAAGATATGTTAGAAAAAGATTCTCTACATTATATGTATGCCTCGATTTGCTCCTGAAGTAGCAATATCTTGAAAGAGATTATAAGCTATCATAATTTTGATAGGCTTAAGGCACGATTATATTCCATTCCTGAGGGATGAGAATTTCGATTATTATAAATATAGATCAATTCGATGAAGTGAATGTGTTAATATTTAGTAATGCATATAAATGCAGATGTGCACTTGGTTGTGACTACATCACAACCCACCTCCGGAAGAGGTAGAATAATTGGAAGATTGAATATCTCCAAAGTTACTATGATAAAAAACACGTATGTGAAAAGTTATCCGAGCATGGTGAGATCACATGCCACAATAAACTTCTAGTTTATTGATATAAAATTCATGTCATAGTAAACCAGAAGTTTACTAAAGCAAAATGCACATGGTATGGTAAACTTGGAGTTTACTAGAAGAAACAGTTTATTTGTTGCCTTGAACGATTCTGTCATCGGAGATGTGCATATTGAGTATTAAACATATATTGAAGAACTAAAAAATTCTTCAAGAATTGATTATGTTGTTTGTTCTCATGGATAAGTTGATTGGATCAACTAATATTGGGATGAGATCCCCTAAATTCTAAAAAGTATAAAAGATGAATATGGCCCATTCACTTGCCATGTGATGTCTTAAAAGGATGCATCTAAAAGATGGTCACATGTGCGTTTATTATCAACCTTCAGTTTGACATTTGTAAAGTTGCTTGCTCAATATAAACTGAGTTAAGAGCTTAATTTTCAGATTATGTAATCAGGACGGTTGATCTTGATAATGATGGTTTGGCGTTGAATGCCTCAGATAAATAGCTAAATTATTGCTTATGAGAACAAAGCTTCATATGTTGGTCTGAGATATGAGATATTGTGCACAACAAAATTTGTATGCATTAGACCAATAAATTATGATTAATTTTCTCCCTCATTTGGTTCAAGGTCAGGAACCAAATATTTTTCATCTAATTAATTTTAATGTGTGGTATATGATTAATGAATATATCATGATGCACAAAGATGGATTCCTCAAAGAAGATAGAGGATATATGTTAGTTTTTCTAACATAAGGGGGAGAGAATAAGCATCTATGAAATAGTTATGAATTATCATTAGTATGATCCTTATTCAAAAGATTATTCAAGTCAAATGCTATTGACCCAAAATTAATTTCATATTTAGATGCAAATGCTCCTATTGGATGTTCCTGAAGGAAAAAGTCTATGGCTCGCATGAAGCGTGATGACCAATCGGTTTTAATTATAATAATCTTTGAAAAAAGAAAGGAGCAAATGATCATAATGTGAGGCAATATGCTCTTGAAGAGCCCACGACATAACACTTCATGAAACCTCATGAGAAGTTTAGGTACCTAAGAAAATAATGAAGTGATGAGATCTCACTAAGTTATGTCGCATTGCGAATCGATAAAAATGATATATCATCGATGACATTTTTGATACAATATAGCGTAATATTGTAAAAGATTATGAAGATCTGGATTCTACGTCTATTAAAGCATGCTAGCGTAGAAATATTTATCAAGTGACATGGAAGGATGCCTCATGGTAAGCGTAAAGCTTATTTGACTTCCAATCTAGACACTAGAAGATGTCGTTGTGTCACTTGACAAATTTGAGATGAAAATTCTTGTAGGATTCAAAATGCAACATATACGAGTTTTAAAAAAAACTTATTTATAATCCTCATATGGATTAAATCAATCAAGGTCGATGACTTGAATTGAAACTTTTGGAGAGTTTTCAAAAGCAATAGATTATCTGCTGAAATGAAAAACTTGCAAAATTGGATTGGTCTTGAAGTACCATATCTTGTGCAATTGGTGCAATTATAAATCTTGCTATAACTATGGACATGATATAGTTTTACTCCTATATGGAGATACAGAAACAAGATTATTGTATATTGCAAATGAAAAACTTTATATGAATATGTTTATCCTAATGATTATTGTCAATTTTTTGAATATACAGGATATTCATTTGATCGACATAAGAGTTCGATATAGATATATTATCTATTTTCATGAAGGGTTATTATTATACCATGTTATTTTACATGACAACCAAATCATGTTGAGATAATAGCTATTCATGAAGCAGTCAAGAGTATGTGTGGCTAAGCATGATAGCCTAGTTGAAAGGAGGATTCATAAAACGAGATACAACGAATCACATTTCACCAAAGTTTTTTCTTCACACATCTCCAAAAGAATAGTGATATCAACATTCAACATATTTATTTGAGTATGGAAGATTTATTCACCAAGTCTCAATCAACTACAATTTTTGAGAAAATGGTGCACAAGATTGAAGTGTGAAGATTCAAGCTATTGAATTGATGTTCTCATCAGAGGGAGTTAATACGCGTTGTACTCTTTTTCCCTCACAAGTTTTGTCCCACTAGATTTTCCTTGTAAGGTTTTTAATGAGGCAGCCAAAATGCGTATTATAGAGATGTGCACTCTTTTTCTTTCACTAGAATTTTTATCACTAAATTTTATCTAGTAAGATTGTAACGAGCCACATTAACCATCAAATACACATTCAAGGGGGAGTGTTATAAAATATTATTATTATAGTAAATGTCTATATTTAGGTTTCTTTGGAGAAAAGTTAGGAACTCTAACTTTGGGACCAAGTCAGTTTTCCTCTATAAATAAAAGGGGGTTTCCTTGTTGTAATTCATGTTGAAACCCCAAAATCCCTAAATCTCTCAATTGATGAGTAATAAGAAGATCTCTCTTCTCCCTCTCTATTCTTCTAGTTCTTATTATATTATTTTATAACAATTTTTTTTTTTAAATATGGTTTATATCTCCCAATTTCTAAGAATGTAACTAGCAAAATCATCCAACTTGATTAATTTACCTCAAACATATAATTAAATTTGCTCTAAAAGAGTAATATCTCAAAATAGATAGTCACATAATGTCATAGATTAAATTTTATATACGAGCTACTACATACTATTACAAATATTTTTTCACTTTATTTGAAATTTTTGAATTTGAGTTGAAGATGGAGTTGTGTTTGGTTATAGTTCTTGCAAATAATAATTAGTTGTTTGAATGTACTTTTTTTTTTATAAAAAAAAAACATGATATATGATTTAAATATAAAAATATAATTTAAATGAGTTATTTTTTAAAAAAAATATATAAAATAAGGATAAAATTGAAAAAGAAAAATATAGAAAGTGAAAGAATAAAAAAATTCTCAAATCATGCTTTTTGAAGAATTTGAGATTTGAAATTAGGACTTCAAAATCGCATATCTAAACATTAATCTAAAATCATAAGTTTATATCGTCTGTCTAAACGAAAGCTTAAATTTGAAGGAATGCAGTACTATATTTATCCTATACAAGAAGTGCGAGTTGAGCAGCCGAAGCAGGCTGCTCAGGGACGACATGCCTGCTTGCTGCTTTGGCAGGCCTCATTTCAATTTTTTTTATAGTTTTCTCCGTTTTAATTTATATGTCTTACGTTAAAAGTATTATAAATCACAATAATTAATAATTTATTATATATTTAAAAATTATATTAAAAGTATTATAAATCACAATAATTAACAACTTAAAATATTCTTATATGAATTTCATTGATCTAAATAAAATAATATATATATATATATATATATATATATATATATATATATATATATATATATCTAAAAAATTTATTAATTTAAATTAAATAATGTATACATATCTAAATTAGACATATCTTAAAATTTTTAAATATCAATATTGAGCTCGTACATAACACTTACAACCTTATGTAACATAGACAATAGAGGTGGGAGAGGGACCATTGTGTTTTATAAAGTGGGCAATTGGAGGACCACCTAGTTTTAACCTTTCTTTATCATTTCCTAGGCCAACTAAACAACAATATAAGAGAAAACTTGACTAATCAAGAACCTGAAAAAGAAAAGACCAAATATATACACTTAGGGATTTTTTTTGTATTTTACCTCTTTTTTGGGGGGATTTGGATTTTTGTTGTTACATTAAGAGGCAAATAATATCAATAGAGAATATTGTGTAATTTCTTATGGCTCAAAAAGAAGTGTTATAAAAATTTAATGTTGAAATAACCTTCAAGACATGTATTAAATTTGTTTTTTTCAAGAAAATGCTCTTCAAGTTATATATGCTTGATCTACAATAATTTGTGTTTAATAATTGAGGTTGTAAATATTAATTCTACATTAGTATTACAGAAACTTCATGTTTTGGCACAACTTCCAATTTGAGTGAATTAAATTGACTTTAAAAGTGCCAACAAAATCTGACATAAATTGTTAAGAAGTTTAGATGTAAATTATGCACATAAAAAATGTTGTAGTGTTTTTTTTTTCTGTCTTGTGTTTGGTATTTGTATTGAGACCCGATTAAATTCGAATTTGCGTCGGCAAGTCTAACATTTGGAGAGGCTTTAAAAGCACATCCTGACAAAAACGACTTCATACCCAAAGCTTGAACCCGGGACCTTTAATCCACAACCCTTATAGCTCCTTAGGCCGAATAACCTAACCACATTAAAAGTTATATTTAGCCAAAACTTTGTAAAATATATTGGAATCATTTGTTAAAAATCTCCGAGTACATAAATATCGTTTTCTAAGATTTAATGAAACTATATTTAGGTACGAAGAAGTCTCAAAAGTCAAAAGATAAGTATCTTTATTGTTTCCACTTTGACACTAATCAATCAAATCAAAAATAATGGAAGGCACAACTTGCAACAGCTAATCGAAGTTTCTATTAGAGTAAAAATGAACATACAATACCCAACAATTACCGAAGGTTGCGATAGAATAATAAGTACTCATTTATCTTTAATTCAAAATCTTGAGTTTAAGTCCTGAGTATAATTAAAGTCTTCCTTGGTAGGTAGCGGTGTACCCCCAAAATGAAATTTTCCAGCTCGAATCTCAATTAATCGAGCCCTGAAATAAATATTGAACATCGAGTAAAAAATCACTTGTATCATTTGGATTTTGGAGGTTTGCACCAAATCACACTGATGTACCACAATTTAAGTATTAAATTGATGATAAAATACATATGATTTAATTGTGATTAAGTGAAAAAAGTTTATACCAACATTATATATTACTATATATTTATTAATTTGATACAAAAATCACATATAATTTTATTTTTTTTAAAAAAATGGACCCTGACCACAAAAACTAACTATAGATGCAATCAATGAACCTAGCATTATTGTTCCTTAGTTCTTTCCCTTCCTCTTCCCTACCAACCATTAATTAATTTGTATTTGATACTCTCCGTCCATTTTTACTTGTCCACTATTGATTTTACACACTTTTTAAGAAACAATAAATAGAAGGATAAGTTTACCATATCACACTTTAAATATAATAAATACAATGTCTTGAAAAATGTAATAGAAAAATGACTATAATTAATGATAAGGGTAAATTAGGAAGTAAGTGTAAAATTATCTCTTGATTTTATAAATTGGACAAATATTATTGGACATCTATTTTTAGTATAGTGGACAAGTAAAAATGGACGAAAGGAGTATATATAAACTCCAAAATTGATTCTATAAATAAATTAAAGAATGGGACAATGGGAGTATGATGCAAATTTAAAAAAATGAAGCAACTAGCAAAGGTTGATGTAGGTGATAGTATTTTTTTTATTTTTAATCAGAAATCTTAAATTCAAGTTTTAAAATTAAAATCATTTTTAATAGAAAGCATTTTACTTCCTAATTAAGTGAAATTTCTTGACATGTATTCATATTAAAGTCAAATTCTATAGCGGGTACAAACTAGTAAGATAAACAAACAAATAATAGGAGTGCAAAATGGACAATTGCTCCTATTTTAAGACTTGTTACAACAATAACAACAATATATTTTCCACAAAGTTAAAGTCCGAAAAGGGTACAGTGTACATAATTCTTACGTCTACCTCAGAGATGAGGTAGAAAGGCTGTTTCTGATAAATCATCGGCTCAAGACAAAAATAATCTAAGAAAAAGACTTAGTAAAAATACCAGAGACAATAAATTATTTCAAGGCTCCTTAATCATGAGAAAGCCAACACTCTTTTTTGACCAAAAATAAATAAAAAATCTTCCATTTCAAGTGCAGAAGATTACTACCACTAATGAGTGCATTTTGATCATTAAAAGTCCTCATTAAGAATAATTATTACTCCTTTCCTTCCAACCAAAAGAAACAAAATATGGCAATAGCTCAGTTGATCAGTTATCTGAACTTTCACCTTATCAGTAAAAATTTAATTCTTCATTTTATAATTCCCTCGTCATTTCTCATTCCTCTACCCCTAATTTTTATTTAAAAAGGAAAAGAATTTCAATGCATTTAATTATTAGTTAAATTCAGTTATACACCATCTCAATTTATATGTCATACATTTCTTTTTTATATGTCTCAAGAAGAATGTTATATTTTTTCTTGTTTAAAAATAATTAAACTTTAAATTTTTTATTTTATTTTTAATAAGAGATGATTTATAGTCACATAAATATCTATGACTTATTTTTTACAAACTAAAAGTTAATACTTTTGATAAATTTAACAGACCAAAATTATTCATTGCATACTTAAAAAATTATTTTGAACCTACCATCAAACATAAATGATCACTTTTTTATATATATAATTTCTAGTTCCAATTTTATCAAGTGCCCAAAGAGATATAATTTTCTAACCCATCATAAAAAAAACTCTAAAAATGATTCTATAAATTAAAGAAACTAATATGATATAAGACAAATAGAATAATGATGCAAATTAGAAATGAAGCAAATAAACCACCAAAAAATGTAGTAGAGTGGTAAATATTCATTCATTCTTAATTATAGATCTCGGATTTGAACGCTGAAAATAAAATTACCTCTAATAAGAAATGTTTTACTCCCAATATGATTTTTTCCAATGTGTATCTAAATTAATCTAGTTTTAAAGTAAATACCGAACACCAAAGAAATAGTAGGAGTGCGAAATGGATAATTTGGTCTTATTGCAAAAAATTTTAATTTCTCACCTGATGTTTGATATTCGTATTGAAGCCCGATTAAATTTGAATTCGCGTTGGTAAAGCTCTCCCTAATAAAGACGACTATGTACCCAGGGATACTCAAGATCCCTGATTAAGAATTATGAAGAAGTCCTTACCACTCTGCCACGAACGTCGTTAGTTCCTATTGCTAGACTTGTTGACTATTTCTATTGGAAGAGTATATTCTTGTGACAAAAAATCCTCCTTAATCATGAGAAAGGCAACACCCTTTTTGACAAAAACTTCACTTCAAGTGAGGAAAATAACTACTAGTGAGTGCATTTTGATCATTATAGTCCTTATTAAGAATAATTACTCATTTCTGTCCAATCAATAAGATAATGGTATTTCGATAACGAACTTCAACACATCTACTTGGGGAAGTTATATATTTGATTGATCAAATATATCTTTATATATATATATATATATATCTATTTGTTAACTATTATTTTAATTGACGACTATATAAGGTTATTTTCTCATCTAATCCAGTTAAATTTAGTTATAAACGCACATAATTGTTAATTTTTCTTCCATCAACATATATACATGATTCGAGATGAAAGTGATGGATGTAGATGCATTTACTACGTGAAACCTAAATTCTCGTCATGAATTTTTAGTTAAAAGTATTTTTTTAAAATGGAAATTCAACACTTTTAGTCCCTCAAATATTGATAAATTTTGATTTTGGTTTCTATTGTTTTTGGTTAAATACATTTAACTTACAATTAGTAGATATACATGTGCACTTTTGATCCATCTCAATGTGAATTTCACAACTTTAATGAGTTATTAAATGCTAAAATCATTCAATTATCGATATATTATATTAAATATGTATTGTTACTCCATTTTAAAGGTAATATGGTTGAAAAAATAATCTAAAAATTACATATGTTCTATATAATGGGGCGCCAAATTAAAAACACTCATTTCAACAAATTAAAAGTTAAATGCACTTTGTCAACTATTAAGCCGATTAAAACTAGTATTCATCAATAATTGAGGGACTAAAAATATAATTATAATTGACTTTTATTCAAATGGAAAATTGAAACTTTATGATTATGTGAAAAGTATTAAGTGTCGTATACAACAAGCTGATAGAGAAAGATTTACACCAATATTAATTTGGGGTGGAATGGTTCGGGATCTCTTCAACCTTATTAGAAATCTTGAGTTCGAGCCTCTAAAAATGAAAAAAATCATATTATGAGTGTTGCCTTCAGAAATAAACCTTGCAATACACGTATTTAGATTTAATTAGATTATAATACGAATACCAAACACCATTATAAATAAAGAGATAGAGAGATCTACAGAGTGCCCACACTAAATTAATGGCTTTATTGGCTTAGATGGACCATTGTCAACTAATTACAGTTATTACAAGTCCACATAAGAGTGCATTATTAATTAATCAGTCATAAAGTTTAGTTATTCATTAATATCCTACAAATTAAAGTAACCTCTTCTAGTTTATAGTTATATTAAAGAATAATAAGACCCCACTTGAGACCATTTAATTTTTTTTATGCCATCATGTATTGTCATGACTAGAATAAAAATATATTCTTCATTGAGAAAAATGGAATGGGGCATTCACATTAACCTAGGATTAAGGGTGGGTGGTGGAGATTAGCTTCTATATTTCATCCCACTAAGCACCAACTAATTTGATTAGTCAAAAAAGGACTTGGTCATGCACAATTAATCAATCTATTATTGTTAGCTAATGCAAGAAACATTACTGGCACAATATGTATACTCACCTCCGTAAATTTTTATTTGTCTGTGTTTGATTTGTTATCATCCTTAAAAGTACATTATTAGAAATAAAGATTTTTTTATCGCAAATTAGTGAAAAATTTGTGCTACAGAACATGATTCTCCTTCTCATTTTTCACCAACCAACTTACCGAAAAAATGCATGGTGGAAAACAGACTTTCACTGAAACAGTGGGAAACTTCTTAATTTTTTCATACAAATTTTATTTCATTTTATTTTTTCTGCCGACTCAATCAAAATATATGTGGAAATAGACACTAAACATTTTTTAGTGGGATAGTCAATGTGAAAATAGTAATTTTTTAGTAGTAATAATTAATAAAATGATAAGTTTACTCTATCACACTTTAAATATAATAAATTTAATGTCTTGAAAAATGTATTGGGAAGCGAATACTACTTAATAATAAGGGTAAAATAGGTTAAAATGATAAGTTATCTCTTTATTTTTAGACTGAGCAAGTAAAAGTAGACATCTAATTTTAGCATATGGACGGGTAAAAATGGATGGAGGGAGTAAAATTAGATGTCTTAAACCAATTTTTATTTTTAATTTTCTAAACAGTGTTCAGTACCCGCATTGGAGTCCAACTACGAACTCGAAACTTCTTATTAAGGATGAAGAAATACTTACTCCTCCACCACAAAGCTTATGTGATGCCTGCCCAGCCATACAACAACAAATACGTAGCTAAAAAGAAAAATACTCCTAGTAGATTAACGTATAGATAAATCGAGTAAACAAATAAAATAATTTTGGCAATTGTAAATATAAAGTGAGCATCAAAAAATTCTTATTCCTTTTAATTCTTCCCTATTCACGGGCCTCTCTTCTTCCTTTTTTTTTTAATGATCGTAGTGCCGGTTAGTTTTTGTACATTTCAATTAATTTCACGAGATATTTGATAATAGGGTACTAGGTAACTCTGTTCATCAATGCTAGAGCAGATGAGAAGAATCACCTAATTATTTTTGTCTCCGATGAAATTTAAACTTTGAGACCTCATGCTTCTTAACTCACTTCATTGACTACTAAATAGGGTTTACCCTCTACCAAAAAAATAAAATTAAAAGAAATTGAGCGCACGTAGAGAAGTCTTAATTAAAATTCTAAAACTTAATTAAAAACATAAAAAATTTATAGGTTCTTTGGTTACAAAAGTTGCTCAAGATTCTTTTCAAATCTCGATTTTAAGTTTTTGGGAGTTGAAAAAATTCTATTGGATAAGAGAGAATTGTTCGAATGGCAAGCATTCCTCACTTTCAATTCGAAGATTGTAAATTCGAGTCACCAAGGAAAGGAGAGGTAAAAAATATCCTATTGAAAGCATCATCCATAAAAATGAAACCTGCATGTTGTAAGTCTGTTCACAAATCTGAATTTAGTCGAATTCAATACAAATATCAGACATCGGACAAATTAAAAATATTTATGTAGGTGAGGACGTATAAAGTTAACGTCCCCACTAGCTAATAAACTTTTCGAGACCACTTGGTGCTACAAGATCAGAATTGGATTATCTTAATTTAATTTTCTCATTTGAAAAGTCAAAGATATTTATTTTCTTTAATTACTTAATTCTCCTACACATATATATACGTATTTTATTTAATTTGGGATAAAAAGTTCAATGATTCTACGAGCATGATTTGACTTATAGCATATTTAACTAAGTTTTTGAGAAGCTAAATTCTTTTTTTTTTTAAAAAAAAAAAGAAAATTAAATTTAGAGAGTTAAAATATTTGGTCAAAGTTTTAGAAGAAAAATAAAGTGTTTTTAGTAATAGCAGAAATTATTTTTTTTAAATTAAAAAAGTAGTCTTTAATCTTGATTAAACACAATTGTTGTTCTAGTATTGATAAAATATTTTTCAAATTGATTGGCTAAATGATATTCTCTAAAATATACTTTCTACAAAAGCACTTATAACCAAAAAATAAATAAATTAAAATATGTAAATTTTAGAAATTTAACCAACAAACTATTTCAAAAGTGTGTACTACTTTACAGTATGGGTGGACATAGTTTAGATAAAATCAAAATTCGAGTTTTCAGATCTTTGCGTTGAAAATATTGGATTATGAATTTTAATTTAAATATAGATTTCGAATCAGATTGTGAATTTTCAAATGTATTTTTAATGAATCATAAGAATATTTTTTTATTTGGACATCATTTTATTATACTTTAACTTATTAAATCTCATGTCTTAGTGCTTCTGTCGGTAAGAATTTTTTATAATAATTTCATTGTTTGCATGACTATTTTATTTAAATAATTTTGCTAGGAGTGAGGATTTATTATGGTAATTACGTGATTACATTTTTTTATGTTTATTTTTTAAGAAAAAAATGAAACTCAACTTATAGGCTTATAACCTGAAATCCAAAATAACCATATCAGTTAATTTGAAATCAAACTTAAAAACATTGATCTCATCTGAATTCAAAAAATTAATAGTTCGAATCAAAATTTTCATATTCAATTCGAATTGTACGGATGCTCACCCCTTATCTTGGTGGAAGGTTGGAGTTGAGGCCTTAAAACTTTTAGGGCTCGTTTGGTAGCTGGTCAGAGTTATGCATGTATTAGTGATATATACGAATTACTTACGAGAGAATTTATGTATTATTTTATGCAAGGATTAATTATGCATAAATTAGGTCATGTATTACTTATTCCGCCTTCTATCCTACATAAAATAATACATAGAATCTCTCATAATTTATACAAATATTAGTTATGTGAGTTTTTAAATTACAAATCAAACATCGTATTAATTTTATATATGAATTATTTACTTCTTAACTAGCTATAAAATATTATATTATTTATACAAAATTTAATATTTGCATAACTTATCTCCGAATCAACTATCAAACGAGTAGGACTTGGGCTCAATTAATTTTTTGGAAGTAGATACCAATTATAGGGTGTATCATATTCAAATTATTCATTAACAATGGTAAGCGTAGCATTGATTAAATTTTGTAACTATAGTGATTAATTTCTAAGATTTTAGTACGTGGTGGTCATATCATACTCCACACATTCCCTTTGATATTTTTTAATTATTTTTAGGGTTTGTATTTTGCTATTTTTTATTTGGGGTCCGATATTTTTATTAGGTCTGATTAAATTAGAATTCACACAGAAAAGTCTCATTTTGAAGGTAAAACGCTTTCTAGCAAAAGCGACTTCATGCTCAGAAGGACTTGAACCCGAAATCTAAAGAATATTTACCACAATCCTTATTGGTTAATAACTTTAAAATCAGCTCTATGGTAAATTTCTAAACTGGTTCTGAAAGTCAAAGTAAAAATTTATCAAAGTTTTTTAGGATTCTTTTATTCTTAATTAAAGGTAGAAAAAATATTCTAATAGAAAATATTTAAGACTTCATGCGGATACCTAATACCAAACCAAAAAATAAAATTTATCATTAATTCAAAGACCTTATATTTTCTTTTCTACAATAGTCAAACTATTATTTTCCCCGATCCATCTCTACTTGTTCATGTTTGATTTGGTACACCTCTTAAGAAATAATAAATAAAAAGTTAATTTTATCATATTATCTCTATTAATTATAAGTCATTTATATGTTGAAAAATATATATAGTATTTAATAATAAGGGTAAAATAGATATAAAATTATAAATTATCTCTTAATTATCTTTTATTTTAATATACTGAACAAGTAAAAATAACCATCAGATTTTCTTGCAAGAGTACTAGGGCCCTTTTTCTTCTCTTTTTATAGTAATTATTAATCAAATGAAAGAATTTGAATAAGAAGATTCTTGCTTAGGAGTTATGAGTATTTATTATTATTATAGGTCAATAGGCTCTACAACCTTTTAAACAAGTAGTACTATAGTTATTATAGGAGCAATTTACCCCCTGTACTAATTATTTTTTACATTTACCTCCTTTGAACTCTACAAACTTTGCCCTACAATCTCTTCTGTTAAGTTAGCCGTTAAATCTAATGAAGTATTTGGACTATTTGTTGTTCGATTTAGAGGTGGATTTTGAATTTAAAGTTTATGCATTTAGAATTTTAGTTTTTTTAAGTTAATATGTCCTAAATTAATAATTTATATGTATTCAATAAATATTTTAATATAAATATAAAATTTAGGTCAGAATTACCGTGATTTGATCATAGGAGAAATTACCAAACATGTTCTAATATACCTCACGCTTAATTGGCAACAATGAAGTTTTCTACACCCATAAATTATACTGTAGCTTTACTCCTGCAATAATTATCTTTGTTATTTTGCATGATGATTGAAGACTTTTTCCGTAATAAATAAAAATCTACATAAATGTCACACGAAGGAGCCAATAAAATTCATCATATAATTTGTATTTGAAAAATGTATATAATCCAAAACTTAATGTATTTATACAATATAATTTTTTTAACTATAGAGTTTTACTCCCCTTGGACAAATTTATACTATCAATGTGATTTTTAGCCTACTATATATATACAATAATAAGTATATTATCAATCAATCATTGCTAATTAAATAAAATTTCTTGTAATTACATCGTAAAAATATAAATTTACCAAAAATTATTTTTTATTTTCTCATGTTTATTTGATTAAAAATTTTAAAAAATATTTGAAAATAAGAAAAATGAGTTTCTTAATGAAAGTAGGAAAAACAAGTGATGTTATCTTCTTTCTCCTGCATCCCGACGGACCTGACCGACTCCACTACCCACCCCAATCACAACACCAATTCACCCTACCCCCACCCATTTTTATATTTTTGTGCTAAATATATACATAATATTCTTATGATAATATTTTTTATCTGCATACTGAACAGAAAAAAATAAGTAATATAAGTAAAAATTTACTTATTTTTTAAAAAAGTATTTTCTTGAAAAATATTTTCCACTATATCAAACACACCCTAAAATTCTTGAGAAATTTTAGTTTAATGGATATCTATTTTTCTGATAGATAAGGAGATTATTTTTTGTCTTTTATTATGGCTATACTTACATTTTATTTGATGATTAGATAAGGCAGGCTAGAAATATTGTCATTTTCCTCATCATAATTCGTAACTTTTCGTTGCTATCGAAAGGCTCAAAAACAACACAGACGCCGTCACGCCACGGCAAAAACCGTTTTAAACTCCCAATTATGGTTGTGTTTGTTACAGACGAAAATATTTTTTGAATTTTTCTGAAATTTTTTATATAATTAATCAAAATATTTTTTAAAATATTCTATAAAAAACAAGTCTCTTAAAAATAAAAAATAAAAATTCTTAATGATAGAAAAATAAGTTTTATAAGTGAGATTTCAAGTTCAGTATTCGTCCTCACTAAATGCCCCCCTAACTGACACCGCCTTGATCTATATGACAGAATCAGGAGATTCAAAATATGAAGAAGTAATACACAAAGAAGTTAAAGGGAATTCAACATCTATATTAAGTATACATAAAAAATAATTTTAATCATAATCGAAGAAGGTTCGGATGAACCCCTCAACCTTAGCTGACTTCACTCCTACCCGACCCTGCACTTTTCCATCCCACCCCACCCCAACCTAACTTCACAATATTTACTTAGATGACATATAAATACTTTTTAAGATAATATTTCTTAGCTTACTTACCAATTAGGGGTCGTCTGGTAGCTTGTTAGAGTTATATTTGTACTAGTAATACATGAAATAGTTATGATGGAGTTTATGTACTACTATTTTATGCAGATATTAGTTACGTAGAATTTATTTATTCATGGAGTATTACTTATTTTACTTTCTATTCTGCATAAAATAATGCATAGATTTCCACATAACTTATACATGTATTAGTTATGTGAATTTTAAAATTACAAACCAAACACTATATTAATTTATACATGAATAACTTACCTCCTAACAGATATCAAATGTGATATTACCCAAGCAAGATTTAATACCTGCATAACTTATTTTCAAATCAGCTACCAAACGATCCATTAGAAAATAAGGACCCGTTTGATCATAAAAATAAAAAAACGTATTCACTATATTTGGTATTCACTTTAAAGTTGAAAAAAAAGTTGAAGTTGTGTTTGGCCTTAGTATTTTCAAAAATATTTTAGACTATTGAGTTGGCGTAGTATTTAAAAATAAAGTGAGAGGAAAAATTAAATCCAAAAATAGTGAATACACATCAAGAGGTGTTTTTCAAAAAACCAAAAATTGTGAAAATATATTTCGAAATATGTTTTTGATTTTTATGACCAAACAAGTATTCTGGAATAAAGTAGAAACGTATTCCAAAATATTGTGAATAATATTTATGGCCAAACGCCTACTAAGTAAAATATCCACTTATTTTTCCCAAAAAAAAAAAACTTTTCATTCCTGAAAAACATTTTCCTTCCAACCAAACACACCCTATGAAACCCACAGTTTTCTCTCTTTCCTCAATACAGTGATTCAGTGAATCCGCCAAATAAAATTAATCACCTTTCTCAGCGTGACACGTTGACAGATGCAATTAGTAATATTCGCATCTTTTCGTCTTTCTCTTTCTCTCTTTCCTCCACCATAAATATTTTTAATTATATATTATTTTTATAATAATAACACTTTTATTTGGATTTTGGATCCATCCAATGCATAATCTATCTATATATATATATATATATATATTATTTTTTTTTAAACATTCATTATTGGTTAGACTAAAGGGTCATTTGATTCGTAAGAAAAGCTTATGTTGAAATATAATGTTGGAAATGTAATATTCTATTAATAAATATATTCCTTTTTCTTGACAAATAATTGATCCATTGCACTGAAAAAAGTGGAATATTCAATGTATAATTTAAAAAGTATATGTGTTTGATTTTAAAGTTGGATAAATTTTTGTTTACAAATTTACGACCCTTATTTTTGAAATAAATAAGAAAATGAAAGCGATAATCAATTTTATTATAATTTCATGTTTTTAACTATTTCATGATATATCATTTTATACTATATCGTGTAATACTTAATTGTGTTGATGAAGCAATTATGGCTAGACTATATTACTTATTATCGTTTGATAATATTTTTTATTTGATTTAATGATATTATATTATGTCTTAATTGATAAACTTATTAAATATTTAATTATTATGAATATATGAGCTTATCAATAATTTAAAACATAAGAAAGAGTGAAAAAATGATCATAAACAAAATAGTAGTAGTGTCTAGAAGGAGGAGTATCTCTACAAAATGACAATGAAAAGTAGTCAAAATATGAGATATTAAATTACTCCATTCGTTCAAATTAATTGACCTATTTCGACTTGATACAAATTTTTAAAAAATAAAAAAGATTTTTAATGAATCTTGTAATCTTAAATCAAAAATATATTAAATGTATCAAAATACCTTTTAATTTTATAATTTTAAACATGTCATAAAATGTAGAGTAACAATTCAAAAACCAACAAAGAAAAATTGATAACAAGAAAGTGGAGAGAAGGAGAACAAATAAGAGGGACTAAGAAAGTTGTTCTAATGGTAAGCACTCCCTATCTTCAATTCTAAAATTGTGGATTCGAGTCATCAGAAAAATAAAAAAGTGAAACTCCGAGCATTTAGGAGTGGTAAAAATATATATTGTAATTTCGAGTCACAAAAAAAGCAAAAAGATGAAAACTCCTATATGATCAGGTAGTAAACTTTTGATAGAGAGTAAAGTAAATGAGATCTCATAAACAAATATCTAAACACAATATTACTCGCCTCATTTATTTTTATTTGTCCAGTATACTAAAAATATATGTATAGTAATGCTTGTCCAGTTTGAAAAATCATAGATAATTTACCATTATGTGTCCATTTCACCCTTACTATTAAACACTAGTATTCATTACCCTATGCATTTCTCAAAGTATTAAGGACCCGTTTGGCCATAAAAATAAAAAACTTTAAAGTTGGACATAGAGTTGGAGTTGTGTTTGACCATAGTATTTTTAAAAATATTTTAGATTATTGAGTTGGTGTAGTATTTAAAAATAAAGTGAGAGGAAAAATTGAATCCAAAATAGTGAATACACCTCAAGAGGTGTTTTTAAAAAACTAAAAATTGTGAAAACATATTCCGGAATATGTTTCTGATTTTCATGGCCAAGCAAATATTCTGAAATAAAGTGAAAACGTATTTCGAAATATGTGAATAATATTTATAGCCAAATGCCTACTAAATTTATTATACTCAAAGGGTGATATAGTAAATTAGAGGGAGTAGAAAACAAAAAACAATCTGTAAGCTATAATAACCTACCTATATTCTTGGGGTTCAATATTTTTAACTTTTTATTGTCCCAATAGAATAGGTTTCTAGATGAAAAAATAAAATAAAATAAAAATAGAATTTTTTTTCCTTGCATTTCTTACATTCAAGCCGCATAATTTTTTTTATTACTAAGATTGGACCACTCTCTTATTAGGGTCTCTCTATAATCTTCTTCTGATACAAAATATACTGTTCCACTGTCGCCGTCCGATCTTCTTTCTCTCTCTACATCTCTCCGTTGAAAATCCCCCTTTCCTTCTTCTTCACTGTGTGTGACTTTCCTTATCTCACTTGTCTTCCATTTTCTTCTACTTCCAAATCATCAATCCAATTAATTAACTCCATTTTCCTCCACAATAACGTTCTGTTGTGATGTCAATTTGATTATTTTGATTGTGTTCAGATTCGATTGTTATGGACGAGCGTAACTCAACTCGATTGAGTAGCAGCAGCTCAACAAACAACGACACCGTATGGGAGTGTGTGATTCCGTACATACAGGAATCGCGTGATAGAGACGCGGTGTCGTTAGTATGTAAAAGGTGGTGGCAGATCGATGCGATTACTCGTAAGCATATAACTATGGCTTTGTGTTATACAGCGAAACCTGAGCAGCTATCGTTGAGGTTTCCACATCTGGAATCGGTTAAGCTCAAAGGGAAACCAAGAGCTGCTATGTTTAATCTGATACCGGAAGATTGGGGAGGGTACGTTACGCCTTGGGTTGTGGAGATTACCAAGTCATTTAGTAGATTGAAAGCACTTCATTTTAGGAGAATGATTGTTAGAGATTCGGATCTAGAATTGCTTGCGAATCGTCGTGGTAAAATTCTTCAGGTTTTGAAGCTGGATAAGTGTTCTGGATTTTCTACTGATGGTCTTATGCATATTGCACGTTCCTGCAGGTATATATAAATTTGTTTTTCTATTGCAAGTTTTGAGCTGTTTTCAGTTTTGATTTTTTGAGTTTCATGATGAGATTATTCACTTTAATTAACTATTGAGAATTTGCTGAATTAAGATCCCGAAGGGATGATTGATTGGTTGAGGTGCAGGAGAAAAAAACCTGGAGATTCCAGCTCTAAGTCCTTGTTGTAACACTCGAGGCTGATCCAGGACTTGTAGCTACCATTTCGCCATAAATTTTGAAGTTGAAATTTAAAAATTTGAGTTTTTGAAGTTGAAACTTGAAAAATCAGAGTTTTTGAAGTTGTGAGTTTTGGAACTTGAAGTTGTGTTTAGACATGCATTTACTTTGGAAATTTTTTTGAAGTTTTGTGAGTGGAAGTCCAAAAACCTTTGGGAACTTGAAAGTATTCGAAAATGATCAAAGTTTATGGCTAAACACTTATTTGAAGATAAATTTTCAAAATATATGGCCAAATGCTAGCATATTGACAGATTCAATCTTTAATTATTTTTTTACCATCAAACCGTTTGCATTTTTAAAATTATTGAAATTTTGGTGATTTTTTTTACATATATATTTAAGCTCCATATCAGAAAAAAATGTTGATGGGTTCGATTGGCCCATAGCTTGTTAACTAAATTCACCCTTGCTCAGTATAAGCTTATCTGGTATAAACACCTGACAGCTGTGCTAATGGGCTGCAGTAGGCTGTACACAAGCTGGATCAAACAGTTGTCCTTTGGGAAAAAAAGCGAAAGAGAACAAAAAAAAGAAGCTATCCCGAATTATCCATTTCTTTGAGACGTGTCTTGAATTTCTTTCTCCCTTTTCTTGTTTCTTTTCCTTGTAACTTATTGCTTCTACCTCTAAAAAGAGGTGTTATGTTTTCTGAGACTTCATTGGTATAGACTGCTCTACTACTGTGCTCTAAATATTTATATTTTGTCATGTTTGCTCTTTAACTACTGTAGTTTTGAATGTTTGTGGCAGTTTGAGTTGTCAAGGCTATTGGTAATTCTAGTGATCTTTCTTTTCATTCCGTGTTGTTCAAATTTTGGATTCCTCTGGCTCTAAGTGAAGTGACGTAGTTAGTGAAGATTCATATAACTGTTCCAAACTGGTTTGGGTTTGAGACATAGTTGTTGTTGTTTGTATTCTTTTTTGAAAGTTAATTTTCCGCGAACATTTAAGAGAATTGGTAGATTAGGAAAGATGAAGGATGGAAAATAGAAGGAGATTACCACATCAGTTGAGAGTATGGGTTATTGTCTCCTTATATGACCTCAAACAATTCTCACCTCATGAGCTAGTAGTTTGAGCTAGACCTAAGATCCTTTTGCACAAACTTACTGTTGGTTGCACATTATATTTAATTAGGATAGTTGGACATAATTTGGGTGATTCTGATTATTGTATGAGGTATAGCATAACTTGTGTCAATAGTTTTCTTCCTGATATTCTTGAGTACTAAATGTTTTACAATCTGCAAGTATTGATTGAGGCAATATATGGATTTTGAAAATTAGAAACTTTTTAAGAGAAAATAACTTTTGCTCATGAGTGATGGGTGCCATCTTCCTCCTTTTAGTGGGAAGTATTTTACTTGGAGAAACATTTTCTACAATATAATAACAGAACGAGAATACTGTTTTGTAGTGGAGATGAAGACATATGTTGAGACTAAAAGTACAGTTACTGTCCCCTTTTGGGCAAGAATTTTTTTTCCAGGGAACAGTTTTTTGTTCAAGGTACCAACATTGAAAAAACGTTTTGGAAAAATATTTTCCACTGTGCCAAACACACTGGAAAGCATGTCAATATATGGATGTAATTTTGGATTTGGTTTGGCAGCATGACAGAAATTCAGGGATTGGTAGTTAACAGAATGCTTGAAAAGGCTATTGATATACATAGTGGAGCAACCTTATTCTATTCGTTTCTTTTCCTTTTCTTGAACCCCCTTGCAGTCCATGTTTTATACTTTGCCTACAGTTATGCAACTCAAGTATGTTGCTTTGAGGTTGAGAGTAACTTTTAGGTGATGGACTCCATGGTTCACGAATATCTGACTCCTAGAATTGTGACAGTAGAAGAAATGGTTTCTTTGTCAGTCTAATAAGCATTAGTGATGATCAGAGTATCCTAGATCTGTAGATTTTGAGCATTATGAGAGGTACTTATTTCGCTTCACTGTCAGAGCAGCTGCTTCAATAAGAGAGTATGAGCACATATCTGACAAAAAATGTACTCTCTCTAGAATAATTCCACTTGATCATGCAGTTTTTGTCATAAATCATGTGTATGTTTTACTTGATTGGAATAGACACTTGTTCTCCACCTTAAAGAGTGTTATTATTATTATTTTTATTGTTTTTTTGTACAGTTTCAAAAAAATATTAACACTTTTTAAGGTGGAGAACAAGTGTCTAGTCCTTACTCCCTTGTCCTAAATCAATTAACTATCAATATTTTTATGTATTTAATCCTGTGGATTTTAAATTAAGTCAAGTGATTTCTCTTTGGTTTTAGTCTGTTTTCTTATAATCAAGAAATTCTCAAGGGTTAATGGTGCACTGTCTGAAATTCGGTGGATAATGAGCCCGCCCTTTAGCACGTACATACTGACTTTTGTCTACGCCAGGGCTTAAACCTGTGACACGCGCCTAAACCACACAACACGCGCTACACTTTTACTGTTAGACTATAGCTCTGTGGACAACTGATTTGGTCTTAGTTTATAGGTGCCTCTGTTGGTTTCTAAGTCGTTTGGCCATGAAGATTATTTATTTTTTCCGGAACAATTTTCACTTTAATTCAAAATCAGTGTATGGTTAGAAAATTTCCAAATCTAACTTGTAGTTGGATTCCAAATTTAAAAAAGTGCTCCAAACCTGTTTTCCAACTCTATCTTTATAAATTCCAAATAAAGTGCTCTCTTTTCTCCTTTGCAAAAAGTATAACCAAACACAACTCCATCTTCAACTCCAACTTCATAAATTCCAAATAAAGCGAAAAATATCTGGAATCCATGGCCAAACGCAAAGGCCTACTAAATTTCAACCAATACGGTCAACATATCACTCTAAAAATTTGTGAAATTGACCATTAGAGTAGACTTAGCTCACCTAAAGTAGGATATAAAGGGGTACTAAGCTTGTTATCCTCTAAGGTATAGGCATGTCCAAGTGTTCACAGATGTCAGCTTGTAAAGTGGAGACAACTTGTTATTATAAAAAATGGTTGGAGACAACTGGTCAGATGTTACAGATCATGCTGAAAGGTAAAGCTGATGAATGTGAAGATAGTTGCCTGTTTTTGTCTTGTGGGATGATCAAGTGATCTCAACGTATGCCGAGAGCCTTTTTATTCTGGTGAAGCTGTAGGTCTAACTTGGTTAATTGTCCTATGGTGACTTAGCCATCACCACTGCAGTGTAGTGTGTGATGGACCTATATTATTGTTTAGTTGATAGAAAGTTGGTTTTGACAATTGAGCTTGATTGACGTGGTAGGGTTGATACCCTGAACAATCTCTTATATGGGACTCCTATGACATGGTAGGGTTCTGATAAAGTCAATGCTTCTGTGCATTGTTTATGCTATTTAAGACATTTTTGAATCGCTTGCACAATTCGCTATGTTTTTGTGTTGCTCAAAAATATCTTTTTGGGAAGTTTTACTACAATTGAGTTAGTTGATTGAATTCTGATGCCTATTTTGTCTCTATGGGTTCTCATGTAGTTTGTGTCCTGCAGGAACTTAAGAACTTTGTTAATGGAAGAGAGTTCTATAATTGAGAAAGATGGAGAATGGGTACGTGAACTAGCATTGAAAAACACAGTTCTTGAGAATTTGAACTTTTACATGACGGACCTTCTGCAAGTTAGGGCTGAAGATCTTGAATTGATAGCAAGAAATTGTAAATCTCTTGTCTCTATGAAAATTAGCGAGTGTGAAATTACGAATCTTCTAGGCTTCTTTAGAGCTGCAGCTGCGTTGGAGGAGTTTGGTGGTGGCGCATTTAATGAACCAGAACCTGTTGCTGAAAATGGCTATAATGAGCAATCGGGAAAATATGCCGCAGTAGTTTTCCCTCCAAGATTATGCCAATTGGGCTTGACATACTTAGGGAAAAATGAGATGTCCATTCTCTTTCCTATTGCGTCTCGTCTGAGGAAATTGGATCTTCTTTATGCGCTTCTTGACACAGCAGCCCACTGTTTCTTACTGCAAAGGTGTCCCAACTTGGAAATTCTTGAGGTTAAGTCTCAAAAGCTTTTCTCACCCTCTTTTCTTTATGCCAATATCAATTTGTATTTAACGGGCTCACTTATATTGGTGCATAACTCCAACACTCACACTGTTTTTGTTGTGATTGCATCACTTTGATATCAGAAATTGAGCGTTTAATGAAATTAACTGTTAGAAGTCCCACATCAGTAGTGGGATGGGTAATTGATCTCCCTTATATGGTCTTGGGAAATCCTCCCCCATGAGCTAGCTTTTCAGGATGAGTCAGGCCCAATGGCCATTTTTTATCATTAACAAAAAATATTTTTGACATATTTTTTGGTGGACCACGTGTCAAAGTATGTTTGGCAAGCTGTATTTTTAAACCTTGTACAATTTGTTATCTACCAATGAGCCTAAGTTGATACTTCAATGTGTGGAAATGACTGATTCTGTAAAGAGCTTTCATGTATAGTTGCAATTTTTTTGCTTCTGCATCCGAAAGATACCACTCCAGAATTTGGAGGGAAAAGAAGGTTAGTAGATGAGATGAGAAGTTTTATCTGAAGTTTATAACCTAATGCAGTTTTCTTTCTGTTGTCATCTTTGAAACAGACAAGGAATGTTGTTGGGGATAGAGGATTGGAAGTGCTTGGCCAGTACTGTAAGAGGTTAAAGCGGCTCAGGATTGAGAGAGGAGCTGATGATCAGGAGATGGAGGATGAAGAAGGTGCGGTTACGCACAGAGGATTGATTGATTTGGCGAAAGGATGCCTTGAACTAGAGTACATGGCTGTTTATGTGTCAGATATTACAAATGAAGCTTTGGAAATTATTGGTACATATCTGAAAAATCTGTCTGATTTTCGGCTGGTTTTGCTTGACCGAGAAGAAAGAATAACAGATCTGCCACTTGATAATGGTGTCCGTGCTTTACTAAGAGGTTGCCATAATCTTAGAAGGTTTGCCCTCTATGTCCGTCCTGGGGGCCTTACTGATGTAGGTCTCAGTTATGTTGGGCAATACAGCCCAAACGTGAGATGGATGCTTCTAGGATACGTTGGGGAATCCGATCACGGCCTTCTGGAGTTCTCTAAAGGATGTCCGAACCTGCAAAAGCTAGAAGTGAGAGGCTGCTGTTTCAGTGAACGTGCATTAGCTTTGGCTACCTTGCAGCTAAAATCGTTAAGGTACCTGTGGGTACAAGGATACAGGGCATCTTCAGCTGGTCGTGATCTCATGGCGATGGCTCGCCCATTCTGGAATATTGAATTGATTCCTGCAAGACGAGTTATTGCCAACGATGGAAACAATGGAGAAGCTGTAGTCGCTGAGCATCCAGCCCATATACTTGCCTACTATTCTCTTGCCGGGCAACGAACTGATTTTCCAGACGCTGTCAGGCCTTTGGACCCAACTTACCTTCTCGACGATTAGGTTTGTAAATATAACTTTTCCTTGAGTGAAGTTGTTCCAGGTCTATTTGCTTCCTTTTTAGGTGTCTTGTCCATATGTATGCCTCCTTTTTCCTTGATGAGAGTTTTTTTTTTCCAAATTGATTTTGATCTTTTCTTTTAGACATGCATCCTGTAATAAGTTTGCTTTCCTTGGTTATCTGTAATCTAACACTTGTTGATCTACCTTCCTAATCTCCCCCTGATCTCCTTGTTCTATGCTTTGGGTTAAAGTAAAACATTTGTGAGGATGCAATAAACTTCAATTATTTCTTCAAGTGAGGATTTGGTCTTCACTTGTTCGATTTTAAGGTAAGGGTAAGATCTGTGTACACCCTACCCTTCCCATACCCCACTTGTGGGATTACACTGGGCATGTTGTTGTACTGATTTTAAGGCTAGAGGTCAAAGCCTATGATAAATGATGAAAGCATTCGGTAGTTCTATTAGTTCTTTTCCTCTGCTTGTTTTTTCATAAGTGGAAACAGAATAAAGTGTTCTTATTAGAAGTGTTAACTCTTTGTTCTTGATTTGACACTGCCATTGTTTATCTTCAAATACTCCCTCCATCCCAATTTATGTGGCACTGTTTGACCGGCACGAAATTTATCAAATTACCCTTATAAAAGTCACTTTAATGCTTACTTTCAGCTGACTTACCTTTGCAATAAAGTGTTGAGTGGGATCCAATAAGGGTAAAATGGGGATGGTGCCACTAAATAGTTGTCAAATAAGGAAGGTGATATTCTTTTTGGAACAGACTAAAAAGAAAAGGATGTCACATAAATCAGGACAGAGAGTATGATTTTTGACTAGAGTAGACTCGGTATTAGAAGACTCGTTTAAAAGGAGGGAGGTGGATCTCGCGATGCCCCGTTACCTAAGAAGACGTTAGGATTTAGTAAAAGCTACGTGAAAAAACAAGGTGCATCTTGAATTGAACTCGACATATTATGTTATTGCCAAGAGATTTTGTCACAAACAACATATTTGCGAATTGTATATGGGTATCAATATCCCATTTTAATCTTGGAAGAAACTCTAGTGGGACAAAAATCAGAAGCCATAATGATGATCCATTGATTGGTAAATGTTGGTCTTTTTGGTTATTCATGTTTGACTTTAAGTTTTATGTATCAGAGTGTGAAAAATATGCATATAATGAAGTCACTTATAATAAGTCTATAGGCCAATTTCATCATGAATATTAATTGGTAATCTGGTAAACTTGATAACTTACCAGTTACTATAAACTAAAAGTTAATGATAATGTAAAGTTTTATACACTATCTATGTACATAACAGTAAGCTATTCAATCGACTTGAGCCCCACTCTATATTAAACCTTCGTGTACAATATGAATCTCCTCTAAGCAAAAACTACATAAAAATAACACCAACAACTAGAGGATAGCGCAGGGGGAGTTGATCGGATGGTAAGCACCCCTCACTTCTAACTCGAAGGTTTTTAGTTCGAGTAAAAAAAATTCCAGAAGATAAGTTTCCTTATTGTGTTACCAGAAGAAAAATCTTGTCAAAATGGGCTCTGCAATACGCGATTCGGATATAGTCGAGTATTAACGCGGATACCGAATGGAAAAAAAGTTTCCTTATTGCGTTATTGCAAACAAGAGAAAAGGATTATTTTTTTGTTGATGCAAATGGAGAGAAGCTCAATCAATCAATAATAATAGAACTAGGAGGTTGACATTTCCAGTTTCAGTTAGAGATTATTTCAAATAAGTATTTATTTATTCAATTGACTCATTATTCCGACTTCATACTTGAAATATAGAATTTGAAGTTAGAAAAATAAGTTTTATGAATTTTTCAAGTTTCACTCACAAAAATTTAACTCTGTTTTGATATACAAACATAACTTCCAACTTTTCAATACTCATATTCAATTTAACATCAAATATTACTTTTTTAAAAAAATAAAATATGCCCACATGGATCTGGATATACATGTATATAAATGCTGAAATAAGTGGAATGCAGACTCAGCAGTAGTAGCACCAGCCTGGAAAAGATAATCAAATGAAGATAAAAAAAATCAGTCAACTTGGCCAAATTGCAAATATTTATTCTGTTTATTCAATTCCCCTCATTTCAATACAAAAAAAGAGGGGGAAAAAACAAAAAAGAGAAAAAAAAGAACAAGAAAAGGAACAACTTCCCAATCAGATTTCAAATAGTGCTAAGTGACACAGCCTGCATCAGCTAAATTTATCTCAGGTTCTAGACTCTAGAGACAGATAATCTATGTATATCGTTTAGAAAAATATAGAGAAACTAAACTCTTTTAAAAATAAGATATACGGACAGCACACACAGACGATGCAAGGTTGTTAGTAGTCCCACATTGTTTGTAACCAGACAATTCTAATCTAATGAACTAATTTTTGAGATCGAGTTAAGCTCAAAGTGAGTTTTCTTAACCAAAAGGTTCACTTTTCCTTTTTGTAAAAAGAAAAAAAATACTATGCACTAAGCCACTAATGTAAAAGTGGCATGGCACAACTACTATTGGCTAATGTATGGAAACCTTGGGCCCAAGTAAACGTCAGTACTAGTTCACTAATGGAATTCAATGGAGACCAAACTTCTCAAAATAAAAAAAGAAAAAACATGATTGCATGCAAGAGAGATGTCGTGGTGTCCGGGTAAGCTTGCACGCACCTTGATTAATTTCACGGGATATTTGTCACCTCCCACCAATAATAGATACCAGGTAACTCTATTCACCAAGGCTAAGACAAATGAGAAGAAATCAACCTAATGTTTTTTTGTCTCCGGGATTTGAGAGACATCATCTATTCTTGATGAGATGAAACAACAACACTAACATACACACTGTAATCCCACAAGTGAGATATGGGGATGGTGGTGTGTACATAACCTTACTCCTACAGTATGAAGGTAAAAAGGATGTCTTCGATAGATCCTCGACTCGAGTAAAACATATCAAAAATCAAATATGTTAAAGCAAATATAGTAGCGAAGAAGTCCCGTTGAAAACAATGAAGGAGAGAACAATACCAGCAATGAAAGAAGAGATAAATTCAGGAGAATCTGATTGAAGATTTAAATGTCTAATGTCTGAGAGCACAACAAAGAAACTAGGCATATACCAAACTAATTCAACCTTGATTTACATTAATACACTAACATTGCAAACAAAATCCAAGATTGACATGACTTTTTTTCAACCTGGATCAACAATGGAGCTGCGAAATACAACTAGCAATGTTAGTTCAACATCCTCCAACGGACAATCGAGGGCTCTGACCTGACCACATTCAATCAGTCTATTATTCCGGTTCTATAGAGTCGAGTTGTCATACAAATTGACCAAATGCCATGAGGGCTCCATCGTTTAAGCTGTTCCAACAGCCGATTAGTACGTCTGATGTGCTTGTTGATCTCTGCAATGGGGACATATACGACTTCTCTTCACACATCGTTTTTTTGTCATTGTTGTTGTTGAGCATATCATCGTTTGTGAGATGGACTGTGGTGATGTCGTGGATGCTAGGTCTCTTCCTCTCTTTCTCTCCTGAAGGTTGCCTCAAGAAGTACTTCTGAGCATGACTAGCCACTTGTGTTGGGGTTTTAGAGATCACGAAATTCCTCGATATGTTTCTCCAGTCTCCTTTACCATACTTCTCTAGCCCCATCAGAAATCGCCTATAATGCAACAACAACTTTAATGTTAACATCAAGATCAAGCTAGAGGAGAAATAGAAATGTTGTGTGTTGATCACTTATGTTGCTCGAATTCTACAAAAATGCTGATAGGTGCATGTCAGATCCTCCAAAAGTATCCGACATGGCCCACGAGTTCGAGCAACATAGTTGATCACTACTAATTAGGTTCATCGAACAGACATAAAAACTGCAGTATTTATCAATTGAATGGACCTGTGCTCTTCTTCTATCCATGTTGTGTGTTGATCATACTTATGTTGCTCGAATTCTTCAAAAATGTCGATAGTTGCATGTCAGATCCTCCAAAAGTATCTGACACGATCCACGAGTGCGGCATCATTTTTGAAGAGTTCGAGCAACATAGCTGATCACTACTAATTAGATTCATTGAACAAACATAAAAACTACCTGTGCTCTTCCTCTGTCCATGGTACACCTTTCTTTCTTTCTTGATCATAAGACTTGCCTCTCTTACTAAACGTATGAATCTTGCGATGATTATCGACAAATTCCAACGCTAGAGAAGACGTGAAACGCCTCGGATTCGGGACTAATCCAGCTTCAATTTCACTAACATCTTCAACTAATTCTTTGTACTGCATAATCACATCAAGAACTGATTTCCCAGGGATAATTTCTGCTACTTTATACCATCGATTTGGAGTCGTCTCGTCGTATATTGCAAGAGCACTTTCGAATCTCTTGTTCTCTTCTTTAGTCCATTCTGTACTACTCTTGCTCTGTTGCATCATCCAATTTGAATTTGGTACAAAAGAAGTTGGATATAAAGTTTCCATATCCACAATTCTCTAAGTCAGCAGCCAAATATTAAAAAATCCTCAATTTTCTTGAACTTAAAAGAGTATAATCTTCCTGTCAATTTAATTTTACAATGATCAGTGTCCAGGATAAAATTTATGATGCAAAAAATGATCATTAACCTTAGAGAATCAAAATAATCTTAGAAAAAAAGCAAAAAGGAAATTGACTTTTCAACTTAAGCATAAATTAAACCCCCACTTCGACCTTTGTTCTTGATAGTTATTTACTTACTCAGTGGATAGGACCATACTCTATATCAGAATCACGGGGAGTACTTCTTGATCATTTCTACAAACGTAAAAACCCCATTCGAATTCCTTTTATGTACAGAAATATCATATCCTCCCAAGTCTCAATTGTAAAAGCAGCAAGAAAAGAGAAAAAAAAAGAAAGATTGCAAATTAAGCACAAATCAGACAAGGGTCCAAATATTGGCCACACTAGTAAGGAAAATTTCCAAGAAATGAAGATAACAACTACCAATTTACTTTTAACAAAAAAAAACAGGGGAAACAAACCTTTACTGAATAAGTAATAATTAATGATTGAATGAATTAAGACCATATAGATGACTAAATACAGCAACAACAACAACAACATACATACTCAGTATAATCCCACAAATAAAGTTCGGAAAGGGTAGTGTGTACACAAATCTTACCTCTACCTTGGAACGGACCCTCGGCTCAAGGAAAAGATATAGATGACTGAATGATCCTAAAAAAAAACATAAAATCATAAAAGGAAAGTTCTATCTATTTAGTTTCCTATCTTCTAGCTGTGTAGGAGTATAATTTTAGGAAGAGGAAGAGAGTGGAGCAAATATATATATAAAAAAGAGACATCAAGTGATACTAAGTTGTCGAATTCTGGTTGGTTTGAATTTTTTTTTTTAATACTACATGTTACATGTTTGTATCCAATTATTCTATTTGTTGGTTTTTAAGGTTTAGTGTGACTGCTAGTAAAGCGTGGTTTAAAAATCATAATCACTTTTGTTTCCCATTCCGTGTTCGGTATAAATAAATAACTATCAAGAACAAAGTAATTATTTAGTCGGGATTTTAGTAGTTCAGTTGATTGACTATCTTAATTTTCACATTGTTGGTAAGGGTTGAAAGGGAACCATGGCGTTACTGGTAATGTTGTTGTCATGTGATCAAGAGGTCACGGATTTAAGCCGTGAAAACAGTCTCTTACAAAAATACAAGGTCATGTAATCAAGAGGTCACTGATTCAAGCCGTGAAAACAGTCTCTTGCAGAATTGCAGGGTGAGACTGCATAGAATAAACCATTGTGGTTTGACTCTTCTCCGGACCCCATTTAAGCTGTCAAATAAGTGACGACTGAATGAAAGAAAAACCACTTTAATGCACCTCTTGCTTGGTGTCTGATATCTATATTAAAGCCCCAACTAAATTTGAATTCGTGTATTACATGACCTATTTTTGAAAGCAACGCTGTCAACCATTTTTTTGTTCATTTTCAAAAACTCAAACCCGTGATTAAGATAGAGGAATCTCAACTATCCACCGTAACCTATATTGATGATCATTATCACTTTTTTGTTAGTGAAAAGCACTACAGAAATAATCCTCTCTTTTTTATTTCTTTCTTTTTTGGGGCAGCACATCTTTTATGGCTTGTAGAAAAAGTTCTTATCTCTAGCTGTATCACCAATTGAAGAAATGAACGAATGGGAGGATTCGTCTTTAAAATATCTTGCAAATAACTATTGAATTTAATTTTATTAAGCAGCAACAACAACGATATATCTAGTGTAATTTCATAAGTAGAGATTAAAATTTGGAAATAATGGTGTGTAAGCAGTCTTCTTCCTACTTGTAAAGGTAGAAAGATTGTGTTGATGAAAAGAACTCCAGATCGGACTTGGACGATATTCTTGCTCTCCTTGTAAGGCTTTTCATGCGCTACCCACAAGAATGAATTATTATGCGGTTGGTAAACTGTTTTCAAGGCAATTCTTCTCCCTTTGAACAACATTTTGGAGTGTGAATTAAGCCTAATTTAATATGGTATTAGAGTCAGATCCATTGAATTCGATGTACCGTCACCACCCCAATTGTGTGTCAGGGTGGGCGGGTGGGGGGTTGTGAATATATATTCATGGTCCAGTAAATCCAAATAAAGAATGTACAAATTCGGGCGTGAAGGGGGGGGGGGTGTGTTGGGATCGAAATCGAGAGGGCGTCATGCGGAAGCTAATATTTGCAAACCTTCAAGGCGATAAATTAGACGACACATAAAACTATACTAAAAAGCATAATATTATTATATGGTTTGGCCAATTGGCCTACATATGAAAAACTAAATTAAAAAGCATAAAATCTATGAGAGAAAAATCTCCCCCTAAACAAGACTCTTTGATGACTACATCGTGAATGTTATTGTATTTTGTTTGAGAAGAACATGTCTTCTATTTATAGAATTACAAGACTTCTCTTCCAAGAAAAATGATAGATATTGTAGGGTTCTTGTTCACCAAGAAAACCTTTTTCCGTCAAGAAAACCTTTTTGAATTAGAACACAATTGTGTAGAATCCAAATAAGTTAGGAAATTCAGGGCAAATCCTAACAGAGTGAAGGGGGTGTTAATGAAAAAAATCAACATCAGACCGGGACGATATTCTTGGTCTCCTTATAAATTTGTATGCGTGTGAGTATTTTGCCGAATCATAGAGTAGGCCAAATGCACTAGCTTTTGCTCAAATATTTGTATAAATTTTTTTTACCAAACATGTACAAATTTTTTAATTTAAAATCCAGTTATTACATTCTAAAATTCAAAATAAATAAAGTTGAAATCCTAACTCTGTCTCTACTTCTTGAAATGATAATTGCAACCCTTGAAAGTTCTCTTAGGGGTTGTTTGGTGTGAGGTATAAGGTATAATAGTCCCACGATAAAATGCAGTATTATTTTATCCTCTGTTTGGTTGGAGGTATTAGCTAGTCCTGCATTATTTATCTCACCATTTATACCATAGTGATGAGATAAGTTATCCCATATATATGGTGGGATAACTTGTTCCCAACCAAACGACCCCTTAGTTAATAATTCATAGCCATTTTCCTCCAATTAATCTGATGGAGAAAGAGCACAGAAGTGAATAATTTTGTTATAACAACAAAGGAACTAGCATGACAACAGAAGCGCCTGTAGCTCAGTGGATAGAGCGTCTGTTTCCTAAGCAGAAAGTCGTAGGTTCGACCCCTACCTGGCGCGTTTATAAAACTTTTTTTTTCTCCTTTTCTAGCTTGTGTTTATGTATCTCTGGGCAGCACCCCAACGGGTGTGATATGCTCGAAACTGTGACCTATAGATCTAGGTTGCCGCACCCCAACGGGTGTGATAGATCTAGGTTGCCGCACCCCAACGGATGTGATATGCTTGAAACTGTGACCTATAGATCTAGGTTGCTGCACCCCAAGGGGTGTGATATAGACTGTTCACCCGCAAGCATTAGTGTATGCTTTCACGGTTCAAACCTAGGTCACACAGAGACAACAATATCGTTGCTCCAACACACCCCTTCGACAAATGACTTTCCTAGTGTAGGAAAATAGTGCTAAATTGTGATTTATGACACCAGTAAAGTTCAAATTTATAAAGCAGCTTAGCAATATATGCAAGAATATAGGTAACAAAATTGAGTTGGAGTAGAATAAAGATGAAGCTCAATCAGACAACTTATAATACATAAATTTATCTTACATGATACTGCATATTATTTGTCTTTCTTTTTTTAACCTTTTATATCGGAAATCCAGCATATCAGGAGTTTTGTACATGGAAAGAGTTGCCCACCAGGTAACAGAAACAGCAAAAAGGAAAAATGTTCCATTCCCATTTTTTGAACAAGTTAATTTAACCTTGTGGTCTTAACCTATTCCCCTTTTGTAACCTGATGGAATAACATTTCCCCACTGCCGCGATGCTCTAGAAAGAAAGCGCGAATAAGAAAAACATTAGGACAGGGCTATTGCACTCAATGCTCAAGCAGCAGCACCAACTGGTGCACCAGCCTTAAGCCTGGATGATCCATAGAGTGTTTCTTCAAATCGGATGATCTCATTCTTGGAACCATAAGCAACTTGAGTCCTGTCATCAAGATTAACGATCACCTTGTCAAGGACGGACTGTGTTCCATCGCTGCTGTAACCTCCAGCTTTCTCAATCAAGAATCCTAATGGTGCCACTTCAAAGAGCAATCTCAGTTTGGCCTTGGCTGTTGGAGATATCACATTTGTGAAAATACCTTTCTCCTTCACAATGATCTGCCAAATTCGAGAAGCATTTGAGGCTGAGGAGATTCAACAACTTATATATATGCAAAAAAATAATACTCCCTTGCACCCCTCTGTCTCCGCTCCTGATCACATATTTGCCAAATAGGTAGACGAGTGAAAAACTAGATAAGAGATGGCACATACCTGGTTTACATCAGGCACCATTCCTCCAGTGTATCTCAAGGTGTATTTTTCTTTGACATAGTAATCGATCAGCTGCCATCAAGAATCATGAGTCAGAACGCGGAATTTCATTTAAATAGCAACTTAGAAGGCATCAAAAAAGCAAAAAATGAAAAGGGAACAACAAGAGAAAAGGTATAGAAAAGCAGATTGTACAGACACACGTCCGAGTACTGATATCAGAAATTGAAGACAAAAATGAGAAATGATGGTAAACCTTGGCATAATCAGGATTGTCAAATGTGGCTCTCAAATTTCCAGGGGAAAACATTTTCCCTTCTCCGATTTCTGTTGTATCCTTGACATGTTGCCATTTTCCTACGAACAAAAGGAAACATCGATATTGAGACAACTCATAGCAAGAAACAGTCTAAACTAATTTAGACACATTAACTTCAAATCCTGTTGAGTTACATAAGAAGTCTCATATCGAGCATACAAGAGAATCTAAAAGTTTGATCACTTCACCCGTTGCCTTAAGGTTTTATAGATTTAATGTTCAGATTCATATTGCTCATTTAGTCGATTGTATTTGTGTTCAAACCTTCATCAAGGAGGAGGAATTCATGGGTCCCGGGAACATCTTTAAGAGCAAGAACATATGTAGTTCGCGGTCCAAATATCCCCATGGCTGCTGCAACTTGATCTCTTCCTGTTATCCCGGTTAGCTTATCCCCGGGCCATACACCAAAGATGGTTCCAACTGTGAAGTTTGTGTCCACGATACTGGAACCATCAAGTGGATCAAAAGCAACACTAAATCCTCCTGTTTGATACAAGTAGAATTCATCAGTTTCTTTATAGAAAACTAAGTAGACGTCTGGACATGAATTGAGTGATATTTGAAAATAAGTAGTATTTGAAGTTAAAGTCGAAAAATGATATTTCGAAGTTGAAACTGTGTTTGGACATGCATTTTACTTGAAAAAAAGTTGACGTCTTCAAAAGCTAACCAATAAACATTCTAGTGTATAGCCAAACAATCCCTAAGTTGTTCAAAATTATATAATCTGCTAACCTTCAGCAGGGCCTCCCATGTCTTGGAGCTCAGGAACTTCCTCAGAACAAGCATATTTGCAGAAGTGTGAATATGTCAAGGCCTAAACATCAACAATCAAAAGGACAATTTTTTGTCAAACTTAGATAAGAATTACTCCCTCTGTTCAATTTGTTTGTCTGGTTTTGACTTGATACGGAGTTTAAGAAAGTGAAGATAACTTTTGAATCTTGTGGTTTTAAACTAAAAATATGTAGAATGTACCAAAATGCTCTTTAATCTTGTGGTCTTAAACATATCAAATGAAAAGTTAGAACTAAAGAGTCGCCAAAAAAAAAAAAAGCATTCGCTTTGAAAATGGACTAAAAAGGAAAGTAAGACAAACAAATTGAAACGGAGGGAGTAACATTGTAGAGAATCAGCTTATAATCAAAAACAAACTTCTAAAACTTTGATTTGCTTATCAAGTAGCATTAGGCATAATCTACTTCTGTCATCTGGTATTGAGCTACATGTACCGAAGGTGGTTCAATTGAAATCCCTTTATCGTAAATTATACTTTGTAAATAGTGTAAAACCAAATCTTTCAGTACATATATAAATTGTTGAATCCCCTTGAAAGTTTCAAGTATATATAGTGGAAAAGGTAGTTCAAGAATTGTTTTTGGTCAAACGTTTAGAACGCGTATTCATGCATTTTTTGAACTCCCTTGTTTAAAATTCCTGACTCCGCTACTGTATAATTCTGTACCTCAAATAGAAGCTTATCGGCAAGCATATCGACAGCAAGCTGCTCATCACCAAAAGAATTGACACAAGCAGTTCCTCCACAAGAAGCTGTTCTGACTTTGAATGCAATTGTTCTAAGTGCTTCTCCCATGCACATCATCAACCTGATCAACCCCTTATCCGAAGTCGATTTTGAAAGAAATTCTTCCTACAAATAGACCAATTCACTAGTCAATTTCCATCAAATTTCTTGCATAACAATTACATTAAATAAGATTAATCAAGAAACATGATCAAACTTACCAAGCTATCACCAAGTTCACATTTTGTCACCAGGGATGAGTTCTTTGTCCTAGAAACCTTGAGTGATGATTTAGGCGCGACGCGCAATGATTCCCCAAATAATGAGCTTGATTTCAGACTCTGCAAGAATTTCATGTCATACTTATTAGTGGCGAAGCCAGAAATTTCATTAAAAATGTTCCAGAATTAATATGTACTAATGAAAAATATTTTTTGACCAGTATACTTTGTATAATTTTCTATATACATAATATAATTTTTTGACGAAGGGTGTTCGACTGGCCACCCTTCATTACATGTGGCTAAGCCACTGATACTTATAGCTTATCTATTTATGTTCAATTGTCCTCAACAAAAATTATGTCAAAAGGCTTGCTTTGTTTGCAATTACTACTAGTTTATATATGATATTCAAGAATCAAGATTGTGTTTTTTTAACTTACATCAATTTGCTATAAAATTACTAAATTAGCTAGCTAGCACAGAACAATGAAGAAAAATTTAAGGGTATGTTTGGTATGAAGGAAAATGTTTTCTTGGAAATCAAGTGAGTTTCTAATGTCTAGAAAATGTTGTTTCCTCCATACCAAACACATCCTAAATGGGAAATTAAGGCATACTATATATACCCTGGAAGTGAATGAAGAGGAAATGGATCTTGGAGCTGCAAGTGAAGTTGAATATTGTTGAGAAGAAACATTTGGGAGAAGAGCTGTTGCTCTTGCACAACATGTCACACTAGTCTCCATTTTGTGTGTTGAAGTTAAGATTTTTCCAAGTGGAGAGGGAAAAATTTCATACAATGAAGAAAAAAAAAGAAAGAAGATATACAAGAACTTGTTTTATTTTTCCAAAGTTGTTGCTGTAGTTGAGTTAGTTTCAGCCTCTAACTTCTTTGTGGGGTGGGATGGGGGTGGGGTGGGGGGTTGCAGATAAGTAGTTAATGAGATGTTGACACGTGGATGATATTTGTATAGATAGGCTAATTGATATAAGAGGGGTATGGGTGAGATTAATGACCATCACTCAAATTTTTGTGACTCCATATCATTTGTATAACTAAAGAGATATGGTTTCTATTGAGTAATGAGCCTCTTCCATTTTGTGTCTATTTGGCAACTTGACATAGCCCTATTTTGCTCCCATAAACAAATTCAATTGTTACTCTTAAGGCGTGTTTGGTACGAAGAAAGTGACGAAGTTCAAAATTTCGTTAAGGGTGTTCAAAATTTAATATAATTTTCTATATTGATTTTTCTATAATTTTCTATATTGAAGGGTGTTCAATTGCATACTCTGGCTTACATGTGGTTACGCCACTGTACGAAGGAGAATATTTTCCATGAAAAAATTGGTTGGTTAATTTAGTAACGGAAAAAAATGATGGAAAGTAAGCCGATTACTAACATGGAAAGCTTTTAACATAGTCTATTTCAAATTTAGTACCGGACTACCGGTTACTAAATTTCTTTTAGTGCTTGGTAAGTAAGCAAAAAAAAAATGTTATCTCAAAAGCAATATATGTAATCTTGCAAAAAAACTATGTGAGTGGGATGGGGCGGGATGGGCCTCGGGGATGGCAGGGGTGGGATGGTCAAGGGATAGGGGTTGAGGGCGTTGGGTGGGTGAGAGGCAGTGTTAAAAGGCGGGGGCGTGAGGCGAGACATTCTACGTAGCATGGGCGAGGCGTAAGTTTCGAGACACGGAGCGTAAGCCTCATGGATCTACAGAGTGTATATCTCATGTACTACAATTTTATAATTTTATAATTTTATTACCAACAAAATATGTAAAAGAAATATTTTTCAATAATTCTGCAAATAAATTTAAATAAATTACAAATAATATAGAAAATAATATTATAATTATTATTTAAAAAAGGTAACAATACAAAAAATGACAATACCCGAGATAATCTTTAAAATAAAATCATTATCCATCTTCATATCTACTACTATATAATCCTACCCTCAATTAATATTTGCACCAATTATTGTCTATGTATTTCAAAAGAGAAAGATAAAAAGTGTAAGAGCAATGACAAAAATGAATAAAGTTGTCTGAGGAACATAAAAGATCAATACAATGAAAACATGATAGCATAAAGTATAAATATTATTACACCAATAATAAAAAATATAATTTATAGCAAAACTACTTTTAAGATAATAAAAAACAAAATTAACGCCCGAGACTTACGTTTTTGCACCTGAGACTTACGCTTTTACGCCGGGACTTATGCCCCAAATTATAGGGCTTACGCCTTATGGATCTACACTTTTAATTTACGCCTCGAAGCGTTTTTGGTACGCTCCGCCCTGGGACTCGCCCGAGACTCGTTCCGAAAACGTTTTTGAAAACACTGGTGAGAGGTTATAATAAAGAGATAATGCATAAGTACCACCCTAAACTATAGGTGAAATTCCAGCGACACACCTTAACTATACAAGGGTCCTATTACCCCCTAAACTTTTTTTTTCTGTATTTCTTTGCACCTTATGTGCTGACATGGATTCATAACTCAATCCAATTAGTTGTGGTGATATACACGCGCTGCCACGTGTATAAATGGATTTTTTTATTTTTTAAATATTTTTTATTATTTTTTTTAAAAAAAATCTTCTTATTTTCTTTGCCTTGTATTTAAAATAAGTCAATACACGTTAAAAAAATTATTTTTATTTTTCTTGTATTTAAAATTTTCTAAAAGAATGTATCTTTTATATTTTTCTTTGCCTTGTATTTAAATTTTTCTCAAATACACATAATTTTTTAATTTATTTTTTACCTTCTTTCATTTTTTTCTATTGCTTTTATTTATTTATTTTAATTTTTTTTTTTATCTTTTCTTTAGATTTAATTCGAAATGCTTGTATTTAAATATATTAATTTTGAACGAATACCAAAAAAATGAAGAAAATTGAACTTTAAAAAATTCAAAAAATAAAGGTCACTGTTTAAAAGAATCGTTATTTTAAAAAAAAGATATATACGTATATTTTCAAATTAAGTAAAAGTAAAAAAACAAGAAATTAATGAAAGAAAAAAGAAAATAAAAGTGAGGAGGGAAATAAATTTTACAAAGAAAGAAAGAAAAATAATTAAATATGTATAAGTTTTAATGGTATTAATTATAGGGACAATTTCAAGTTTGATAAGACTCTCGGATAAGAAAGATCAATCCTGAATAAGCCAAAAGTAACGACCACCAAGATAGACATAGTAATTCGATCTTTTGATCACCCATTTTTTGAAAACCATTTTTGGGGGCTTCCGCCTTACACACGGAAGATTGGATTGCCTGAATCACGAGTCTTATATACTGTGTTACGATCACCTCATATTGCTAAAAAGTCCAGAGAACAATTTTTGATGAAAATCAAGAATGTACAATAAAGTAATTAGTTTACAAAAAATATAGCCAAGTTTTCTTTAAAAAAATAATAACCTAAAAATGAACTAGCCACAAAAAAATTACAAAAAAAATAGTCGCATGTATATGTAATGTATCGATATTGTATAAAAGTTATGTAATGTATCAATATTGTATCAATGGTGTATAAACATGTATCCATATTATATAAATAATTATGTAATGTATATATAATGTATCAAAAATGTATAAATAATTATGTAATGTATATATAATGTATATCAATTTGCAGTCTTCCCAAAGATACCACTCCCGTTTTCAAGTGACTTCTCTCTCCTTGAGTTTTTTTATGCTACTTTATGATATTTTGCATTTCAATCTTTTTTTTTCCCGCTAAACTAAACGTCTCCTTAGTCCTTACAAAGAAAAAGATGAAATTTTGGGTTCTGCATTTGCCTCATATATTAGGTATAGTTTGTTGTGATAAGCAATGCAACATAATGGGTTTCACACAATCTCGAGATTTCTCTTCTTTTGTTTTGTTCTTCTTTCTCTTTTTTATCACAAAATTACTCAATCGGGTTATTGTCATTCTTGAATGCAATTTCATTGTGATTTTCTTCCCATTTTTTCTTTTTGTTTTCTTCTGTACGACCTTTTCATTTCTCCATAATTTCTCGCAGAAGTTTAGCAGAGCTGGTTAGATTTCTCTTGGTATTATTGTTGCAGAAAATAAATTACTTACTATATATATATATACACATGATTTCAAAATTGCACCACTTTCTTTGTAATCTTTTCTTGGATGTTAGGTATCTTTGGGAAGACTGCAAATATGAACTCCTCTAAAAATCTCAAATTTTATATATTAACTCCTCTCGACGTTGCGAGTCTTTTGAGGTTATGAACATTAAAATTATGAGAGTTGTGGCTATTATTAAGTGTAGAAATTAAAAAGATATGAATTATGAGTAGTTACTTCTAAAATCTAAGAGGAAAAATAGTTAAAATTTTAGAAATTAATGTCATTTTATAATTAGAAGAAGAACAAAAACTAAAAGAAAAAATATTTAAAAATTTAAAAATTAATGTCATTTTATAATTAGAAAAAGCGCATTTTTTAAAAAAAAATGGGCCAAAAAAAGTGCACAATTAAAGTGACTTTTCAATTCTTCATTAGTACATCCAATAATTAGTAACCAATATACTCTTATACACAATAAATTAATATAATTGTTAAGAAATTTAATGAAACTTAATAAATAGGATTGAATATTATTATTTTTTCAATTAAAAAATAAGGGAAAAGACAAAAAGAATGTCAAAAAAGGAGAAAGAAGATAAATAGAAATGGAGGCCATAGAGATATCACCTTCTCTATGACCCTCCTTTGTGTATATAAAAAATATATATATAGATTCTTCTAATTGCTAATGATTTTAATTTTTTAATTCTTTTTCCTTCATAAATAAGGAATTTGAGTGGTTGGTACAATAAAAACTACTTTATTAGTATGTGGACATTGTGAATTTAACTCAATAATTTAGTCCAAAAAAGAGTATTAATTATAGAGTCATTTATTGTTATTACAACATTAAAAAATAGGATAAAAAAACAAAAAAAATTAAGAAAAGTCCCAAAAAAGGAGAAAAAAGATAAATGTAAATGGAGGTCATAGAGAGGTGTCACATCACCTTATCTATAACCCTCATTTATATATATATATATATATATATAGATTGATGACAAGTACAACAATCGAGTCGACAAAATGAATAAACTAATTTTGTTGAAAAAATAATATCTCCAAAAAAATACTCAAAACTCTTGTCTAGGTTCAATAAATTAATTTCTTGTTAATGGTCTTTAATACATTTATTATGGTTGAATATCTAACCTTAATTAGTCATTAGTCTAATACAATTCATTTCAACCATAACCTTTCATCCGTTGAGATCTTGGGATATCTCTATTTTGTAATGAATATTCTTTACTCATTTTCTCTATTTTAAAGGATTTGATCAATTAACATCATTAAGGATGGGTAAGATGGGTACATCATATTTACATAAAGGAGAATGATTAGTGACAGTATCAAGCGCCTATGGATAGATGTTGATACTGGAAGAAAATTTGTGATCTAAAAGAGAAATTCATAGCAAGATACAATGGGAACGATTGGCCACACTAGGTGGCAACTATATAACTCATACAGAGCCGCCTATATAAATATTAAATTTAAAATAGCCATATTTTATTTTAATAATTTCATTATAACCAACTTTTACATGTTGTTTCTTTTTAATTTTGATTTTATCCACGTATTTGTAGGGATAATAATAGGTACAAATCTTAGTTATATTTTTATCCCTTTAAACAAGGTAAATTAAATAATTTTTTTTATTAAATAGTTACAGGACTATATTTAGTTTATAATTAATGTATGAATGTTACTTGTAAACATTATACATAGATATATAGTGTATAATTGATGAATAATCTCTACATAATCTATGTATAATCTATATATATGTCTTATACATTAATTATACACTAAATATAGACCTATAACCATTTAATTTATCTTTTTAGAAAGAATATAAATAAGATTTGTACTTATCATTATACCTACAAATACGTGAATAGAATCAAAATCCTACAATTACTAAAACTAATAGATTGGCTAATAAAAGTAAACAACATGAAGAAGTTGGTTATAATAGAGTTATCAAAATAAAATATGATTATTTTGAGTTTATAACTTATATGGGCAGCTATTTGAGTTGTTCTCCCCAAGGTAAATGTGCCTAAACATAGTTTTATAAGTTGGGTGACTATGCATCGAGGATTACTAACGAGAGATATAGACTCAAGTCAATGGAATAAGCCAAGAAGAAGAGTGTCTCCTATGTGGCAGCCAAGCTGAAACTCTAGACCATTTGTTCTTCAAGTGTGAATTCTCATCAACTTGTCTAACTATGTTACTCCAATTATTGCAAATTCAGCAAATGGAGGATGTTGAGGTATCTGTTGATGTTGCAAATTTGTGTTGGTTTTCTTTCTTATTGAATCTTTATCAGTTTTTGTGTTCCTAGTTTCATAATAGTAGAGCTTATTGAATTCTGATATCGGGTGAAATATTCTTAAGGACAATTTCATTGACTCGCCTCAAGCTATATATGAGAATTCCTTACAAGTTTTCGTGATGAAGTATTTTCCGTAATATTTCTAACATATTTATTGGGTTCGCATGCACTTGGGGTACCATCGCGAAGCTATCGGTCATCGGTAACTTCTTTGTCCCTAGGCGAGGTATTGGTGAGATTAATGACCATCTCTCATATTTTTGTGACTCAAATATCTTAGCATAATATATAAACGTGTCCTTTAACTTGGTTTTATGTGATATCTATGTCTTTTAACTTGGGGTATGTACAAGTAGTCATTTAAACTAATATAAAATTGAATAAGTAGACACACGCGTCTTATATGACATAATATTCATTCTACATGGCATATACAATACATAGCAGTTCGAGTGTATCTCACGCGAATTACCATATAGGACGCGTGTGTCTACTTGTTCAACTTTATATAATTTTAAGTGTTTACTTATGTATACTCAAAGTTAAAAAGCATAAATATCAATTAAAACCTAATTAACAGACACATTTATATATTATGCCAAATATCTTTGTGATTGAAAGAGAGATAATTTCTATTGAGTAATGGCCTTTCTTCATTTTGTTTCTATTTGGCAAGTTGGCAAGGCCCTTGTCATGCTTCTCTTTTTGTTTGGAAAATCGGAGTGCTTGGGTCAACTTCGTTTCGTGTCATTAAAGTTGAGAATTTTTAATTAGGGTTAATTAGAGTTACTACAATCAAACATTTACATAACAATGTTGTTTGTCTTGAACATTTTTTTATTGTGATAACGAAATATAATTATAAAGAATATATAATATAACATAATATGAAAATTTGGATTCAAAGAAACATTTGGCCGTTATAGCTAAATATTTTTATATAGAGAGAATGTTTATAGAGATGTCTGACTATATCTGTTTATCTAGCTATTTACACCTTGTTTGGATGGTTGTTATATATCATATTATATTATTGTGTTGATGAATACAATGTTTGGATAGATTGTATTGTTTTCCATTGTTACATAATAGCATACATTACCAATTCAAAGAATAAACGTAAAAAAGTAAGATATAACGTAGAGTCAAAAATATAAAATAAGATTATCAAATAAGTAATACTCCCTCCATTCAAAACTTTTAACGTTTCATTTTACGAAAGTTAGTTTGACTAATCTTCAAAGCTAAACTGGATTGCATTAATTTAATATTTTAAATTTTAAATTTAAATATTCGAAAACTATAGGAAAAATACTAGAAGTTGCAATCTTTTTTCATATTAATATAATGAAAAAAAGTACTTCTTAAAATATTGATCAAAATTTATTTAACTTAACTTTCGAAAAGTGAAACGTGAAGAGTAAAAGGAAACCACGTACTATAAGATGCTTCTTTCTTGATATTATCGGTCTAATTGCTTGTTAAAATGGTTAACGCCATTAATAATAGTCTAATTTCACCTTCTCCCACACGTTAAAATGATTAACGCCATTATTCATTTCTTTCCTAAATACTTTAAAGTACAAAAACTAATAGTTCATTTTTACTTGTTCACTATTTTATTCGCTCTAGATAATTAAGAAAACATTAATGATGTTCTTTCAATTTTACCCTTCTTTAAATAAAAAGAGTTTTACATGACCAATAAATTATTAAAGAATTATATTTTTTTCAAGGTATTTATTAAGAGTAAGTTAGTAAAAATACTCTTTGTTTTTCATAGTTTCTTAAGGGGTGTGTTTAAGCTAAAACAACTATTATTTAGAAATGGAGAGTATTTCAAAAATAAATTTTCACCGTCATTTGTCATTTTTACTATATCAAAAAAACATAATTATTTATTTTCATATTTTACCCTTAATATTAATCACTTATTCTTCAAATTATTTTTCAACATTACTTATACATTATCTAAATAAGAAAAAACAAGCAAAAATATTATCCATGGCCAACCGGCCATTTGACAAATTTCAACATCATTATAAGTCATCAATTTTGCAACCAATGATCTTTACATTAATTTTAACATATAATTGATTTCATCTAAGAGATACTACTTTCTTCCTCCCAGAATAGTTGTTACTCCTCTCCGTTCCATATTAGTTATCAATATTATTAAAAATATTTGTTTCAATTTACATATTATTTTACAAAATCAAAATGAAATAGGTTATTTTTATCTCATTTTATCTTTATTATTAAATGTTCTTGAAATAAGATTAGCTTAGTCTTATTCTTAAATAAAGTGCAATTTATTTTTTTAAAATACCTTTTATTAATGATTTTGTAAGGGACATGAAAAAAAATGTGACAATTCTATAATATGGAACAGAGGGAATAAATATATTATTTTTGAAAGTCGATGACTAATTTTCGAAGCTAATTGGATTAACTAATATTTAAAAATTATAATATAGATATTTAAAAATTATATGGAAAATAGTATAATTTGTAATGTTTCCTATATTAATATAGTAAAAAAAAATATCTTAAAATATTAATCAAATTTATAAAGTTTGACTCTTCTAAAATATTTTTTCATTTAAGAGATACCATTTCGAAGTTCTATTTTCATTTATCCAAAAGGGGCTAAAGGCAGTTTTTGGTCCACAAGAGCTACATCATGCCCTATTTTCTAGTGACTGCCTTCAATGGTATGTTCAAAGTCAATATTTCTCATCTACTTGTGCTCAACCTATAGGAATTAATTGTGGATTATTGAAAAGTACTGAGGTCAGAAATTAGGATAGAAGGTTAGTGTGTAATGGAGTGTGTTTTTCTTTTCTGTTTTATTAGTATTAGTCTGCTATTTCTTCGATTTTAATATTATTTGTTGTTTTTCTTTGCTTTATTAATTGTAGTATTTGTTGTGGCTATTGTTCTTTTCCTCACTCTTTTTTACTTTATGTACTTGTTATTCGATATGTTTTACTTGAATCGAGGGCCTTATTAGAAACAGTGTATTTACCTTCACAAGATAGGGGTAAGACTGCATATATACCACCCTCCCCGGACCCCACTTGTGAGATTACATTACAACAGGAACAACAACGTACCCGGTGGAACCCTACAAGTAGAATCTGGGGAGGGTAGAGTGTATGCAGACCTTATCATTACCTCGTGGAGGTAGAGAAAGCTGTTTTTGAAAGACCCTCAACTCAAGTGCAGTAAATCTAGGTACAAAAAAAAAAAGTGAAGAAAATAGTAACTAATAAGAGAATCAATGTAACGCCTACAGAAAAGGAACAAGAACAACAACCAAATAGTGCAATAATCGAAACACAATAAACAGATGATGATAGTTATCAAAAGCAAGGACTACAAGAATACCGCTAGTACAACGACAAACACTAACAAGCGTAAATCCTCGACAAGCAAGTCAACACTCCACTTATGAGATTACACTGAGTTTGTTATTGTTGTATTGAAATAAGCAAAAACTTCAAAATCTTGGACCACTTTTTAGCTTTTGAAGATTACTACTGCCTACTCCATTAGTCCATCATCTATGTGGATGGGCACTCACTTTTCTTGTGTGATGTACAAGCTGCAACAACCATATCTCTTAACACGTACCTGAATCATTACTAGAAAAATTCAGAATTGAGGTCGGCCGAACCCGTAACATCTAGGTCTTAATTAGTAGGGCAGAGTTATCTGGTATCTATGTTGATGGAAGGTAGCGGTACTTTGTAATACGACCGAGGGGTATACCCAGCTGATTCAAACACCACGGTTATTTTCAAAAATGATAGCAAATTCATTTACTGAGATGACTTGCCTTGTGGCTTGCTGGTATTATTGATGTTTTGACAAAAGTATATTATATCTTCAATGCTCTTGAACTGTCAATTAGTCCTAACAAGAAGATGCTAAACAACATAGTGAAGATTGTATCATTCTAGGAAGAAAAAGAATTTCATTCCAAGCTATCAATAATTTACAAAATCACTTAGACTGAGCAATCTACTCTATACAGTTTACACTAACAACAATTGTTACACGAATGCTACGATATTCTAACCACCAAAACTTATCGTCTAGTGATACTGGTGGGAGTCTTTCGCGGACATATACGTGGAATGTCAATCTGAAATAATGGAGGCTGGACTACTAGAGATGCTGTCATGGCTATCATCACATGCAACCAAAGCTCTCTCTAAATTAGAAACAATATCAGTCATGGTAGGTCTATTTTTTCCTTCCAAGTGCACACAATGCATTGCAGTATACGCCACCAATTCTACTCCTTCTGCTTCTCTCAACTCTGGCAGCCCAACTCTGGGATCCAAAATCTTGTTCAATTCTCCGGCCATAATTGCTGGTACCACAAAGTCCACAACACTCATTGGCACATCCCCCTTTTCGCTAGTCTTGAATAGGGCTCTTTTTCCGGTCAAAAGTTCTAACAATACCACCCCAAGTCCATATACGTCACTCTTTGCTGTCAAGACATTTAGGCCGTAGTACTCTGGATCGATATACCCAACTGTGCCTGCTGCCCTCATTGGCTGACTGAAACTGGCATCAGTCTCCGGCCACATTAACGATAATCCAAAATCTGACACTCTCGCGATCCAATTTGCATCGATCAAGATGTTGGATGACTTAATGTCCCGGTGAATTATAGGTGGAACTGCATAATTGTGAAGGTATTCGATGCCACGAGCAGCATCTAATGCAATCTTGATCCTCATTTTCCAAGAATTCACTACACTACTACTCTTCTCTACATTGTTCTTATGATGTAAATGATCATAAAGCGCCCCATTCTTCATGAACTCATAAACCAAGAGTCTTTCATCCATTTCTTCACAATAACCAACTAATCTAACCAAGTGTTTGTGGTGTAGACGGGACAAGAAAGCCAATTCCGACTCAAAGGCCCTCTCTTTCTCTAGGAATTTCTTCATCTTCGGACTTGTTTCACCGCGTTTAATTGCAACCTCACGGCCATCAGCTAATTTTCCTTTGTAAACAACCCCAAAGCTGCCAGCACCAATCTTTTTCTTTAAAGAGAAATTGTTGGTAGCTGCAACAAGCTCCGAAAACAGGAACTCCTCTGCTCTATCACCATGTATAGATGAAGTTCCACTCCTTTGACGCCTCATTAGCCTCGACCCTTGGCGCCTGAGAGTCGATGATCTTGAAACTTGACCACTACTACTATAACATCGTTGAACAACATTATTAGTAGTACTAATAGTAGGTTGAACAGAATTATGAATTTTCTTCTTCCCAAAACAAACACCAGTCCATAAACAATAAACAATGGTACAAATCCCCGCAACAGCCCCAACTGATCCAACAATAACAAAAGCTAGCAATCCCTTTCTCAGCCCTTTAGATGGCAACGATGGCACCATAACAAACACCGGTGGTGATGGTCGTGGTGGTGGTGGTGCTACTCGAACAGAAAAATCACAAGGCCTACAAACATTACCATTGCCAGAACACAACGTTTTCGACTGAGGATATACACCACATTCACATGTATTCTGAACACATGGACCTGGAAGAATCATTGGTAAAGGAAGCTCAGTACCTGAAGGATACATATTGCTAGTCCAACCAGGTCCCCAACACACAACCGAAAAATTACTACTTGTTAATCCACAACTAAAATCTAAACCCGCAACAATAGATTCAAAGGAAAGACCTTTCGTTAAAAAACTCGAAAATGCACCATTTCCACCCCAACAAACAACACTATAATTCATTTTAAGTATACCACAACTATGATTTACACCAAGAGCTAATCCATAATACTCATAAGCAAAAGTAGATGGTACATCTAATTGACCATTCTCATTATCTCCTTTGCAAATTACGAAACCCAAAGAATTCATACCACAAGCATGTTTTCCACCAGCAAAAATATTCACCATTGTAGTATTACCAAAACCAGATTGGATTACTGAAGCAACTTCACTATTGTTTCCCCAGCATAAAACTCTACTAAAACTTTTCAAAATTCCGCAAGAAAATCCCGACCCAGATGAAATCGAGGTGAATTGTGACGACCCATTTGGTTGTTTCGTCTCATCTCTCCAACATCGAACATTTTGGGTACCATTTGTTAAGGCGCAAATTTGAGTATCACCCATTGCAACAGTAGTTAACAAGGTTGAGTAGTTGAAGAAGAGTCGTTTGGGTTGAAATTTTGAGTTCCAATAGAGAAGGGAAAACCCACCGGTTTCTACGCCGGCGAAGCCGTCAACTCCACCGGCGATGGAGGTAAATGAGACTTCAGGGGATAATGGAGTGGATGTTGATTGATTTTCCGACCAGCAGTGGATTGTTTGGATTGGTTGAGAAGCTACTATGCCGCAGATAGTGGTGGTGGTGGTGGTGTTACCGCCGTAGACGACGGCGAGAGTGGTGGCGGAACCACCGAGGGCATGAGAAAATGGTAGTAGTAACACAGAAGTTATAACGGCGGCGAAGATGACGGCGCCGGCGCTGGAGATGGGTGACGTCATCAGAAATTTTCTTTCATTTTTGTAGAAGAAAAATGGTGGATAGTATAGTATATGTGTGAACAGTAACTTAACAGAATATTTTTAATTTAGAGAATTTCAAAATATAAAGAAATTGGTTGGAAAGATGTAAGAGATTCAAAATGCAGCGGATATATTAAGAAACTTTTTTTAAAAAAGAAACAAGAAACTCAAATTTGACTTTTTTTTTTTTTTTTAAATGATCATAGTGTTCGGATCAACTTTCATGCACCTTAATTAATTTTATGGGATACTTGTTACCTTCTACCAAGCAACAAGTATCAGCTCAAACTTGGCTTTAATTTACATTTTAATTTAAATATGTATATTTAAACACCTTTAATTCGCTTATATAGTGTAAGTTGAATGTTGAATGTTGAATGTTGCGTGTTCACGAAGCATAGTGAGAACAAATTAAATTGTTTAGCTGTTGCCTGTTGGTTAAAATTAAGTTAAAATGTCTAGATTTACAATCTCAAGATTAGAATGCCTACTTGTCATCAGAGGTAAAATTGAATCACTTTTTTTATTTTATTTCTAAATAAATGACGTTTTAAGGTTTGAACAGAAAATTGATCTTAGTTTTTCAAAACTATTCCTGTTTAATACATGAAATTTTACACTATTCATGAATCACTTTTTTCTTTAAATTATTAAATTAGGGATAAGTTAGTAAAAATATTCTTTATTTTTTCATAAATAAGTAATCTCTTAGGACTCGTTTGGTCAGAGAACAAGTTATTTCGAGATTAATTATTCTGTAATTAGTTATTTCATAATTATTATTCCATCGTCAATGTGAGATAAAAAAAACATCACAATCGTGAGATAATTAGTCTCTGGATAAATTATTTTTAAATTTTATCCTAATCAAATATAAAATAAATTTATCCTAAAATTAATTACTATCTTTAATCTCTCGTATCAAACAAACTCTTAAAATATATTAAAATTAAAAATATCACTTATTTTAGAACGAAGATAAGTTCTACTTAAAATTTATTACACAAACTAATTTGAGTGAATGTACAGGGACGGCTCCGCCATTATGTTTGAATGGTTCTGTTTTGCAGAGTTCATATACTGTACAAGGACAAGTCATTAATGCAATGTGGCCATATGTCTCTTTTTTGTTTTTAGATAATTTTATATTTTATTTGTCTCAAGTGATTTTCTTTTAGGCGGGAAGTAAGGTTGAGATGGTTCGGCCATGTTATGAGAAAGTGTGAGGAGGTTTTTGTACGGCGATGTGAGAGGCTAGCTATGGATGGTTTTAAGAGAGGTCGAGGTAGACCTAAGAAATATTGGGGAGAGGTGATTAGGCAGGATTTAACGCAGTTGCAGCTTACCGAGGACATGACCTTAGATAGAGAGGTGTGGAGAGCGCGGATTAGGGTAGAAGGATAGTAGGTAGGTTGGCTTCATAGTAGGGAGGGGTGCAATGTCTTATGGCCCGTTTTGGTAGAGTGTCCCTTGTAGTTTTGTTCATCTGCTTCGGATATTTAGCTAGTGCTTCGTGTAGTTAGACTATAGTATTACTTTGATGTTATTATTTTGTGATTATTTACTGCTTTATTTATTTGGATATATATCTTGAATTTTGTGAGCCGAGGGTCTACCGAAAACAGCCTCTTTACTTCATCTTTGGGGTAAAGATATGATCTGCGTATATTTTACCCTCCCAAGACCTCATTTTGTGAGAATTTACTGGGTATGTTGTTATTCTTCTTGTTGTTGTTGAAGTGATTTTCTTTTATAGCTTTTCTAAGAAATTAATATTATTCTCTTTATTTTAATTTATGTGTTTTATTTTTGTTCTTAGTTCATTACAAAAAAAAAATTGGCAATTTTTTAATTCAAGTTTTTACATGAAAATCACAAAATTAAAATATATTTGGATATATTATATTTATCTTTTATTTAAAATCACAAATAAAAGCTTTTTTTTTTTTTTTAAATATCATATCAAATCAAATGGTATCACATAGAATGAGACTAAGATAGTATTAATTGCAATTTGCAAAATGTGGGGTTGCTTTTAGGCTCTCAAAATGTACTCTTCCATTCTTTCTGTTTTTATCAGTGGGCTACACTGTTTTTTCTTCTTTCATTTTCCAAAGAAGCCACAATTGACCAAAGGAATCTCAATAAGATCAGTATTCAGTACTATACACAAAATTCAATGTGAACGTTGACATATTATATCTATATATATAAAGTTTGAATTAAATAGCAATTAATTAAGAGGATATTGTGAATCAAAGTATAAATTATATACCACAAAATAGTGCAATATGGTTGTTATAGGGCCACCGGCCACATTATTACGCAACATGTCACTTTTAGGAAGTACGGTGTCAGCAGAGTTATGTGGTATTTCTGACGTAATACATAAACGTGTCCTTTAATTAGATTTCACCTGATATTTGTGCGCTTTAATTTTGGATGTGCACAAGTAAGAACTTAAACTTATATAAAGCTGAACAGGAAGAAATATGTATCTTACATGACGTCCTACATGTATATATTGTGTCACGTAGTGTCTACTTGTTCAACTTTATAGTACAAGTTTAAGTGTCTACTGGAGCACACCCAAAGTTGGAGGGCATAGATGTCAATTGAGGCTAAGTTAAATGGCAGATTTATGTATTATGCCTAAAAAGTAATAGGTATTTGATGAAATAGTCGATGTGCATCGTTACAAGAAAAAACTTATTTAATCCCTTTAATATCATTAAAAACTTTAACTTTTCGACTTCTTTAATTCCATTTTGTTAGTTTTATCCTATGTTACGCATGAAATCTATACTTCATAAACAAGAGTTGAACAAAGAAAAAAGTTATCTAATATATTTGCTTTTCAAATAAAAGTTAGTACACTTCATACCATATTATATGATCCATATATATATCACATTCATATCGCACATTTCAATATATTCCATAAAAAAAGCAAAAACCATGGGATAAACTATGAATAATGGTCATAACAAAATTTAAAATGAGTTTATTAATAAAGTATATTTTGAGCCATACGTAAAAAGCAAATTAAATCATGAAGGTACACATATGATGATAGTTGTGACCTTGTAATTGAATGCATGCATGCTTAATTAGTTCTGTCTTGAATAACACTTTGCTGAATCCACACTTTTCTGCCATTTTGACCTTCTACACAGGAGAGTGTGGCCTACTAACAATCAATGAAACAAGATGAAAATCATGGAATTGAAGATCAAAATTCAAATTCCAGTAGAGACAAAAAAAAGGCTAAATGATTTCGTTTTAGTTGGCTCGGTGTGTAGAGTTCTCAATACCTATGTTGATGGGATTGTGGGAAATAGTAGATATCCAGTGAAATAATTGAGGTACGCACAAATTGGCCCAACGTTACTGTTATCTAAAAGAAAATAAGACAGTTGTGACCTTGTACGTGCTATGTTTGATTGTGTCCCAGCATAGGGACATGTTATCTCCCACCAACACATGTATCGAATAACTATATCCACCAAAGTTTGAACAGATGGGAAGATTACTTACCTTACAAAATCAAAGGAATAATAATACTGTATCCACAAAATATTAAGAACTGAGAAGGTTTAAACAAATTAACACTTTGTCATTGCTGGAGAGCTACTAATCATCAAATCTATACATAAATGTTGGTGAGGGAAGGCATAAATATTGGAAATCACTGTTTACAACAATTGCACATACATGAATATCTTCTCAACAATGGAAGCTATAAACAAAGTTACAAAAGAATCTAATAGATTAGAAATTTGGGTCTTCATAGATGGCTAGGCTACTCCTGCACAAATAATCTATACAAAAATTTGTTCTTCCGGTGAATAGGTACTAACCTTGTACAACAAATTTAGAGTATAGGTGTGTTGCGTCTAGCTCCTGGAATAGCAAAAATCTTTACTTGCAAAAGATCATCGTACATTTGTGAATTCAGAAGTAGGGATTCCATGTTTTTGAAACCATTCAGGCATTTGAAACCTTTCGCGAAGCACAGGCCTTACATCCTTCTGCTCAGATAGATGCTTGAGAAGTGGAAGGATTACTTCCAAAAGCTAATGTAAAAGATGAAAGCCAAGTTAAACTCATGGGGGATCAAACAACAACATACCCAATGTAATCTCAAAAGTGGGGTCTGGGAAGGGTAGAATGTACGCAGACCTTATCCCTACCTACTAGAGATAGAGAGGTTGTTTCCGATAGACCCTCAGCTCATGGGGGATCAAAGTAGGCTAAAATTTGAGGAATAACCCTCATTTATATTTTCTGCTCGTTCTTATACCTGGTTGTCATGGGGCTGTCCAGGAGAAAATGGAATGCATGGAATTCCATTTAAAGGTTGTAACAAGAAACTGAATGGGTTGTTATCAACGATGACAATCCGGCATAAATCCTCTGATATGCATGACAGATCCTTCACATGTTCTCGGAATTCCCTGTGATGCGCATTAGTGTCAAATTTACCGTAGTCATATTATATTATATTATGTAAAAACAACAGTGACTTTAAACTATTTGAGCAGTTATAGGCAGGGGTGGAGCTAGAATACAAGTTATGGGTTCGAGTGAACCCAGAAGCTTTGGTCCAAATCCTATATTTGTCTTAAGAAATTCATTGAATATGTATAAATTATTAATTAAGAACCCAATAACTTGAAAGGACAAGAATAACGAACTCACAAGCTTCAAATAATGGCTCAGCCTCTGGTTATAGGTGGCATCAACGAAAAGCAGAGTTCACAAGGACAAACATTCAAAGAGAAATCAATTGATAGTAGAGGCGTTTATGATTCAGTAAAAACCGAATTACCAAAACGAACTAAGCAAATCGGAACCGAATAAAATCAAAACAGAGAAAAGGAAAATCGTACCATACCGAATTTAATTAGGTCTGGTTTGGACATACTATTTTAAGAAACCGAAAATACCAAATTTATATTTTCCAAATCTGTACCATCGTCTTTAGTTTAAATTTCACACAGAATAAAACATATAAAGACAAGAAACACATAACACGATGGTCAGAAACCGTCATCATTAATGAAATGCCCGTGTGAAATAAAATTAAAACTATTAGCAACGAATTTGGAAAACGTCATATATTTATCAAACCTCGACATCCACGTGTATTCGATGTGGCTGTCACATCATCTAAACCGTCTGCTTTAAAGTGATGTCAACATGGTGTGCCACGTCATCATATCCATTGACTTATCTACGTCTCATGTTGCTCCTACCTCAACATATCGTCATGTTATTTTCTTTCCACGTGGCTTTTTGAAAGGATTGCCGCACAAAATTCTACTATAGTCTGACTTCGTTTTTCCATGCGTGTTTATTATTGACTATAGGCGACGATATTCAACTTAATACCACCCTTGTATTCACCATGGTGTTCAAATGATAATGACTTATTCACACCGTCGTGTAGTGTAAACTCAAACCGAACAGACTGAAAAGAGTAAAATTGAACTGATATCACTATAACATCCAACGACATTTCCACCTCATCTTATTCCCCACAAATTATTAACTCTTGGATAGCAATTTCAACCTGAGTTTCCCCTCATTCGAGATGTATCCATTTCATTTAATTCCTGTCCTCAGCCTGTGTATTCACATCAAGGCCACCGACACCTTCCTAGTTACCCCTCAAACAGCTATTGTCAATTGTCATCGCCTGAATCCAAACCTTACGCTTGTCACTTTTCTTCGCTAATCTCGTCAGATAGTCAATACAGATTAGAATTTTGCTTCTTGCTTCAAGCTCTAACACACGATTCTAGAGTGAGAAGAATGAATGAGACAATCCCATAATGTCCATGTAGCCTTCTCAATGAAAGTGTGGTGCACAACACATCGATAAGTACAACTTTTACTTATTGAGCATCAAACATTTTCATGAATCCAACTTTCCTTCTAATAGCATCATATTTTTACTCCTTTTATGCCATTTACTTCCAGATTATTTCTTTACTCTTTGACACTTCTAAAAAGAACAGAGTAGCCATACATTTAACATGTCAAATGATGCCAGATAGAAAAGACAAAAAACAGTAAAAGACAGAAAAAGAAGTAACTATACTTACGTGCTTGTAGTTGAAGGACGATAAAGTCTATGGCTAAACAGATTCTCAAGGTCAATTTTGTCAACAACGGGTCTAGCATATCCTGTATGCACATAACAACGCTAAATTCAAGATTTTTGGATGAAGTCACCAATGGAAAAGGAAATAACTAAATCAAGTCGAAAGTAATGAGTTAACCTTCAAGTCCAGCAGTAAATAAGACCAGATTAGCAAACTCGCTAAGTTGTTTTAGAAACTCGTGTAATCCAGGACGTTCAAAAACTGTGACATAGTTGATTTTAGGTTTGCCGTCGTATTCCTAAAACCTCCAAGAAGAGAATTAGCATGGATTTCAAAGAAACTTGCTAGAATATTCTATCAAATAAAAGATAGTAGAAATTAGAAAGTTTACCTTTTCCGAAGATACGCACTCGAGTTCAAACCACTTCAACCCAGCCTCTGTTGCCTGGGTGCAAATGATGGCAGGCAAACTTGATGTTTCATATGCACAAATTAAAGTTTCATCCAAGTCAAGTACCACCTGCATCCAGCATCTTAGAACTTGAGAAAAACATAAACAGAAGGCAGTCATTTTAACAAAACATCTATTAAATATTGATCAACACCACTGACAGTCAGCAGTTAATCCATGTTGCAAGAAGCACCGGTTATCCAGTTCTACAAACATTTAATAGCTGGTTATCTGAAATCCCAGCTAGGTTGTTGGTACAGTTAGTAAAAGTGAATTTAGACCCTCTCTTGTCCCTAGATTTCACCATCTCTTCTTGATACAAGTTAACTTTCGGACTCAGTTAGATGTTAGTACTCTTAAAAGATTCTGCCAGAAACTTATTTGAACTACAACTTTTATTCATCAAGTGAAGCCTGTGAAGGTATATTCTTCGAAACCAACACGTAGTCATGTGCATAGACAATGATGATGAAGGAAAATTGCCAACAAGAAAGCACAAACAAAGTAAACAGATCTTCCCCCCATCTGACATCCCCTTCTGGTACGAGTCCATCTAAAATAAGGCCCAGCATGCCGAAGAAAGGATACAGATAAAGGCATTTCACCAGAATCACCAAGAGGCTAGTGTTGTAACCATGTGCTCAACCTCTTAGGACAGACACACAGCAAATTGAGGCTCTGCTTGTGACACCAGAGCACAGCACACAGACCAACTGGAAAGACGAGAGCAATGGATGCACTTATGGAACGACAGTCAAAAAAATTCTTATGGTGTGGCCAGCCATGTAATTGACAGCCGATCACACAACGTTATTTATTAAACACTTCAAAATTCCAAGACTTGGCATACGCTCAAGATTGTTGATATAGGCCTCCTCTAGTACAAAAGAACACTATCTATTACCAATAAAGGGCTTATTACACATAAATAGCAACCTTAAAACTTGCTACAACAGCACTTTGCTGGCTCAAGCGGTCAAGCCTGTATTAAAGCCTAACAAAAGGCTCATTAGACTTGCATGACTATAAACTAGACAGCTAATTTGACAAGCCATTTGCTCAAGGGACCTTGTCCACTACACCACCTTCCCAACAAATAAGGAAAGAAGAGATCAGAAGAATCCCAAAAGAATACCGTAACACGGAAAAAAATAGAAATCACCTTACGAACTAAAACACATGTTTTAATTATAACATTCCCTATCCTTTGACATATTTTCTGAAAAATTAATGATTCTCCAAGGAACTCATGTCCTCGTTATAGTTGCCCTGCTTTAGAACTTTCTCCTTTTACCAAGTTGGATTTCCGTAAATACCATTCATCTATTCAGAATGGAAGCTAACTTTACATGTTATATGCTTATACTAAATTTGCAAGTTGACCTGTGATCATCCTGGAACAATCTGCACGTGCTTTTCACACTAAACTAGATTACACCAATAGCCACGAGAGACCAGGGTTCAAACTCCAACTGAGACCAAAAAAAACTAGGTGATTTCTTCCTATTTGCCTAAGTCTTAGTACCTGTGTTGGTCACTGTTGTTTAGTTTGTATCCCCCCACATTATGCCTCTTCAAAAGCATATATAGAATTAACAAATCAGATGCTAAAGCAGACATTATTTTCCTTCATGACATAAAAGCTAACATGTTCTAATACATCATTTGTAGGATTAACCAGACAATACAGCACCGATGCATTTTGCAGAGAGAAATCAATCATTACCCATGAATTTATGTTTGCTTATGATTCAACATGCACCTTGGCCAATCTAAACTTTCTTCCTACTATTCCAAGCAACAAGTTCCACTTTACATATCATATTATACAATTCGTTGTTACTTTTACCTGTATTTGAGTTTATTATGGCATGAATCAAAGAATGGGAAAGAAAAAGAATGTATTACTGACCATCTCCCTGCTACAGCAAGTAACAAACAAGACTGTCATGCACAAGCATACATTAGTTAGGTCAGCAATTAATTCAACTGAAGCTTCGAGATGCAGAAGAACAGAAATCAAACATTGACCTACACAATGCTTCCTAAAATTTTTGGTGTCTACTTTGCATTTTGTCTTTCTCCCACATTAGATATCAACAATTTCTAAACTTTCTTCTCAAGTCATCTTGCAATTATCCAACTTCTAATCAGCATTCCCTTAAAACTTATACCGTACTCATAACTATTCAACTAAAAAAGTTGTAGTTTATCAGCATATCCAAAACCGGTAAGCATTAAATTCAGTCTGAATTCCTAAGAAAAATCTGATTCTCAACCCAGAAAAAGAGACAAAAATATGCAAATAATCTAGTTTTACAACAGGTCCCATTTTACCATTTAGCGTGTATTTAACCACTTCCGCTGCTGACTAGCAGTCTGGCACAAACCATGACCATTAAAATACACAGGTAAATTGCCAAGTGCAAACCTACTAGATTCCTAGTAAGTATTCAACTTTTAGCAATGATAATCTGATCAACTCGTGAGCAACCAATACAAGAGTGGTATATGACTCATTCTCATAAATAATCAAAGACTTAATCAAAGATAATATTTTTTGCTTAAATACCAAACACAAGAAAATAAGTAACAAACATACTTATTTTCCTAGAAAACATTTTCCTCCTTACCGAACACACCCCTAATTTCCCGCAAAAGTTATCCAAGCATTAGTTAAGCATAGTTTTACATCTGATAAAACACTATATAATTGCACCCAAGGGTGTGGTCAATGACATAGGTTGAGAACCATGAGCATTCAACTTCAAATCCCAGCAGAGATAAAAACACCAAGTGATTTCTTCCTATCTGTCCTAGCCTTAGTAGACAGAGTTACCTAGTACCTATTGCTAGTGGGAAGCGGCAAATACCTAGTGGAATTACTCTAGGTGCACGAAAGTTGGCCCAAACACCACGGTTATTTTAAAAAACACTATAATTTAATACAATATTATATAAGTAATAACCAAAAGTTGTACTAGTAATGAAGAGTTTTGTTGCATTAATAGTACAGTACAGAGTTATATGCTGGGGAAAAAATTCCTCATATTGCAAAACATTTAGTCATACGATCCAATAAAAGGAACACGCAATACTCAAATTACGAGACTTTACCGTGAGCCTCTGTAAGCGTTCATCTGAGGTAGTGATTTGCAGAGTCGACAGAGCAACCGATGACGGCGGCGCCGCCTCCTCCTCCGGCAGCTCAACGTCAGGCAACGGCTTGAACTGCGGAGAGGAAGAGAAAAGAGAGCTACTATTGCGAAAGCCAAAATAGGAAAAAACTTGAGTTACGCAAGGCGTTCCTTTAAGGATCTGAAGAAAGATCTGGAAGAAGAAAGCTAGCCAGTTAAGTAGCGATTTCCAAATTTGTAGAGTTCTCGTCGTCGGCGCGTAAACTTGTGAAGCTTGAACTACTAGCTCCGGCATGATTTTCCGCCGGGAAATTAAAATCCGGTGAATCTGTGTTAAGTTTCCGGCGAAGGATGGGATGCGTACCGTGTAATATATAGTTCACCGTACTACTGTGGAAGTCAAAAATGGCAGATCAATGGAGAATTCAAAAGTTTTTCTTTTTTTTCGAGTACTGATTATTATTATGAGTAGATGCTAGTGTATTATTATTATTATTGTGAAATAATTATTTAACCAAAAATGAAATGAATTTGGAGTCTTCATTTGAATTTGTGGTTGTTTTGCCATGAATATTTTTTATTTTTATGAGGGTGGTGGGGTTTAAATTTCGAAAATTAGGTTTGATCATAAAATTTAAAGTTAAATTTTGAGATTTGAAAAATATTAAAAAAGTTATTTTCACTCGGATCACTTATAAAAACTTAAAAGTAATTATTTTTTTCGTTTTAATTTATTTGACTTGACACAATATTTAAGAAAATAAAGAAACTTTTGAATCTTGTGATTTTAAATTAAAGATATGTAAAAGTATCAAAGTGTCTTTAATTTTGTGGTCTTAAATATGTTATATAGAAAGTTAGAAACGAAGACTTGCTAAAAAAGAGAAAATGTTTTTTAAACGAACTAAAAAAAAGTAAATCAAATAAATTAAAAACAGAAAGAGTACAATTTGTTTTCATGGTCGAAACACAACAATATTATTACTCCTCCAAGGGAAGATGCGATCAAGACCAATTAGTGAGAGACACATAATCACTTTTTTGAGAAAATACAAGATCTATCTAAATTATACGAGTAAAGAGATTTATCTCCTCAAAAATTATTTTTAAATATCTTTTTTAAAATATATATATAAATATTAAAATTTTACAATTTTCAATTTTCACGGCCAAACGAATCCTTATATATTGTGAGGTTGAGAATGAGAGTATTTGACACGCGATGGGGTAGAGCGTGGGTAGACAATTGCTCTTCAGACACTTTATATATTGTGAGGTTGAGAATGAGAGTATTTGACACGCGATGGGGTAGAGCGTGCGTAGACAATTGCTCTTCAGACACTTTATATGGGCTGTGTAGCTCCTGTGTTATTGGTTTTTTGTTTTTGTCTTCTTCTTTTCTTTTTTTGGTCCGAAAACAAAATTTTATTTTGTCGGAAATGGGGGCCTTTTGTTTTCTCTTTTTAGTTTATTTTTAATTTTGAGAAATGGAAATGGGATTCTAAAACCAAAGTTTTACTAAAGTAGGAACAAAGTTATGTTTTTTCTTTCAAGTGGGTATTAATATACTATACTATTTCGAATAATGGATTAAAAGAAAGAGGTTTAGATTGTTTAAGCCCTCTAACTTTGTTTTAAAAATTAAATATCTTTCTTAATTTTGAATAATAATTATTCTCCTCCCTTTATTCTATACAATATCTATTTTACCCTTAATATTACTAATTTTTAATTTATGTAATATCTTTTTATATTATATATATTTATTTTTCTTAACCTAGGTATTTATCATTTTTAATTAAATTCATTAACATTATTAATAAAATAATCTTTTTACAAACTAATCATAAAATCTAATGCTATTTTTTATGATTGGTATTTTTATATTATATGCATTTGGTCATGAAAATTTAAAAAAAAATCACTTTATTTAAAAAATTTGGAGTTGTAGTTGGAGTTGTGTTTGGCCATACCTTTTTTGAAAGACTTTTTAAAATTAAAAGTGTTAAATATAACTAAAAAGTAAAAAAGTGAGGTAGAAAAAAATGAAAACAAGTATATAGGTGTTTTCACTTTTTCAAATACAACTTTAAGTTGTCATTGAAATTTTTATGGTCAAACAATATTTTTTGAATAAAGTGAAATAATTTTTCAAAAAATAGTGAAAAAATTTATGGCCAAACGGGCATTTATGTATATATGTTATTATGTATATAGATGCATATTTTAATTTTCTCTCTGTTATTCTCTAATGTCTATATAGATAAACGAGTTTTGGTTGTCAATAATGAAATATTTTCTAAATTATAATTTAAAATTTATAAACAACAATCATTTAATTTGTTGTATATATACCTCTATTTTTAATTATTTTTGCATTACATGCATTGAAATATATTTATAAAATTATAATTATCTGTTATTTTTACTTATATAATTAGATATTAGAGTTTTGATTATTATTTATATATTTTTTAGTATTTCTCGCTTTTTTTTCATCTAAAAAATAATATTTATTTATTTTATAAAAAATATGTTATATAGATTTTAAAAAATAAAAATTGTGATTACAAAAAGAAATAAAAATATATAAAGGTTGATAATACAAAAACAAAATAGGATAGTGTTCAAAGTCAATTAGGATAAAGGGGGAGAATGATTATTGTTCAAAGTTGAGGATAGTGTTTGATTTTTAAAATAAAGTTTGGGGGTGTAAATGATTTTCACCCATTAAAAAAATCATAAATACGAAAGTTGTATGTTTTTCTTTTACATCGAAAATTGTGTTGTTATCTTAAAAGGATTTTGTATTTATATATAATCTAAATAAATATTATGAAAGATGGGGTATAACTATGAGTGTGAAGTGACGAGGATGGCGACTTTTTTCATAATAATAGTGGACAGTCTCATGAGATCTATGCTGACCGTTGGAATCAAACGAAGGTTGAAATACCATTCAATTCATTAAGGGGAGTTGCAGCCCCCCAATTTATGTTAAGGTTGGGTAGAACACAATTAACGTGGAATGCCACTTGTAAAACTTGTTTTTCCTACTTCCATTAGGGAAATCATTCATTTTCCTCATTTTTAAGAAATTTGCTTTCTTAGAAAAAATATTTTTTCAAATTTTTAACTAACCAAACATGAGAAAATTAAAAAGAAATCGACCACACCTTTAGAAGAAAGTTATTTATATTAAAGAATAAATTTTTGAAATAGACCAAAAATCTTACCCAAATTCTCCAAAAAAAATTCCAATTTATACTCGACTCCTTTTATTATTTACCTTTTGTAGATCAACTAAATGTTTGAAACTTTATATTTTTTGTTGATTGATAAACCATAATTATGTCTCAAATTTATTGCATGCAACATATCAATAGGTACAATTAATGATGACACTTTGTTGTGGCAGAAAAATTGGACCAAATTTACAAGTAGTTCAACTGTTCACTTTATTTATTCATTTTTGTGTAAATGAAGTGATCTCAATGCAGTGCCGGAGCCACAATGCAATATCATTTGATACGTGAAATAAGATGAGATATTTTATGGTTAAGTATGATATTAATTTTATATTATATTTAATTAATAATATAAATTTATTTCGAGACTAATTTATACCATTAATCAAATATGGTATAAGTTTAATACCAAACTTAGTCTAGGAATATCCCATCTTATCTCACCCAACATAAGGTTATTTAATACCACCTCCCATATGGTATAAAATAGTCCTGAAATTATATCTCAAAACTATAATCTCGAGATAATTTAGTCTACGTACCAAACGATCCCTAAATTATATAGCGTAAAGATAGTAAAATCGTTATATTCATATATAAAATTTTGAATCTTTTTAACATAAGAGAAATACAAGCTCAAATTCCAAGTGTAACATTTCTAGATCTTTTCGATTTCTTAACAGAATTTCTGATTTTGCGATCTTATGAATCTATAATTAGTTGAATTCGTACTTATCATATTTTTATAGAAACGAAACACTAAATTAAAAAGAGAGAACAATGCATGATAAATTGAAGGGAAATTGCCTTAGGATGCTTAGTAAAGTTCGGTGAAGCAGTACAACTATAATATTACATCCATCTCCATATAAAAGTGTTGAAAAAAAAACTATATGAGAAGTAGAGGTTGACTATATATAAACTTAATTTCTCTCTAGACTTTAGAGAGTTACTTGGTAAAGAAAAGAAAATGGGCAAGAAAGTAATGAATAAATGAAGTATTAACACTGTATGAGTCAAAACTCGAAGTTGACAGCTAGAGGGTGTTAGATGATGATACGTGGAGATTGAAGACAGATCAGACATGATGTTGCATTGAGTTTGTCCGGTGTTATTATACACGTTCCTAGAAGGCCAAGACATGCTATCCTTGTTCATTTGGTTCTGGAATTACAAGGTCGGAAACATTTCGGTGAGAGGTGACAAATCAAGATAAGCTCAAGATCGTAATCGTTCCAATAATTCGGGTTCTCTCCATCGGTTACGTGTTTTAGCACGTGACAAAAATAATGTGTCAGATATAAGTCATTATGGGAGGCGAAATTAATTCACGTAAGGCGTTATCTAGAGTTTAATTTTAAATATATTCATATAATTTCTATTTGTATCCCATCGCAATTTTCACTACTCCCACCATCCCATATTAGTTGTTTATAATTTCTTAACATGTCAAATATTTTTTATGATTTCTTAACATGTCAATTATTTTTTTTATTTACTATTCTCTCTCATTATTTTAATCACTCTTAACAAGTAATTTAACATTAATAATTTTATTATTTGGTTATTTTAATTTATGTGTCCTTGACCACAATATCAAATTCAATTGTTACTCTAATAACCAATTAAACTAAATTGATGATGTAAATTTTTTTTTAAAAATCTAGTTTTCTATTACATCAATCTTTAATCAAATATTTAGCCTTGTGGGAATTGGGATATACGTTTAGCCAATTCTACGTGTGTTTTTGATAAATATTAAAAGAATAAACACATGTGAAAAATAGAATTATATATAAAAAGGAATAATGAGTGGTATGTTCCAAGGAAATAAAACTATAAAATGAGCATTGAAAACGTGGAGAATCTTTATTTGTTGTGTGATTAAAAGAAAAATTAATCACAATATACAACTCATTCTCTTGTTAGTGGATGCTGACCACGGACTTTCTTCGGATATTTTTATGTTGAGTATATGTATTGACGTTCGATTAAGTATAAATTTATGTATTGTATGACTTATTTCTTGAGACGATGCTTTCTACATGATTTTTCTCATTATCAATAGTTTGAATTTGGAACTTTTGATTAAAATAGAGGGATTTTCGAACCATTCCACTGCGATTCGTATTATTAAAAAATAAAACTTATTCTTGGATTAATTAGGACCTAAGGAAATATTCCTTTAAAGAGGGGATTTTTAAAAAAAATGAATTATAGTTTATATATACAGGTAAAACAATGTTTTGTCTTCTTTATTTTAGATCTAAAAATGAAGTTAGGTTGATGCTGACCTTGCATTTATTATCTGCATTGTGTTATTAAAATATGATTCGTATAGGTCTTTGAGGAAAAGTTAAATATACCTTTAATAATTACCCCCCTCCAAAAAAAAAACCAAAAAAAACTTAGGTTTGTCTCTTAGCCTACTACGATTTGAAATAATACACTATAATACAAGTCTCCCCTAGAAAATTCTCTCTCTTTTTTTTTTCTTTTGGTATGGTGAAAAAACAAACTAAACAAAGAACGTAAACTCATTTATAAGCTATATGACTTAAGTCTGTCAAGAGAAAAAAAATTATTTTCTTTCAAAGCATTAGAGTATCAAAGCTTTTATATGGTTTAACCCTTAATTTGCTAGAAAATCGACATACTGATTTATCTTCATCTGCAAAATATTTTCTTCCGTACCAAACATGAAAATGCACACTATATTTTTAAGTATCAAGTGTAAGTGCATTGACTTTTGAAATGTTATCAAACTCTATCTTGCTATGTTTAGCAACTAGCATGAAAACTTATAAATAAATCAACCTAATATGATTAAATACGTTAAAAATATGTTAAAATGAACGCAAGAGTTCAGAAAAAACCAATACTGGTTTTAATGTTAGTGGAATAACATTTTGTAATTTTTATGTTAGAAAACCTAGTTATCTGATTTTACTGTATTTTAGATTGAGGACATGACCTTACATAAGAGATTGTGGAGGACATGAATTAGATAAAAGGTTAGTAGATAGTGGTGTCTTGTTTTGTTATCCGTCCATACTAATAGTTGTAGTATTACTCGTGTAGTTTTTAATTCTTCGATTTATGTTATTATCAGTTGTCTTATCCTTTGACTATCATATTATGTTATAGTTATTGTCAGTGGCAGAGCCACCCTTTGGCCAGGGGTTTCATCTCAACCCCCTTCGGCAGAAAATTATACTATTTATACACGGTTAAAATTATTTTTTATGTATATATATAGTAGATGTTGAACCCTCTTCGACTAGTTCGTGTGTTTGTATTTTCAGATTTTGAACCCCCTCAATGAAAATCCTGGCTCCGCCTCTGGTTATTGTCATGTTACTATCTGTTATTTCTTGTACTTCGTTTTCTAGATTGTTTTGGATTTTTTCTTGTGAGCTGAGGGTATATCGAAAACAACTTCTCTGACTGACCCAGAAGTAAAATCTGTGTATACTTCACCCTCCCTAGACTCCACTTTGTACGTAAATTTGTCAAATCTTTGGGAAAATAAAACCACACTAATACGCCAAAAGAATTGTTTTTTTATTCTTTTAATTAATTTCCTTAGTCTCCAGTCTCACGCGGAAAGTCCCAGACTTTCAACTGGGTTAGTATACCCGGTAACCCATTAGCTGGTGCCGCACAACCTCACGCCCACAAAGCCCACATGAGCCCATTTATTTATGAGAAAAGTACATAGTTGTCCCATAGGAGCAAATTACTTACAGTTAAATACCCTTTTACAAAAAATATTTCCCAACTAATTATAGAAAATGTCTTTTTTATGATATCTTGTCGGTATACGATACTGATATATGATACTCTATCGGTATCATATAGGACTAAAATTATTTTTAAGGAATAAACAAGAAATAATTAAGAGAAAAATATTAATTATTTCATTCATTTTTAAAGTTTTATCTACTCATTTTCTTTTTTTTTTTCCTCGTATATTTCTTTATTCACTATTTTTTCCCTCTTTTTTCATTTATTTTTTTCTCAAATTATAGTATTTTTTATTTTTTCACCATGGTCTAATTTCATACTCAATTTTGATTTTTTTAAAATTTTTTATATTTTTTTTCATTTTATTTTTTCTAATTTTATTTAATTCTTTTTTCTTTTATTTTTTTCTCCATAATCTAATTTCATTCACTTTTTTTTGATCTTTTTTTATTAAGGCATGCTTCAATTCTTGACACTCTTCAGTCCTCCATGATACCATCACAATATATCTATATACTGACATGGTATCATGGATGACTGCTTCTGTCCTTCAATAAGACACTCATAAGTTCTCCGTGATACCATCACAGTATATTTATATACTATCATGGTATCATGAAGCGATTGCTTCAGTCTTTCAATGAGACAACCATCAGTCTTTCAAGATACCATCACAGTATATCTATATACTGGCATAGTATCATAGAGTAATGCTTCAGTTCTTCAATGAGACACTCCATAGTATATCATCACACTATATCTATATATTGTTATGGTATCATTTTGATTTGCTTCATTTTTTAATGATACTATCACAATATATCTATATACTAACATGGTATCGTGGAGGAGTGCTTCAGTCCTTCAATAAGACAATTCTCATCCTTCATGATACCATCACATTATATTATATACTATCATGGTATCATTGAGGTTTGCTTCAGGCTTCAATGATACCATCATAGTATATTTATATACTGTCGTGGTAGCATTGATATCTGTTTTAGTCTTTCAGTGAGACCTTCATGATACCATCATAATATATTTATATACTGACATGGTATCATTGAGGTATGCTTTAGTTCTTTAATAAATCACAAGTTTTTTTTTTTTTTACTTTCTTAAACTTCGTGCCAAGTCAAAACATGACAAACAAATTGAAACAAAAGGAGTATACATTTCATTTTCATTTGCAAAAGCCAAAAAACTATAAATTTCATTAATTTATATTTTAATATTAGTATACTTTAATATAATTTTATTTTTATTAATTTTAAAATAGTTAAATATTTTTGTTTGTGTATTTTGATTTTTTTTTAAACAAGACAAAGAATAGAAAAAAAGAAAAAGAAAAATAAACACAAAAAGAAAAGAGACTACAAAACTATGGAAAAGAAGAGAAAAAAATGGAAATTGGAAAACAATTAAGCGGCGCAGTAATTTATGAAATGAATTGGAAAGTCAGCGTCACAATTTTGAGCTATTGAAAAAGAATTGAGCAGCGCCATAATTTTGGGGTATTATGGGTAAATATTTTGGGCCGAATAAATATTATAGGAGTTAGTATAGGGCGGGGCATGTGAGTGTAAATTGTTTGGACCGATGGGCATTTTGTGTGCTTTTTCTTTTATTTATCACTAAGGGGTCATTTGGTTCGAACGTAGTGATAAGATTTACGTATATATTATTTTTTCAGATTTCACTTATGAAGTTATGCTGAATATGTTATTGTTATTGTACTTGTTGAGTCGTTTGATTTCAAGGTATAAAAAATTAATCTCAACACAAAATCTTACACAAAATAACATAGTATTTGATTTGGGTATAAAAATAATTAATCTAGTATAAAGTATCTAAGACAATTCAGTATTAGCCTGGAGCTCAATATTATTGCATTAAATTATTTTTTGCACCATAAAATATGGAATAAGAAGATGTGTATTAGTAATGTACATATTAAATTATTTAAAGGGAAAAAAAACTTTTAGAGTAATTAATTCATGTATAGATTTTCTTTTTTAATAATCACCACATAACAATACCTTCATTATTAATCACATTGAATTGCCTCACAAATAATGAATTTGTTTGGCTTGATAAGCAACCTTTTATCTGACCTCTGTACCAATAATAGAGTCGCTTACGACCAGTGAAAAATCTCTTAGTTATTAATCACGACATAAATAAATTCTTATATTACTAATCTTCTCATAACTTGATTACTTCTAAATCAAATGACCCATAACATACAATAGTATTACATTTCATATGTTTCATTTCGTGTTAGTGATAACAACAAAAATAATAACATACACACTATAATCCTATAAACCTCAAGTAAAAATTGGGAAGAGTGAGATAGTTGTAGGCAAATAAGATTTGGGAAAAATGAGACGTAGGCAAATCTTATTTTTATCTTTACATGGTAGAGAAATTATTTTCGATAAATTTTTTATTTTAAAAAATTATTTATCAGAACATATATAGTTGAAAAGAAAATGCAAGTATCATTGACTATAATTAACTCCACTTATTCTTTTTTTGGGCTGGATGAGCAATCTTTTATATGGCTTCTATACCAATAGTAGAGGGACTTGCAATCACTGAATTACCCCTTAATTAATGATTAATCACTACACAGACAATTCTGATATTACTAAATTTTGCATAACTTAATTACTTCTAAATCGATGACCCTTATTATATACTAAGGGTCATGTGTCTCATCTCATGTTTGTGATAAAAAACAAAAATAACAACATGTTTAGTATAATTCCACAGGTGAGATTTGAAGAGGATGAGATGTAGTCGATCTTACTTTTATCTTTGTGTGGGAAAGAAATTGTTTTCGATAAAACTTTGGCTCAAAAATATTGTTTATCAGAATATAATTTGAAAGAAAATACCAGCACCGATGACTACAATTAACTCCACTATATTCGAAACCATGCTGTTGCAAAACTTTCTTCATTCAAGAAAATTGTAATTATAAGTAAATATAATATCATTGAGAGATTATTTCGAGAATATTAAAATTATTCCTTATATCTTTAAAGTTCTTTTGGTCTAAAAGATAATAATAGTATTACACATAATGTTTGGTCATTATTATAAAATAAGTGCATGTGTTGACACTTTTGATAGTGAAAGGTCAATTACAAAAGCCGGTGTCTGAATTGGCAACTGAAGATTTATATAAATAAGAGTTAATATAAGTAATTTTGCAGTTGTATGAGTCAAGGATGTTCAAAACAATTGACCATGAAATTGTCAAAATATTATGACAAATCGAGGTATGATGATATAACACAAAATAACTGTACTATTAATAGTATATTATAAATTATAAACTCATGATATGCTAAAAGAACATGCACTCAAGTGTAGGATCTATTGATCAATGAAATTTATCGAGAATCATGAACAATTAATGAAAAAACAGGACTATATAATTACATAGAGTGAGCAGTCTCACATTCTTGAGGAAAAACAAGTTGTGAAAGTATGGGAAAACACACGAGCTCGATCTAACCTAAACCTTACTCACTCAACCAGGATAGAAACTTTACTCACCAAATTAAAAGAAAAAAAAATTTCAGGGAGAAAGATTTGGCCTTCATTGATATATTAACGCTTAAGAGTTAAAGTTCGCAGAGACAACAAGCACCAGGGGTAATTTGGTAGAGTGTATTGGAAAAAATAATGCATGCATTAGCTTTGTGTATCACTAGTATTTTGTTTGATACACTTTTTCAACCTAAGTTATACATTCTATTAGGTATTAAGATGTGTATAACTAATACATGAAAATTCATAGTATTAGTAATGTAATGATTTCTAATGCATGCATTAGCATAGTTAAAGACGCAATTGCCCTTCAAAACTCTTTTCAAATCCTTTCCACCATATTTGCAGAGTGTATTTTTATAAACAATTCTTTTATAAAAAATATGCAATGCATATTATTTCTAATACATCAAACACTACATAAGAAAAATCTCAGCCTAACTAAATCAATGTTACTAATATAAATATTACTAATATACAAACACTGCATAAGATAAATCTCAGCCTAACTAAATCAATATTACTAATATAAATATTACTAATATACTATATACTGCACTATTTTTATACACCTTATAAAAGATCTCAAATTTTTATTTGTTCAAAGTCTTGATAGTGGAGTGACACAATATTCAAATTATTTTTAAAAAAGTTGTAATAAGTAATTTTGTAACTTTCACATCGGAGAAGCAATCACCAAAGTATAGACAAAAGTGGAAAGCAGATGGTATGTAAGTGTTTGATAATAACCAGCTGGGCCAATCTAGGCGCGTTTGCCAGAATTCAGAAACCCAACTGCAGCCAATACCCACACGTGACACAGCACAAACCCACCCGTTGAGCTCCTCTAGATTCATTCTATAATGGCCTTTCCTCCGTTCTAATTTACGTGTCATCCTCACTAAAAATAAATATAATAATAAAAATAATATATTTAATATGTTTCCACAAAGTAAGACTTGGAGAGGGTAAGATGTACGTAGTTCATATCACTATTTTAGAAGTGAGGTAGAGAGGTTGTCATCCTCACTAAAAATAAATAACTCATAATACTTATTATATTAAAAAATAAAATATAGTTATTTTCTTCAAATCACTTTACTTATTATCTTTATTAAAAATAAATAATTATTATTTTAAAAGATTAAAATATAATTTTATATTAAATATACTTATTCCACTTTTATCTTATACATAAATATGAAAAAATATTAATATAATACAAAAGAAAGAAGTATTAAATATTAATGAATACTTAATAAATAAAAATAATTTAATTAAATTAACTTAGTTGATGTTTTTCTAAGCGGTGTGTAATAATTATTTATTTTCATCTTTATCCTTAAAACATAAATATATAGAAACTTTAATACAGTACAAAATGAGATAAGTGTTAAATAAAGAAAAGTAATAAATAAGAATAAATAGGGTTAAATTGTCCTTTAATTAATCTTTTTTGAAGTGTGTTAAATGAAATATGACAAGTAAAATAAAACGGGGAGAATACTATATTGGACCTCTGACGTGGCCATGGGCTGGCTTTTAAGACGCGCTCAAAATTTCAATCATTTTTAATTTGCATTTGCATTTCCATTTGAATCTCAATTGAATTTGCATTTGAATTTTTCATTTGCATTTAGGTGGGAACCAGTAAGACACACAAGTGGTATGTAATTTAGTGAGAAAATGTCAAAACTGGTCCCTCATTTATTTTAGTAAGTTTAAAGTAGTTCTTTAAGTATCATTTGAGTAATTTTAGTTTCTTAAATTTATTAAGAGTTAAGTAATACTTTAGTTTTCGTCAAATATTTAACAAATTCTGTCAGTTAAGATTTGATGGAAATATGGAAATAAAGTTTAGTCAAAACTAAAGTTCTATCAAATTCTAGGAATTAAGATAGAAAAAGATTGTACTGGATATGAAAAAAAGATCAAAATAGCAAGAATTGCACCTAAAAAACTACACCAAACTCTAGAAAGAGATAAAAGAGTAGCAGAAATTGCAAAAAAATGTACATTCATAGTGAATTCAACATGCCAGGGGAGTAAGAAGAGTGTTATTAGACAAATTTACTCTTGAACTGATTGGGGATTTGCCCAAGATGCCATGGAGTAGACTGATGTTTAAGAATGCAACACGACCAAATGCAGTCTTTACTTTGTGGTTACATGTGCATGGGAGATTGACAACAATTAATAGACTTTTGAAATGGGGTTTGTAAGTAGATGCAATGTGTGTCTACTGTAACCAGCACCTTGAAATTAGAGACTATTTATTTGCTGAATAAGCACTGTCTAGAGACATTTAGGAGAGACTTATGCAATAGTTGAACATCGACAAGCACACTGATCAAACATGGGAGGGATTTCACCAGCGGATTCTGCATAAAACAAAAGGGAAGACATAGCTTGCTATTCTAATGAAACTGGTATACTCAAAATTCATCCATGCTATGTGGATGGAAAAGAATGCAAGAGTCTTTGAGATGACTGAGACCATAGCAAATGTAATAGCACGCAATATAACCTGCATTTGTAGCATTCGAGCCCCACCTCCAACCAGACCACAATTAGCTAGTTGCTTCTTTTGAAGTAGGAGTATTTATAGTAGTTTTGATCCATCTATTGAGATAGCTAGTTGAGTTGAACTAGCCAGCTCTGTAAATATTTACTTGGTGATTAATGAAAATATAATTACCAAAAAAAGAAGAAGTGAATTCTAACTAAATCCTCCCCCTCCCTCCCCCACCATAGTTTCCATCAAATTGACATAATTTGTTTTACCTTTTCGATCATGCTTTGATTTCACTTTTTTTGAATGGAGAATCTATCAAAAACAACATCTTTACCTCATAAAGATAGCGATAAGGTTTAAGTACATCGTATCCTCCCAAATTTCACTTGTGAAATTACACTAGATATATTGTTATTGTTATTGTATTTGACAAAGATCAAAAGTGTTAACTTTTGACCATCAAAACTATTCAAAACACTCTTTGGGTCCTATTTTGAACTTATTCCCAAATACTAGAGGACCATATCTGTAATTTCTCTAATATAGTGGACCAAATTTTGAAGATTTGACTTTGACCATAAACAGGAAAGAGAAGAAAAAAAATTGAACGCACCCAGAAGAAAAGTCTCACTTTCCACCTCCCTTCCTTCCTCCGACTCATATATACCTCTGAACCCCTCACTCATTTCTTCACAAAAAATTACTCAAACAATAATTACAACTCACAAATTCTTACACAACTAATTCAACACCCTCCTTTTTTTTCCTCCTTGATTTTCAAGAAACAAACCTTATCCATCTCTAAGGTAACTACTATTTGTTCTCGCAATTTTTTTTAGTTTTTTTTTCATTTCTAGTATGTTTTTTTTGTCCTTTTATGGTAAATAATGCTTATGGGTATGGAGTCTTTTGTAAAAAAATTGAAAGTTTGAAACTTTTTGGTGATGGGTTTGAGTTCTTGATTTTGTTGGAATTTTAATGAGCTCACATGAGATGGGTTTCTAGTTTTTTTTTTTTTTTACTTTTCTAGTATGGGTTTTTTGTCCTTTTATGGTAAAAAAGATGGAAAATTTGAAACTTTTTTGTGATGGGTTTCAGTTTTTGTTGACTAGTTGTATGTGTTATCTTGAAACTTATGAGATCTAGTGTTTTGGTGGGTTTCTCTCTGATGGTTTCATTGGATTAAGAAAAAAAAGTTACACTTTTGATTCAGTATTTGTGTAAATCTAGGAAGAATTTTGATTTACTTGAGAAGTTACAGTTCTGATTCAGTGTTTATTTAGATTTATACAGTTTGTTACTTTTGGAAATTGTGATTTTATATGTGTTGGATGGAGTAGCAAATCTAAATCTGAAGCTTCTTGATTACTTGCAGGAATTGATGTGTACTGGTACAAAGAGTAAAGTTTGTCTTTTTGATCTAAACATGGATAAGAAAGATGGGCCTAGTAGAAATTGCTCAAAGTTGCTTGAATTGTCAGCTTCAGACGATCTTGCTGGCTTCATATGTGACGTTGAGAAAGGTTGTGCTGTTGATGAGTTCAGCTTTTGGTATGGAAGAGGATTTGGCTCGAAAAAGATGGGGTTTGAAGAGAGGACTCCTCTGATGATTGCTTCCATGTATGGAAGCATTGAAATTTTGAAGTATATTATTGGAACTGGCAAGGTTGATGTCAACAGGGCTTGTGGCTCTGATGGTGCAACTGCTCTTCACTGTGCTGCAGCTGGTGGCTCGGAATCATCGATCGAGGTTTTCAAGATCTTGATTGATGCTTCTGCAGATGTTAATGTTTGTGATTCCACTGGAAACAGACCTTGTGATGTGATTCCTGCTTATCCCAAGTCCTTGAGGAATTCAAAAAGGAAATCACTCGAGTTGTTGTTGAACGGCGGCTTGGCTGAGCTTGCTGATCATGAGGAGGAACAAGGAAAACAAGCAATTCAGACGATGAAAGAAGGAAGCGAGAAGAAAGAGTACCCGATTGATACTTCCTTGCCGGACATAAATGAGGGGATTTATGGGAGTGATGATTTCAGGATGTATTGTTTCAAGGTTAAGCCATGTTCTAGGGCTTACTCTCATGACTGGACTGAATGCCCTTTTGTTCATCCAGGGGAGAACGCAAGGAGACGCGATCCAAGGAAGTACAACTATACATGTGTCCCATGTCCCGAGTTCAAGAAAGGTGTTTGTGCAAAGAATGATTCTTGTGAGTATGCTCATGGTGTATTTGAATCATGGCTTCATCCTGCCCAATATAGAACCCGTCTCTGCAAGGATGAGACCGGGTGCTCAAGGAAAGTTTGCTTCTTTGCTCACAAGCCTGAAGAGCTGCGTCCATTGTACGCGTCCACTGGTTCAGCTATCCCTTCCCCGAAGGCTACTCCAGTCAGTTCGATGGACATGTCAACATTGAGCCCTCTGGCTCTTGGTTCTTCGTCCATGTTGCTGCCTGCTACTTCAACACCCCCGATGTCTCCTGCTGTGACATGTTCGTCTCCAATGGGTGGAAACATGTGGCAGAGCAAGGTGAACATCACCCCACCTGCACTACAGCTTCCTGGTAGTAGGCTAAAGACATCTCTGAACGCCCGGGACTTGGACTTGGACATGGGCATGCTTGGCTTGGAAAGCATCCGCACACAACAGCAACTAAGACAGCAATTGATAGATGAGATGGCTGGTCTCTCTTCACCGTCCTATTGGAATAAGGACAATCGAATGGGAGATCTGAAGCCTACTAATCTTGATGATGTTTTTGGATCCATGGATTCACAATTGCTGTCCCAATTGCAGGGCCTGTCTCCAAGAGTTACATCCGCAACCAGCTCTCAGTTGTATTCTCCATCGGTTCCTCATTTGCAAGGTCTCTCACCTAAGGTTTCAAGTAACGGCGGCTCCCAGATGCAATCTCCAACCGGGATTCAGATGCGACAAAACATGAACCAATTTCAATCAAGCTATTCCAACATTCCTCAATCATCGTCTCCACTGAGAAAGCCCTCAACATATGGATTCGACTCTTCAGCAGCAGTGGCTCAAGCTGTCATGAACTCCAGGTCTGCTGCTTTTGCAAAGCGCAGCCAGAGTTTTATTGACCGTAGTGGAATGAGCCATCGCGCTGTTCCCAACTCTCCACCTTTGATGTCATCTAATATGTCATCAGATTGGGGCTCCCCTGATGGAAAATTAGAGTGGGGCTTCAACAGTGATGACACTAACAAGCTCAAGAGATCTCAATCTTTTGGTTTTCGCGGTGGAAATGGTGCTCCAACAAGATCAACAATCACACCATCTCAAGTCAATGAGCCAGACGTGTCGTGGGTTCATTCCTTGGTGAAAGACGTGTCCTCCACCGGTACTGGGCTATACAGTTCAGAGCAGAAGCGCGTTGGTGGTGTTCGTGACTCCATTCCACCTTGGCTGGAACAAATGTACATAGACCAGGAGCGTATCGTGGCTTAATCAACATCTCTGCCACAACAAATTGCTCCATAATTATTCTTTTCGAAATTCTTATCGATATATTGGATATATAAGTTAACCATTAGTTTCAAGGGAAGAAACATCAACATATCCCTAGTTTTATGGGGGAAAGAAATGGATAGGGAGGATAACTGAATCACATTGTTTCAACAATTAAGTGATTGAAAAAAGAGTCATTTGTTATATTCTTATATTTTTTATAATAAAATCCCTTTTTTGGGATTTTGTTCTTTATATTCTTCAAGGAATTGAAGTTGTATTTCAATATATTGAGCATTTCAACAGTATTCCTAATTTCCTCTTTGTGCAGAATTGTGTGTGTGATTTCAAGTTTGGTTGATCATTAATACTAGTAGTACTTTTGCTATTTATCTTAGGCCCCGTTTGGTCATAAGAATTTTTCACTAGTTTTTGAATTTTTTTAAATAAAGTGATTTTTTTTTTTGATTTTCATGATCAAACGCTCACTTGGCTGGATTATGGTTTTCAACTAGTTGCATCATAGTCAAGAATGGCTATAATGGTTTGTGAAATGAATTATTGGTTTATGATAGTTACTAGTAGTTGGGAAGGTAGTGATGATATTTTGAATGTCTTTGTGTTGTAAAAGTCAAGAAAAGCAGCTCTTCCATGTTTTCAGAAAATATATTGGCATTTAGCTTAGCTCTATATTATTTTTCTTTTAAGACAGACTAAAGAATCTTCAGGGTCATTTGTTTGTAACATACTTGATAAATTATGTGCTACTTCTGTTCTACATAAGAAAAAGTTGAATGGCTATTCTTTACTACCAAAGGTTGTCATACAGTACTCCCACGTTCTTAATTAGCTATTTCGAATTTTAATCCTAAGCTAAAGTAGCTTTTGATAAGGAGTGTGTTACCTTTAAGGTGGAATTTCTTGATATGAATCTGGATCAGTTGGGTTCCAAAACAAGAGATTTTTGCTTTTGAAATGGAACTTCTCGATGTAAATTCGAATTAGTCGAGCTTTGAAACGTGAATACTTTAACTTAAAAGTGGAATTTTCAAGTACAAATTCAAATTAATCAATCACCAAAACAGATAGCTAGATTTTTCGATATGAATTCAAATTAGTCTTTCCAAAGCAGGTATTGGATACTGGAGGAGAAATAAATAAGTTAAAAAAGCTGTCTTTCTTTCTCTTTTTAACCCTGGGAATTAATTACGATAAACTTTTTTACATATGTGATTCAAAGTGGTATGACCTATTCAACTCAGCAATTTTTTTTTTCTTTTATTAACTAGCATGTCACTTGTTAGGGTATAGAAAATGCCACGTTAACAATGGCAGATCCAGCAATGTAATTAGTTTATATTTTTGTATCGTAATTCTTTACAAGTTAATTTTCAACATAATTTTAATTTTTAAAGAACTTATACTCCACTACATATATGTTCGATTGCTAAAGAGTAATAATTAAAAATCAGCCTATTTGAAGGACAAATTATTAGTGTTTGATATTCTCTTCATCCCAATTTATGTGATGTGATAACACAAAATTTTAAAAATAGGATAAGACTTGAATGTTTCCAAAACTGCTCTTAAAATAAATAATTTTTTAAATAAAAGAGTATATTTTTGTGAACTTTTTGCCAAATAATTGAAACTCAAAATAAATAAAATGTTGATATTGTCATCAAATATTTACTAAATAAGAAAACATGTCATTTTGTGAGACGGACGAAATAAAATAATGTCATATAAATTGAAACAAAGAATATACTCTTTCCAGATCATTTTACTTGTCATATTTTTAGTTTACACGCTTCTTAAAAAATTATTAACTAAATTGTAATTTGAACTAAACTATCCTTATTTATTAGTACTCCTCAATATTTAATACTTTTCTCTTTTGCACTATATTAATATCTCTCTATATTTATAATTAAGGGTAAAAATGAAGACAAACAACTGATTATATTTTAATTTTTTAAAAAATAATAATTATTTTAAATTATTTATTTTTAATAAGATCGATAAATAAAATGATCCGGGAGTATCTAGTTTGGGTCTAGGCTACTTATAGACATGTTTTATTCTTTCACTATTCATGTACAACATCCAAAGGAAAAGAAAGAAAATAAAATACACAAAAGAAGATAAAGAGAAAGCAACTTAGATGGGGAATTAAAAGAATTTTGAAAAGAAGGTGAAAAGTATAAGAGCCATTAATATTGCTGGTTGGCAAAATTCCATTATCTTTTTTGCCTTTTTATTTGTGGGGTTCCATTTGTATTGCCAATAGACACTTGTTCACCTTCTTGCCGCCCTTACTTTTGTCGTATTCTTCTCCTTTCATATTAGATTCTCTTTCTTTTGTTTTGATTACGAGGATAGTATTTACATAAATGTCTTAATTGAGTTTTAACTGATATTTATGTTTTTCAATTTTGGTATGTACAAATAGGTATAGATTTTTGATTTGTGAATCGAATGCTTCACTTGGCGATTTCAGACACAAGATATTCAATTTGTGATAACGATGACGGATAAACCTGATAATAATCTTACTTGTCCCCAACGACTTGAACTTGGAATCACACCTACACACATGCATCCAATGTGGTAATTTGTGTGAGACGCCACATAGAATGCTACGTAGAACATGTGTGTTTATTCTACTTTATACAAGTTTAAATGTCTATTCATGCACACACAAAGTTGAATGACATAAATGCCAATTGAAGTCAAATAAGGCACGTTTTACGTATTATGCCTATTATTATTAACACACTCGTAAGAATGATTGAATTGGTTGATCAAGTAATTTTTTAAATGAAGTTCTCAGATTTGGAATTTCCTTCCTATTTTCTTAGTCGAACTCGTTTTGCAAGATTTATCTAATGCGATTTAGTTATCTTGTATAATTTGCATATTATTATATTGGAGCAGAGTTTACCTTTATGATTTATGAACTATTAATAACGAATTATAGTGAAATGGTGTTTATCTTATGTGCACCCAAAGAATAATGATAATAACTCCTCTTATAAAAAAAATTAACTCAAAATGTTCAAATATAAGTTACGTTCATACTATTTAAAATTGAACAAACTTTATCATCCATTAAAATCTTGGTTTGATATTACTTTTGTCATTAGGAGAAAAGCTTGACATTGAATCAATCTAAGAATAATTTTAAATTATATTCGTGTATCACATTTTTTTACGAATACATATTTTGAAAATAACTTTTACAAATTTCTTATTTTTTATTTACAAAGTCACTATAAGCCTCCCAATAAGGGCCTAGGAATATGTATCTTGTGCATTTGAGAATTTTTCTTTTTTGGGTTATTATTTCCAAAACGCTCATGAAATTAAATATTTGTGTTTATGCAATATTTGGTTAGAAAGTGCTTTATACTACTCCCTCTGTTTCAATTTGTTTGACCTACTTTTCTTTTTAGTCCGTTTTAAAAAAAATGTCTCTTTCTTTTTTAGAAACTCTTTAATTTTAACTTTTCACATGGCATATTCAAGACCACAAGATTAAATGATATTTTAATACATTTAACACATTTTTAATTTAAAACCACAAATTTCAAAAGTCTTCTTTACTTTTTTAAACTCCGTGCAAAGTCAAAATAGGCCAAACAAATTAAAATGGAAGGAATATTATTTATGGTAAAATTACCTTCATTGGATTAAATATAAGTATTTGATCGATGTGAATAAATATTAATTTAATTCCTACAAAACCTGCTATATTTCTAAGTAACTTCAACCAGAAAAAGCATACAAAATAGCAAATTATCCTTTAGAATACAAGAATGCTTACAATCACATAAAGTTCTTGTAACATGCAGAGTTCTGGTTCAATCGAAGATCATTAAAAATGCATAATTTTACATTTTTAATTTTCTTTTTACTAAAAACACATTGTGTTATGGCAAAAGTAATTCTCAATATAAAGCTTTTAAATTAATTTATTTTTGAATTTTTTTAAAAGTTGATTTGCTGAAAAAGAGCTAGGAAGTCTGAGCATAGCATGAAGAAATTTCGTAAGTAATAATAAGAAGACCTCATTTTATGGTAAACGGTATGTAATTTTAAGATATTCTATCTATGGTTTTTAAAGATTATTTGCGCTACAAATGTTATCTAGTGATGTATTTTTTACTTGAGTTTTATTCAATTGTTTTTTCTTCTTTTATTTTTTACTAATTCGCCTAAGGAAGGCTTTTTTTTCTTCATCTAAAAACTAGATAGTACTCTATGGATGATTCCTCTTATTTGCTTTGTTTTATAGTGTATTTTTAATATAACTCACATCGTATATACTATTTGCTTGTGATATCTGTGAAATACACGTGTTCACAAATTAGTGATTAAATAATATCAAAATTAATATCAATATTACTTTCTCTAATACGTATTATCAAGCGAACTCGTACTCTCTTGTAGTGGGCAGTATTACAAGAGCGTCTCAATAAAATTAGTGATCTAAAATAAAATTTTAATAAGAGATCTTAAGTATATATTGATATGCACAAGGAAAATAATAATTTAGAGTTATCACATTTATTTTTATATACATGTTATTTTTAATATATTAAATGACATAAAACCTTTAATCAACATCACATAGTAATATAAAATTAAGGATTAATTCTACTTAATAATGTGTTAGTCATGTGTTTTCAATACATTAATTTGGATGTTGTTGTTAAAACTTTATGTATTAATATAAAAATTTAAATTATTTAATTCAAAGTTCTAAAATATTTACTTTTATATAAAAAATAGATAGTTTTTCTTTCTTACTTTTTAAATATAAATTTTGACTCCCCTCCCCCCCCCCCCCCCCCCCCCCCCCCCCGCTTTTTTACCATCTTCAGTACTCCCACCATTTCATTTTTACTTGTCACTGTTTTGCTTTAATATGAGAAAGATTACAACTTATAGCATTTTTCGTATAGTTTTTGATCATCTAAATTTAAAATTTAAAATATTAAATTAATCTACTTTAATTTAACTTTGAAATTTAGTCAAATTGACTTTCTTAAAATAAATGTGACAAGTAAAAATGGACGAAGGGAGTATTATTTAAGTAAAAATAAAATCAAAAATTTCACCATTAAAAACTTTGGGGTCTCAATATTTTGGGGAGCTAAAACAAATACTTTCTTCATTCTTAAATAAGTGGTATTTTTAACTTCGACATAACCCTTAATAAATTACTCATTTTTAAAAAACAGTAAGTGTTTTTACTAATTTATCCGTAATAAATACCTTAAAAAATATGCAATCCTTTTAGTAGTTTCTTGGTTATGTAAAACTGTCTTAATTTAATGAAGGGTAAAATTGAAAGAACATTATTAATGTCTTCTTGATTATCTAAAACATCACTTATTTGAAAAGAAAATGAAAAAGCTAAAACATCATTTATTTAAAAAAGAAGAAATTAAAATACTTTACTAGCTTCACCCATGATCCACCCCGATCAACAATACTGTGAGAAAAATGGTGCTTGCTGATTTGTAATTTAGCATTAATTGATTTTGGGTTGACGTTGATTTTCAAGGATATATAATACTCCCTCATATCTATATTAACTGAATTGTTGAAGTAATACATACTCTTTGAGAAAACTCTTTTAAGGCATATTTTGAACATTACTTTCCACTTCTATCATTTTCATTATTCTCACACTATTCTTAAAAGTAGAGTTAGTCATTACTCAATTTGGCTTGGAATTTGATTATGATAATGTAAAATAATAATTAAAAGTGATTTTAATGTAAAATCATAAATACTACTTACTTTGTAAAAAGTGTAAGTACCTAGAAAATGTAAAGTACTCATTTTTTAAAGGAAGTGCAAAAATGGAAAAAATATCTAATAATTATCTTGATCTTTAAATAATTCACTTATTTTGAACAATAAAAAAAATCCTAACAATTTAGTTAATATGGACCAGAGGGAGTAATTTCTTTGAGTTTGGCTGATGTCTTTTTAGAAATGTTCCTAAACTTCTTGGAAAAATTAATTAGCCATTATATTTCCTTTTCTTTGTCTGTAAATTATTTAGGTCTTTGAATAATGGTAGTCAGATGCAATTGCAACTATTAGATATTCTTTTTAATGTATTATTGCAACCCGTGAAATCAACTCTTAATGCTTATATTAAAGTAAATTATTTATATTACTTTTTTTGTTCTATTTTAATTGGCCATTTTTTTACACGCATTTTAAGAAATCATAAATAAGAAGATACTTTTACAAATTCACCCTTTAAATTTTTTTTTGGGACTTTACAAACAAGTGTGAACACTTTCAAAAAGAATTAATTGCAATGGTAATATGAGAAATATTGATTAATGTTTTCTTGATTTAGTAATGTGACTAACTAATATAAGATAATTATTTTAATAAGATGACCAACTAATATGAGACAAAAGGAGTATATTTTTTCGGGGATGCAACTCTTTTCTGAATTCTTTGCAAATGACAGATACTTCGTGAACTGAGCTGTCCTTTTCTATTTTAAAATTTTCAATTTTTTGGATTAATAAATTCTAATTATTTGCAAACAATTTTTTGAAATTTCATCAAGCATTGATTGATAGTCAAGTCAATATTATCTAACTATATTTAAAAAAAAAAATCGCATTCGCATGATTGATCATATAAACTTTACCTAGTAGATATCAAAAAAGAACATATAAAGAAATCACAATACTTCCACTTTGACTTGGTAATTAATCACCTTGACCTTATAGTTTGAAACATCATAATAAACGAGGAACAAGCAAATTAAAGGTTTCAATAAAATTTTAATACTAAGTTGTCTTTATCTAATTTTTATTTAAAATGATAAATAGAGTATTAAATTTGTATCGTCTCTTTGCAAATATTGCAATGCATACGTGACATTAATGATGATTTTTTTTTTCAAAAAAGAAAAAGAGAGAAGCAAATGCAATGCATACAATAACAAATCATTTAAAATTAAAGGACCGTTTGGACATGCGATATGAAATTATGATGTGAAATTATTTGATATGAAGTTGAAGTTTTGTTTGGACATGCAATTTGGATTTCTTAAATTGTATTTTTTTTCATAAAAAAAAACTCCACAAATTGTGAAAACTATCAAAATTTTCTCAATTCTTACATGATCTTACCAAATAAACAAATCATAGTTCATAAACAAGATATCAAAATATTCCAAGTCGCAGCATTAATAACTCACATATCTTTATGTTCTTTTTATTTATAAATATTTGTGATTATAAACTTTCAAATACACATAATATTATAAAGATTCACTAGTCAACAATAGTAGTAACTAGTTATTCTTTAGTATAATTATTTCACATGGTATGATTAGTCTCTTTACACCGAGCATGAGTCTTTTTTTTTTATATATAAAATTTAAAATGATGAGTATTTTTAATTTTTTTTTACAAAATATAAACTTATGGATCAAGTTTAACATTTAAAAAAGGTTAAAATTATGATTTAAAATCTCAAATTATATTTCTTTTTGAAATTTAAAATTTTATCTCATAATTTTAAATTATTATTTCAAATTACATATTTAAACTCTGATTTAAAATTATAATATCAAATTATGAAATAAAATCGCATCTTCAAAAAGGAAAGCTCTTTATTTGGGCGGTGGACTTTGCTAAGAAATGTGGTTCTTTTGGTCAATGACAGGAGTATCCAGTTGGAGGGTAATCAGTTCAACCTAATCTTTGGCAAAATATAATAATGGGTTCTAATTGCCAGATATTTTTATTTTAGTCCCTGAAAATAATTTCATAATTTTTAAAAATTAGGGTTTAACTTCTATATACCAATAATGTAAAAGAATTTTTATATATGTATGAGCTAGCAGCTCATTGTGAGGGCGAAAACGCGGAATGTATTCACTAAAAAAAGTCTTGGTAAGTCAAGTCACAACTCAACACATCAAACGAAGTCCGTTGTTGAATCTCCTAATAGCTAAGTGGAAGAATTGTTGCACAGTGGAAAATCCTTCTCTATTCAAGTTTTCGAACAAGATTTGAATAAGAAAGGAGAAGTGAACATGAGTTTTTTCGCTTCCAAAGAGTATAAAGAAGCGGACATATAATATTGATCGAGCAGGTTATTGTACAAAGAATGAATAAGATATATTGATTTTTCCGTAGATTCTTTCCATCTGAATCAATTCCCTATACTTAAAGGGTATTTTAGGCCCTTCTCTATAAAAAGAAATGTAGATTCTATTTAAGGAGAATGGAAGTACTACAAGTACAAATTTTTCTTAGTCAAATCCAGTTACAAGAAATAGATTGTTCAAATTTAACTTGAGATTTCGAATTCATGCCCTTGAAAATGAAATAGATTGTTCAAAGTACATTTGACGATCGATGTTTGCACACATTTGAATTTTGTGAAAACAAAATAATTTCTTTCGTCTATCTCGTGAGAGATTGATAAGGCGGGTTTAACTTACATACATTAATAGTGTAAGAAACATTATATTATCAATATTGGGTCATTTAAAAGATATTTATATGTTATCTATTTTACGTAAGAAATAAGATTCATAATTTTGAAAATAAGGCAAATACCTACTATAACAATTAAAAAGTAACCTGTTACAATATATTTGAAGGTTTGATTGGATTTTAAAACTTTTGTCTTTCGGCAAAATTTCATAAATAACTATAGTTTGTTAAATTATTCAGGGCTCATAGCTTAAGTTTCATTATTACAAATCGTAGCTATTTTTAATTGAAAACAAGCGCACAAATTGTATATGGCTCTCAAATACGTATATGTGATAAAACAAAAAATCCAAAATTTCAGTTACCAAATATTTTTAAAAACGAAAAATTCCACAAATCATTAGATTCTTACTCTTCCAAATATTCTCCCTTCATTGGCTCTCAAATACGTATATGTGATAAAACAGAAATTCCAAAATTTCAGTTACCAAATATTTTTAAAAACGAAAAACTCCACAAATCATGGGATTCTTACTCTTCCAAATATTCTCTCTTCATTATTGACTAAGCACATACATTTCAAAATAAATATTATATATTGATATATATAATGTCATATACAAATGAATCTCATAAGTTTAAATCTCATATACATTTGAATCTCACATACAAATATATAACCAAAGCCAAAGCATTGCAAGTGCATAAACTAGAATTGTATATATAAGTTTGTGATTCAATTAAGTTGACTAAGCACATACATTTCAAAATAAATATAATATACAAAACTCAAATTGAGATTCAATTATACTTTTGGGTATATACGTTTTAGTTGATATATATTTATATACATTTGAATCTCATATACAAATATATAACCAAAACCAAGGCATTCCAATTGCATAAATTCGAATAGTATATATCATTTTGAGATTCAACTTAACTATGGATATACGTTTCAAAATGAATATACTGATAGGTATGAATCTCATATACAAAACTCAAAACTGAGATTCAACTATACGTATATACATATACAGACACCACCAAATTACAATCAGTGTGATTCCAAAACAAACATGAAAATAGATAAACATGTGTGTACATCAGAATCATCGATATCTTCATCCTCGACTCCGGCATGAGTATTTTTGTCAACAATATCTTTTAGATGATCAATATCTTCGTCCTCGTGTAATCCTCTTAGATGAAGTATTATCCGTCATTCCTTCACGACAAGTGGTAATTGATAATACTAAATAATGATGAAGTTGAAGAAATTATGAGAAACTCGATTGAATAATCAACGAAAATCATAAAAAATATAAAATACAATGAAACCCTTCAAAAAGTATTTTGGAGAATTGAAGCAAAATCTACACTAAAGCGCCATTGTAATTACCTTATTTTGAGGGATTCTGATTTGGAGAGTGAATTGTGGATGAAATCCTGAGGAGATCGTGTGTTATGGGGGTGGGGCATGAATTATGCCAAAAATTGGGTGAGAGAAAGTTTGAGAATAGGTAATATACGTTTGTTTCTCCCAAATGTATATGTTGCCCAAAATAATAGCTACTTGTGCTAAACTATACCTATAAAATATAATTATGTGAAAGTTAATCCATATCCCATAATTAAGCACTTTAATGTTCTATCCCCGTAATTTTTCCTTGTCTTAATTCCAAATTTATGGACCAGTCTAAAAGTAAAAATGGACCAATATAAATTGGACTGATGTTACAACTTCCTAGCTAGTGGATTGGACCAACTTGTGGGTTTGTGTAGTATATATAGAGCCCACTTGATCAATTTTGTTATTGAAAGAATAATTATTATCATGAAATTTCAAATTACACGAGTAAAATATTCAGATTATATTCTTGAATTTCACATATGAAATTTGAAACTTTATAACAAAAAAAGAAAAATTGGTCATAGAGGTTTAAGTGAATTTTACCCAATTTTTGTAAGCGTAACTTAACAAAAGAAACTAAAATTATATAAATATAGAAAAAAAATTATTCTTTGGAAAATCTTAATAGCTTAGTTAGTTGACTATTTGAACTTTCACCTTGTTAGTGATGGTTCGATTCCCCACCTTGTAATCCCTTCCCTTGGTATAATAAAAAATAAATTCTTTTAAAAGAAAATCATCCTTTGTGGTCAAAGATTTCAAATGACAAATAATGTTGGAAAGAAAGAAAACGGCGAAATTCCGGAGCAACTGTAACTCTGCATATAATAAAGAAAGATTTTTAAAATTTATGACTTTAAACATGATATAATATTTGTATAATTATAAAAGCTTCTCATTAAGAAAAAAAAATGAGAATCTTATATTTACATATTTTTAAATATATAAAATGCGTCATTTTTTTAAACAAATTAATTAATAGGATATTGGATGTGTGAACAAAATTTACGCTGACTGCTGAAAAGATTAGAAAAACTATATATAGTGTACATAACTCTTAATGGTATGATTTTTTTTCGTAGAAAATTGTATGAATTTTACTCGAAGCAAATAATATGTACATCATATTAAGAATATCTCTGGATTAATTAATCCAACAAGTGACATCAGGTCTAAAGATTCAACAACTAGATGGAATGACAGATTGATGGTGTGGAACCGATCTATTTAAGGCCTTTACCATGCCAGGTAGCTTAGAGACACATGCACACAAGAAAGAAGGTAGCTGTGAATTTTGGGAATTTAGTTCGTAAAAATAAAGTGTCTTATTGATAATTGAAAAAATTAGAAAGCTGCATTAAGATGTAGAAATACTAATATTATAAATAATGTAAGATCTTTCGAAGAAAATCGTGTAAATATGGGTCATTATCAGATAATATCATACCATATTAAATGTATAAACTTTTAAAATTAACTTATTTTGGAAAGTGCTTTTTTCATAAGCGCTTTTCAAAAAAATACTTTTTGGTGAGAATCAGTTTGTGTTTGGCCAATAAATTTAAAAGAGAAAAGGGTCAAAAATATCCTTTTACTTTCAAAAATTGGCTACATTTACCCTTCGTCATACTATCTGGCTAAATATACACCTCTCATCACCAAAGTTTTCACTTGTACCCCTCAATTGGATGAAAATATTCCATTCAACTAAAATAACCCAAATTTAAAAAAATAAAATCCTAATCTATTACCCACCCGCCCGCCCCGACCCACAACTAAAAATTTTTCACTGTAAAATTCTATTTATTCAAGATCTTTGACGTTGACTGTCACACAATCAAATAATGCATTAAAAAAATGCACTCAATAGATTTTTAGTCCAAATAAATTATGGGAGGGAGGGTTTCTTAATATATTTACAATATTAATAAATATGTCTTTGTTCAAACTAAAATTGAATTAGCTATAATATATTTACAAATTTGAAGAAATTGAGGCAATTTAAAATTTTGATAAGTTTGATTTTTGCGGCATTATTTAATTATTAGACTTGTGCCTTTAAACTTTTCGAAAAACTTGTGGCTTAAAAGAAACCATAAATATTTGTGTGAATATAAATCATCTCATTGAGATAAAACAAGAAACTTAAAGTTAAACTATTTTTTAATATAAAAAATATTATTATTTGAAACAAACTAAAAAGAAAAATACATCACATAAATTGAAAGACATAATATAATATAATATTAATCATATTTTGAACATAAAACTTGCTTTATTTAGGGAGAATACGAAGGGTAGATGAAATTTGGGTATTTTTTTAGTTGTGGGTTGGGGCGGGCGGGTTATAGATTAAGATTTTTTTTTAAAATTTGGGATATTTTTGTTGAATTGGGTATTTTTATCCAATTGAGGGGTACAAGTGAGAACTTTGGTGATGAGAGGGTATATTTAGCCAAATAGTATGACGGGGGTAAATGTAGCCAATTTTTGAAAGTAAAGGAGTATTTTTGACTCTTTTTCCAATTTAAAAAGCACTTTTGAGCATTAATTAGTGTTTGGTCAAGCTTTCTAAAAGTGTTTTTAAGTGTATTTTTCTCAAAAGTGTTTTTAGGAATAAACTACTTTTTTTAGATTCTCAAAAACAGTTTTTGCTACTCCTCAGAAGCATTTATTTCTTCCCAAAAGTTTGGTCAAACACCTCATTGTTTTAAAAATAAGCACTTTTAATAAATAAAAAAAATCATTTTTGAGAAAAAAATAAGCTTGGCTAAATATGCTATTAGCCTGGAATAAAAAATAGTATCGTATAAATTAAAATAAAAGATATAAAGATGTTATTTTCTTTTGTTTTAGAAATGGAAAAAAATTCAATACCGTAAATATGTCTTTTAACTTGGAAACGAAGGATAAGAAATGAAATGAGAAAAGAAAGTAGGTATTGAATTGTTGGTGTAAAAATTAATAAGAAAAAAAGTTTCATTTCCCTTCACTTTTCTCAAACATAAAGCTAAACCATTATTTCTCTTACTTGTTTGGCGGTAAAAGTTTATTTATATCAGGTGTTTAAATTAAATAAATAGATACATATTATGTATTATTATATAACACTTCTGACTCTAGTTAATTAATTTATACATATCACGTATTTTAATCGTCGAAATTATATTGGATATATTATTATTACACCTTGTGGCTAAGTAATTATGCCATTTGACCCTAAACCTTGATAATTGCTTAATCGTGGCATCAAGTACTCCTCCCCCCTAAGGCCCTACCTACCCCTCACGTCTAATTGTTGGTGACAAGATATATTAAAACTTGTTTAATTGATTAATCCTTTTATAAACATTACTATGATATTAATAATTAATGCGCATGCAACTGCTCTACCCTCCACATATATTTAATTAATTAATTAATTAATTCATTTGCAAAAACAACGTCATTTCCAAGTTTTGCTTATTACATCATATTTTTGTTTGTATTTAATTTCTTCATTTTTAATTATTTGAATAAAGTTGACGAATAAAATGTAATGCACACATGATACGTACTTAGAAGTTGTTTAATATGCTGAACAAGTATCGATAATTTCGGGACAAAAATTTAATACTGCTTTATTTCTTATTTGGTTATTAATTTGGGATAAGTAATTAACTACAAGGCATAGTAATTAGTACTGGGATAATTAAGTTATTCATGTCAGAAGGTATAATAATAGTACTGGGATTGTTATCTTGGGATAATAAATGTAAATGAAAAAAATACCTACGGGTTCCTCGAACCTTTTTTTGTACTAAATAAAGTGGGGGTTATTTTTGTAAAGAACCAACTTTTAAAAAAAAATTATACATGTTATTTCTAATACATTAAATTGAATAATCAACAAGAACTAATACCGAAATAAATAATAAGTAATTAATACAAATATAACTAATTTCACTATAATTTGTCTTCAAGCCAAACGACCCCTTAATGTACCGCTATTGAAAGCTAATTTCAATTTAAATGGGTGATTAGTTAGCTGACATGACCACACAAATTTTAGGTAGTTATATAACTAATGTATTCGTTCAAATTGTGGGTGTCACGACTATTTATTAACAATTTAATATTATTATGAATGAAAATTCCAAATCCTAAAAAGAGATGAGACTTGTAATTATAGACAAGTGAGATTTGGACTTGTCAAAATTAAAGAAATTAGCAGTTAAATTACGACAGAAAATGAAAAAAAACTAAAAAACTAAATGGTAAACACTAATTTTCCATTTCCTATTTATGGCCATTAATTGTAAAACAGGATTTGAGAAGAGCCGTATAAACGAGCAAGCAAGTAGTAACTTTTTTCTTGAATATCTTACAAAAATAGATGTATTTTGTTTTAATGGCAAGATAAATGATATGTTTGATTTGAAATATAAGCTGGTGCATTTTATAATTGTGTAAATATATAATCGTAATCATTTAATATGATTTGTGAGTAATTCAATAAAATAGTCAAGTTGCATGAGGTCATTTTATCCTTTGTTTGTAAGTTTGAAAAATAAAGATTCAATATGATTTGTAAGTAATTCAATAGGATATTTATGGTTGAATATAACATTAGTTCATATTAGTGAATTAGTCTATAATGACTTGCATGTTATAGTTTTGAAATGTATCTTTTCCTTTTCTCGTGATAGTATTTCACTCATGATACCTCATAAAATAAGTTGTTTAAATAATTTAATTTATTTTTTGCTCATGATACCTCAGAAAATAATTTTTTAAGTAAATCAATTTCATTCGTGGTACCTGAAAATAATATCGTTTCACTCCAATACTATAACAATCTAGCATATTTTTGAATAATTTAACAAGACGGTTAAGTTGAATATAACATGAAGCTATATCGATATGTTGTAACTTGTATGTCACAGCTCTAAATTGTACTTTTCTCATCTTCTTTGTTTTAAAATTAAAACGAACCAACATTATTTATGGGTAATTCAAGTGGACATAAACTAGGTTGACTATAACATGACGTCATATCACTTTGCCGTGACTTTCATCCTCAATAGTTTTGAAATATTTTTTTCCTTTTTTCTTAATTGTAGTTCTGATATCATGATGATTCGACATAATTTATGTGTAACTAAATATAATATGAAGTTACACCGATCAATCATAACTTGAATGCCACATTTACTAATTTTAATTTTGCGTGTATGCCTCTCTTCATTTTTGTTGCTCATGTTAAGAGTATAATAAAAAAAATTGAATAATTGGTTCAGACAAACAATTGAAAAGATTAAAAAAAAATATCATTAATTTCTTCATATTTATTCCAAAAGATGACAAGATTTAAATCCTAGCATAAACAAAAAAAATTGGATGATTTTTTGCTCATACGAGTTATCCGATAGATATATAAATGGGAAGTAACAAGTACACGGAGGCAACGTTTGTATCCGATTACAAATTCGATAGAACTCAATAATTTTAACGTGAATTCTATATTTATATTTAAAAAATTCACTTAACATATATATATATAAATAATTTAACAATCTCTGAATAACTTTCCTTTTTTAGAATTTAAAACCTATAAAATTAAAATTCTAACTCCACTTTTAGAATACCAATAAAATAATCATAGTAGGTCCAAATTAAATTTTGTTATTATTTTTATATATTAAAAAAAAACTGTAGTTGTTAGTTTTCTAGAATTGGGACAAAGTAGTTTTAAGCAGATAGAAGGTGAGAAAGACATGCCCTCCAATCACATATGCTCAAATCAATTTCACCAACAAATCTCAATAAACAATTTTTTTTTTATTACTTTATAACATAAGAAACAATACTCCATATGTAATAATTAGTTATATTTCTCTCACTCTTTTCTTTCTCTATAAATTACTATATTCACTTGTAATTTTTTTTTTTCATTAGAGCTCATACTCCAATTTATTCAACATGAAACAAAATTGCAGAAATGGCCTCAAATTAAACAATTTGCCTATATACATAGTAGTTTTCTCATTATTACTCTTTGGATTCTTCATGTACATTGAAGATATCAAGTCCAATATTGCTCAATTCCAATTCTCAACTCCCAAAATTCAAGAAAATTTTGAAGATTCTTCAAATATATCAAATGGGGTTCAAGAAAATTCCAAGATTCTTGGAGAAAAGAACAAAAATTCCACTATTTTGACAAATTCAAGAAGTGCAAATGAAGAAGAAAAAGAGGAGGAAATTGAATTGCCCCCAGAAAGTTGTGATATTTTTACAGGGCAATGGGTATTTGATAATGTTACTCATCCAATTTACAAAGAAAAAGAATGTAAGTTTCTGACACAACAAGTTACTTGTTTGAAGAATGGAAGAAATGATTCTTTGTATCAGAATTGGAGGTGGCAGCCAAGAGATTGTTCTTTGCCCAAGTAATTACTCCCTCCCCGTCTGTTTCAATTTGTTTGTTTTACTTTTCGTTTTAGTCCGTATAAATAGCATTTTTTTTTTTTTTTTACTACTCTTTAATTCTAACTTTGTACATGACATGTTTAAAAGAGCATAAAATTAAAAAATCGTTTTTTGATAAATTCTACATACAATTTGATACTCCCTCCGTTTTATTTTACTTAGCTCCAATACCAAAAATAGATATTTCATTTTATTTGTGCATTTTAACAAATCAAGAGAGTTTTATTACTTTTTTTCATATTAGCCTTAATATTAGCAGTAGTCAAATTTAGAGTTTCAACATCATTAATAAGGTTACTTTAGTCTTCTAATTAAAGTTTTCTTAAGTCGTGTGTCAGGTCAAAAGAGGCGAAGTAATTTGAAATGGAGGGAATATATTCTATGTATCTTCAGTTTATGCCAACAAGATTCAAAAGTCTTTACTTTCTTAAACTCCGTATCAAGTCAAAATCAAACTAACAAATTGAAACGAATGGACTAAAAAAAATCATTCTTGAATTCTCAATAAAACTTTATTTTTTTCTGAACAAATTATTTCTGTGATTAAAATTTTCAGGTTTAGACCAAGATTACTACTTGAAAAGCTGAGGAATAAGAGATTAATGTTTGTGGGAGATTCATTGAATAGGAACCAATGGGAATCTATGATTTGTTTGCTTCAATCTAGTGCTCCTTTCAGCTGGAATAAATATAAAAAGATTGGCCATTTATCAATTTTCAAGATTGAGGTATTTATAATTTTATCATTTAGTTTTCGAAATTTACTGACCAGACTAATTGACTTATATGTTCGTGTAATACTTATTTCTATCTCTAAAAGAGCTTATATGCATTAACCCCTTAATTTCGTGACTTTTCTCACCCTCCTCTTTTATTTTCGGGGCAGGGTGAATGCAGAGAAAAGTTTTGATTTATTGGAATTAAGTAATTTTGGCTCGAAACCTTTGTATGTTAGAGAGTCGTGCTCAGTAAGTCAAATAAATTATAGTAAAATTCTGAATTCGAATTCATAAAATTAAAATCTTGAGTTCGTCTCTGAAGATAGATGTACTCACATATTTTACTCAATAAAATGATCATGTTTTGGTAAAAGAGGAAATCTCCAATCTCCTTTTTTGGGATGTTAAGAATCTAATGATACTTCATGAATTATTAGTTTTGACTTTTGATTATATGTCAAATTAATGATTTAACATCACTTAATTAGATGACCTATAAGTAAGAACATGATTAATTAGTTGTTTAAGCTATATTTTCACCTATTAACTTATGAGTTTGCTTATCTCTTGTTTGCAAGTTTCCTTTATTAGTTGAAACTACTCTCACCACTCTAAAAAGTTTATGTTAAAGTTTGTTACTATTCCATTTTAATTTGTTTGTCTTACTTTTTTTTAATTAATTTCAAAAATAATATATCTTTCCTAATTTGGCAATTTTTAATTTTAACATTTCACATTATATATTTAAGGCCATAAGATTAAAAAACATTGGATACATTATACGTACCCATAGTTAGCTCACTACTAGAAATACAAGTTTTTCTTGTCGTGAAATTAGTGAAAATTTGTGCTATAAAACATGATTTTTTCACTCATTTTCCATCGAACCACCTCACTGAGAAAATGCATGGTGAAAAAAAAATAGCTTCTCACTGAAATAGTGAGAAACTTTCTAATTTTTCCATATGAAAATATCACTATTTTTTTCTTTTTTCCACCGATTCAATCAAAATATCTGTAAGAATAGCCACTACATATTTTTCACTGAGAAAATAATGAATTTTTAGTAATGACAACACATCAATTCAAAAATTTACTTTACTTTTTAAAATTTTGTGTCCAAGCAAACTAAGACAAACAGATTGAAACGGATAAAGTAATATTTTGAGAAATTAAACAATATGACCATTGTGTTAAATTTTTTTAACACAAAAAATAATTCACTTATCATTTATTACCTAAAATGGCCACTCGGTCAAAGTTTCTACCTGAAATGACCATTCGGTATACATGCGACTATTTATTTATTTTTTGAATTTTTTTTTTGACAGTATGCATACATATATATTGCATATACATACGATATATATGCGGTTATTATTTTTTTGAGAATTTTTTTGACAATGATATATTTTCGTAAAAACCCCTAATATTTTTCCTATTTAACTAAAGGAGGTAAATATTGGCAGGAGTATAATGCCACTGTGGAATTTTATTGGGCTCCATATATTGTGGAGTCAAACTCAGATGATCCAGCATTGCATAGCATTTTGACCAGAATCATAATGCCAGAATCAATTGAAAAACATGGGAATAATTGGAAGAATGTTGACTATCTCATCTTCAATACATATGTTTGGTGGTTGAATGGTGGCACCATGAAAGTTCTGTAAGTAAATTAAACTTCTTCAAAATATATTTACTACTCATTTTGTTTTATTTTATGTGTCTTAATTTAAGTGAATATGGAATTTCAGAAAGCAAGAAGTTTCTTTAATTTTGTAATTATAAATTAAGAATGTGTATAATATATCAAAATATAGCATGAAGTTGGGATTTAAAGTTTTTGAGTTTGAAATTTTAGTGAAATATAGGATTTTAACCAAAATTAATGGGTTCTACCGCACCGACTTCCTTCACTCTAGTTTCGTTCCTGCCAAAATGCGCTTTGAATATTGTGGTCTTAAATCTTTTCATGTTGATATTGGAATTAAAGAGTTACTCCTTTCGTCTCAATTTATGTGATAATTTTTGTTTGGTCGGTCCCAAAAAGAATGATACAATTTTATATTTTAATAACAATTAACTTCAAATTTCTCATTTTACCTTTTCAGATAATTTATAGCCACACAAATATCAATTCAGACGGAGAGAATACTAAATATAGAAAGTGATACTTTTTTTAAGAAAAATAAATTAAAGAGGAAAGTAAGACACTTAAATTGAAATTGCTAGAATATGAGGCAAATCCGAATTGGTTGGTTCAGAAAGTCATGAGAAAAGAAGGCTAAGTAAAATTAGTATTAAGGTGCTATTGATTATAGAATCGTATGAATCAAGCACAACACATTTTCTATATCTCCTTTATCTATAAGGTAAATAACGTAACATAGCATAGCGTGTTCGTCACTGCACTAACTAACTAATGCATTGATTTTATCGTAAAAAATTTGAAAACGATACATCTCGTAACACACTTTGTATAACATTTTCTTTAGAAAATTCATATAACCTCAAAAGAATCATTCTTTATGAATTAAGTTAAAAAAAGTTAGCCAACTTCATTTTGAGATATGCAATATTTAACATTGATTTATGTTTCTAATTTATTTATTTTTCATATAGACAAGGATCATTTGATGAAGGATCCACAGAATATGATGAGGTTGAGAGAACAACAGCTTATAGAAGGGTATTAACAACATGGTCCCAATGGGTGAAAAACAATGTCGATCCCAATAGGACACGTGTCTTCTTCATGAGCATGTCACCTATGCATATCAAGTAATCTCCTATCTCCCTTGTGTTATTCTCCTTTTTTAGCTTACCTTGTTGTACACTTGTACTGTTCCATTTCAATTTGTTTATCTGATTTTAATTTGATGCAAAGTTGATATGAATCTCAATAACAATGACCAAGGATGGTCAATTGGTAACGTAAGTAAAAAATTGAATCTTATGGATTTAAACTTAAGATACGTAAAATGTACTAAAATATCATTTAATTTTGTGATCTTAAATATGTCATACGGAAAGTTGGTATTAAAGGTTTGCCAACAAAGAAAATATACATTTTTTCTGAAACGAACTAAAAAGAAAAGTAAAAGACAAACAAATTGAAACAGAGGCAGTAATAGATAATTGGTATGTTTTATTTTTCAAGTTACTAATCTCGACTTTTATTAATAGTTATTTATAAGACCATTTGTACCAATTTATGTAGCATACATTCCTTTTTAGTCAATTCAAAAAAAATATAGTACTTTGTTATTTAGAAATACTCAACTTTAAACTTTTCATTCAACTCTTGATGAGGTGATTCATTGTCACACAAATTTGTATGCCTTGTTTTAGATCTCAAGTTTAAAGAATTTTTTTTTCTTTAACATTGTGTCCAGTTAAATACTTTCACATAAATTGAAATGTAACTTCATAGTGTAAAATTTGTTTACACGGACATCGTAATAGGTTATTCATCTTTCATTCCAAGTTACGAATCAATGCTATTGAATAGAATTACCTACAATTACGTTTCAGATGACATGATAATCATTTATATAATTTTTATACTGTCGATGCGTATAACTTTGACACCCTCTTTTAAGTCTTGGTTGATGGACAACAACTCTAGTAAAGTGAACTAATAATTGTTGCATTGCATATATGGAAATGTATGAAACAGGAGTAGAGATTGGAACAATCCAAATGGCATAAAATGTGCAATGGAGACAACACCAGTACTAAACATGTCAATGCCACTAAATGTTGGGACAGATAAGAGGCTATTTGCAATAGCATCAAATGTGACACAATCAATGAAATTCCCTGTATATTTCATGAATATCACAAGTATATCGGAGTATAGAAAAGATGCACACACTTCATTATACACAATTCGACAAGGCAAAAGGTTAACCCCGGAGCAGCAAGCTGATCCAGCTATGTATGCTGATTGTATACATTGGTGTCTCCCGGGATTGCCCGACACGTGGAACGAGCTTTTGTATACTCGTATAATGTCCCGTTCTTGACGTTTTGTAAATCGAAGAACGTCAATTCTCATTGAACCCGCTCATATTGTGTGAGAAAGTCTCACCAATACCATTGGCTATAAATATTTATTGGTTCTTCTTAGTACTAGTGTAACTCAAAAGGAAATTAAATGATGGATGAATGCAAATTGTAAGTATGTAGCTGAGCCAAAACTTTTGTCCTGTTTCCATTTTATGTGAAATGTCATATATACACATAGAAATTGTAGCCTGGTTCGTCTTAGATACGAACTTATTTGATATGTTATATATAACTACAATAAAGAAAAATATATATATTATTTTTTGTTTGATAATTAAACAAATTGTGAAAAAAAACAATGAAAGAAATTAAAATTTGGTAAGAGTTTTGTTGATTAGGCTATGATACACTATTTAACCCATAATCAACCCATCTCAACCCAGATAGCTTTTGGACAGAATTGACCACCGACTTATTTATCGATACGGCCAATTTTAACCCGTCTAAATTCAACCCAAACGGCTCATTTTAACTAAAAAATTTGGAAAGACCTGTATTTGTGTGGAACGATTAAATTGAATTTTTACATTGTATAGCCGCTTATCAGAATAATAGTAGTCAGTAAATGTATTTGTTTGTATATCATAATTAATATATAAAAATATACGTATCAACTAGCGGGTGTTATTATTTTTAGCCAAGTGGCCAAATGTGTAAAAAGTCCTGATAAATTTGATTAGTCCATGGCCAGGATATTGGGCTAGTTTCTGATAACTTATACAACACTGTCTAGTTTCTGCCTTGTTGAGCTGCTGGATAACTATCTGGTTTGTTGTTTAAAAGAAAATTCTGGAAAATAATTATATTTGGATTATTTTTGGACAAAGTGATTGTTTCCAAAAGTAAATAAAAAAGTATTGTAGACAGTAAAATTCGCATCGAGAAAATAATAATTAAAACAGAAAAATATTACAATAATCATAGTATTTGATTTCAATATAGGAGTGTTGCAATCTTTATGATTCCTCTAATTCTCTTTTTTCGAATTTAAATTCAAGGGCTTTTGAGCTTGATCTTCAGTTATTGATGGGCTTAATTTTGACTTGTACTTAAATTCAATAGCTTGGAGTTTGATCTTGACCCTGGTGGTCTTGATTTTGACTTGTGTTTGAATTCAAAGGCCTTTTAGCTTGATCTCGAGTGCTTGAATGCTTGTAGAGAAATCTGTTGTGTTTGATCCACAAGTTTTCTCTTGCTTCTTGTTAGAATTATGGTATCCCTTTTTAAATTATGGAGACCCTTATTTATTGTTGTAGAATGAAGAAGTTGTGATGAGAACAAACTCTTTCAGTCAATCAGATTTAAGGTGGCGTGGCCATATCCGATTGCCTAGATATGTCATTTATACACGTGGCGTGTTTTCATTGATCTTTGATTTGCCTAGGCATGCTATATCATTTTGACACGTGACACGATTCTACTAACTCTTTCATTTGACTTGACACGTGACATCAAACTGGACCTCTAGAATAAGATGACATCTTAGGTTTACCAAAAGGGGTTTATCAAATGTAGCTCAAATTAATGGACTAGTTCAATGAAATTGGACTTTAATTAAATTCATATTTATTGAATTTAAATAATTAATTCATAATATTTATTTAAATTAATATATCTCAAATTTAATATAATTCAAATTATTTATGCATTCATCCAATAAAACTTCATTGTCTAAAAGTATTTTCTTCTATTTTTATCACTTTTTAAACATATCACAAAAATAATTTTTTATTAAATTTTGAATTCAAAATTTGAATTTGATAATAGCTATATCTTTTTAGAGATAAGGTGATTAGAACTCAAAACAAGAAGAATGCGATATTTTTCTCATAGATATTAAATTAAAATGTTCTGCCATTAATGTAGAATCTAGATTTAAAATGAAAGTAAATATTCTAGAATATTCCTAATTTTTTTTTAAAAAAAGAGAAGTAAATATTCTAAAAATGAAGGTTGATCACAAAGGAAAAGAAAAGTAAATTTTAATGGGTCGACATAAGCTATAACCATATTTCAATTGACCTTCTCTCAGTTTATTCTCAATACATGCTACTTGCAGTTTTTGACGAATGTGATCATTTTTAATTTTATCTAGCTATGTGATCACAAACCTACTCAATGTTTGCTACCTATTTTGTGTGAAATTAATTTGA